>JAHRHZ010000031.1:20526407-20567203 GCA_024137785.1 Ginglymostoma cirratum
ATTAGGCCCGAAACATCAAGCTTTCCTGCTCCTATGATGCTGCTTGGCCTGCTGTGTTCATCCAGCTCCACACCTTGTTATCTCTACTGACATTGGAGGCAGTTCAGAGAAGGTTCATTAGGTTGATCTCGAGCATGGAAGGATTGTCTTATGATGAAAGCTTGAGCTGTTAGTCATTGATGTTCAGGAGACTGAGGGAAGACCTTATGAAAGGAATATGATTCTTAGGGGACTTGACAGGGCAGATGAGGAGAGGCTCTTTCTCCTTGTGGCTGAGTCTACGAATAAAAGGCATGTTCTTAGAGTAAGGGATCACCCAGTTGGGACAGAAATGAAGAGCAATTCCTCCACTCAGAGGGTAGCAAATTGTGGAATTCTTTATCACAGGAGACAGAGATTGGGTCATTAACTATATTTAAGTGGAGATAGATTTTTAATCAATAAAGGAATCAAAGGTTTTGGGGAAAGGGAGGAAAACTGGACTGAGGATTCATATCAGCCGTGAATGGCAGAGCAGACTTGATGGTCTAAATGGCCTAATATTGCTCCTACACCTTGTCTTATGGACACGTCAGATCTCAAAATGAAACTTGGGTTGATAGTTTTTTTTTATTTTAACATGGTGAACATTCACTCAAACATAGGCGCTCAAGGCTGCCAATTTAACAATAAAGCTGAAGTTTATAAGACAAAACAATAAGGCAAACCAAACTATCTAAAAATATAGAACACAGTCTGAAAGATCTTAAAATACACAGTAAACAATGTCTCATCAATTACCTCTTTAACCTAAGTCCCTGTTTTAATACAATTGTGTACCTTCTAATAACGATGAAGAGCAGGCATGTCAGCTAATTTTTATCCTTCCCAACTCTTAGCACCAAGGCTACATTTTGTACATTGTCACTTCAGGTGAGATCACCAGCTCAGTATTGGCATGCATTGGATCTGGTAATTTGCTAGTCACTGGGACTGAGTTAAGTTTGCTGAGCAAGTAGAAACTTTTTATTCTGTCAACCTTGGCATTGCTTTTGTATTGCTAATTGTTGCTCGGTGTTGTGTTCTTTGACTCAAGTATTTCTTTGCAGCTTTTTCCGGTGAAGTCTCCTTACATGATGTTTATAAAACTGAGAGCTTAGTCATCCTCAGCTTTCAATAACCTGTGGATTTGTAATCAAACACTCCTAGTCTGAAAGTTGCACAAACTGACTTTCCACGAACCAAAAATTATTCTTCGAACTGTTGTATACTCCTAGGAGAGAAAATATGTTTTGCTTCTGACCCTCATGAGGCTTCCTCCAAGAATTGCTCAAAAAACCTTTGTTTTTTTTAGGTTTACTGAGACAAAATCCATCTTTGATCATCTTAAAACAAAGCAAGCTAATGGTCGCCCAGTCATAAACCCAGCACAATACAACATTTCAGGTTAACCCTGCTCCATGACAAATACTGGATTAGGCCATAGCTCTGGAAAGACTGATTAACCTGTTCAAAATCTTCATAATAACCAGATAACTAAAAATAGACCATTAGCTTGAAATCCAAACTCTAAGAATGATAATACCCATTTACACGCAGATCACGCATCTTTCTACACATTGCACTTTTACCTCCTCACCAACCAATGCCTCAAACACTATTTTCAGTTGTAACAATGATTTCCACTTCTTACAATTTAGTACACTAAATTCACTATGAGGTAAGTAGGTTAATTGTCAAACACTCAGGACAGACAAGATGGATTAAATGGCCTACTTCCAAGCTGTAATATTTTGTGGCTCTAAAGCAATTAGAATCGTTTCAGGGATAATTTTTTTAGTTTTAGATTATAATTGGTTTTTCAGGCCCATAAATGACAAGCTGGTCCTCTACAGAAGACGGGAACTGAAGTGTAAAGTATCTGTCGACCTACATGTGAACTTGCCACTTGCTGTTAACTCTGTAATCTAATTCTGGAGCTCTACTGAGTGATCAGGAAGCAAGCAACAAGAAAGTGTTCCCGTAAGTTTCAATACATCGAAAACTAGCAAAGGGCTGGCGCTTGCAGAGCATTTTGAAAATGCATCTGGAAAATTAAATGCAAGTGTTGCCTGAAAATTGTATTTGAGGCAATTAGGTGACCCTGTTGGCAAAACTGTGACAATTTTGTAATGCAGTCACTCAGCAGCTGCACACATTGCAGACATTGTGGTTGTGTGCCTGTCTGAGAGTTGATATCTGATTAGCAGCTGAGCCTGCTGACTAACAGAGACAGACTGCTTTTAAAACATTCTGTTAGGACTTGCCAAGTTGGCGTGGCAGCACAGCCTTTTGAGAGAAGGTGCAGCAGAACGTGGAGAGAGTAAGGCGGGACTGGACTGGGAGAGAGCTATAGGGTTACCATCACTGGTTAAAGCGCGCGTGATTAGATGTCAGATGATCTTTCCACAGATAAGGGAACTAAAACTGTTCACAGTATTCCAGCTGTGGTCTGACCAGTGCCTGATGTGGTTTTAGCAAGAGCTTCCTTATTTTTATACACCATTCCCTTTCAAATAAAAGGCAAGTCTATTTATGCTCCCTTTTACCAACTGAACTTGGAGGCAAGTATTTTTGTGATTCAGGTACTGGATCCACAAATCCTGCTGTTCTGCAGTCTTTGCCCATTTAGATAATATTCAGCTCTTCCGTTCTTCCTGCCATAGTGTTTAACCTCACATTTTCCTCCATTATACTCCACCAGACAATTGTTTTGCCCTCTCGAGTGATCTGTCTATATCCCTCAGCAGCCTCTGTCATCCTCACTGTTTGTCTTCCACCTCCAGCTACAATTTTTGTGTCATCCACAAACTTGGTGGTAGCGCACTCATTTTCATCATCTAAATCATCAATATAAATTGTAAATAATTGTGTCCCCAGCACTGATCCCAATGGCACTCCACAAGTTGCCATCTTCAAAATGTCTCCTCTATCCCAATGTTGTCTTCTATTAGTTAGCCAATTTACTGTACCTGACAATATACTACCCTTAACACCATGGGCTCTTAACATATTATGTATCCTCATGAGCAGCACCTTTGTTAACATCTTTCGGAACTCCAAATATACATCATCGCCTGATGCCCCTTTTGTCTAGTCTGCTTTCTATCTCCTCAGTGAATAGATTTGTCAGGCAAAATTTTCCCTTCATGAAGCCATGTAGACTTTGCTCGATTCTTTCACTTATTCCTAAATGCTCTCTAATTACATCCTTTATTGTCGACCAATATACAGTAGGAGATCAGGGTTGTTTGGGGTAGCTTGCTGCAGATACATCTGCTGCATTTGAAGGCTAGAGTAGAACTCCTTGTCTCTGCCCACAGACTGTGTGACACCGGTAGAATAGGTGGATCCAATATAACGTGAACTATAACCCCTTCAGATCCATTCCCTCGTACAACATCTTCCCCCAAACTTTTTTCTCCATGTTTGCCACGCAATCATGTGTACACTTCACAGAATCTCCACAGTGTGGAAACAGGCCATTCGGCCCAACAAGTCCACACCGAACTGTCAAAGAGAATACCACCCAGACCTATCCCTCTACCCCATCCCTGCATTTTCCCATGGCTAATGCACCTAACCTACACATCGCTGAATGCTATGGGGAATTTAGCATGGCCAATCCAACTAACTTGCACATCTTTGGACTATGGGAGGAAACCGGAGCACCTGGTGGAGGTTAGAATCGAACCCGGCGCTGTGAGGCAGCAGTGCTAACCACTGAGCCAGCATGCTGCCCTAAATCACCTTTACCACTACCTCAACTTCCCAAGTCTCTTCACAAATGCTGAGAGTCTGAAAGTTTCATGCTTTTCTCAGAATGATCTCTCTTTTTGGACTTAGAAGAATGGCAGTTCTCTTGTTTGAGGACTGCTAACACGGCTACCAATCCATGGATAATTTCTTCACTCCAGGATCTCTCGAATATCCTTCGCCAAGCTTACCATTCTTTGCAGACCTTGTTGCGGACCCATTACTTTACGCAGGGAATGCTTAACCACCTCAATTACCTGTCTAGGAGTCAGTTGCTCTGCAGAAATACGTACTTTATTTCTGAAGTAACTTGGACTTTTGGATCAAGCAATTGATTTCTAAGTGGAAAAGACAGACTCTTTTTTTGCAATATGCTGGATTCTTAGACCAAGCAGTTTCTTCTTCTTGATCATGTCTAGGATCCATTGGGGATTTTGTCATGGAGTCATGTATACTATATCTCACCTCCTTCAAATGGTTGATCAGACTGGATGCCTTCAATCACTCTTCGTGGCTGTTTGACTTTTTCAGATGCTTTGTTTCATTGATGAAAGGTTACTGTGAACTCATTAATATCTCTGTCATTGATTGTTCTATTCAGCAGAATCTTACTTTCTTGCCTTCTGTCATACTCTAGTAAACCCTGCATAGTCTCAAAATGCTGCAGGATTCAAAGGATGTGCTCTCAGTCAACTCACTAGACATTTGCTCTAGCTATCCTTCAACATAACTGGTGAACAGTAGCACTCTTAATAGAAGCAAAATACCATGGATGCTGGAAATCTATAACAAGAACAAAGTGCTGAAGACATTTAACAGGTCTAGCAGCCTCTGTGGAAGGAGTGGACTGAGTTATCATTGAATCCATTCAGACTTTTCTACGAAGAGGAGTCACACCAGTAGCACTTTCTTGGTCTTATCAAATTTAGTTGAGACTTTTTCTGGCAGCTGGTTCAACTGTTTTTTTCTCTCTCATATGAAACGTTTATTTTACGGCACTATAGGTAATCTCAATAGATTTTCTGTTCTTTTTGGGTTCCATCGTGCCTCTACAAGGCCTGATTAAGTCTTTTGTTCATTGTCCCTCAACCAGTTGGTGGACAACAGTTTATTTCTGGATTAGTGATTTAACTGCCGCGTGTTTCTCAACCAGTTGCTCTCTTGAAACTATTGGACTTCTTCTGACCTCTGAATGACGTTGAAATCCAAACAAGCATGCTAGCTCCAAAGTGAGGAGTGCCAATTGCAAACTATGACACATTTTCAATTGTCTGTGGTCCATGTCTTACAGTGTAACTTGGCGTATTTTTATGCTCTTGGCCAGTATTCCACCTACACCAAACAAATAACCTAAGCTGGGACTCCTGCTTCTTCAGCCATGGAAACTGGTCTGATGAGACAGTGACAGTGACTTTGGTATTTGTATCAAGCTTAAATTTAATGGGGTATGCCTTAGCAGGTTCTGCAAAACCCAAACTGTTCGGATGATTTCTTTCCCCCATGAATGCCTCAGTTATCTTTTCCCAACAAGATTGCTCCATTTTATCAAAGCTCTTTACAAGGAATATTGTCCTTTCCTAAGCTTTCTAACTGTATGCCATTTCTGTCCTTAGTGAATCACTTTGAATAATGCTGTATCTAACTTTGTTTTGCATGATCCATCTCTGATCTTCAGTCTGCAAGGAAGTATATTTTCCATTTCTTATCAATGTGCTGATTAATCTTATTACTTTAAAGGTATTTTTGAAATTATCATTTCAAAATTCCTTCAAACCTGCCGTTCTTTAAGCTTCTATTCTTGTGTTCACAATACATGGTTTTAATTTGAATTACTGTATATTGAATTACTTTGACCATAAGACATAGGAACAGGTGTCACTCATTCAGACTATCCAGTCTGTTCCTTCATTCAATGAAATCATGGCTGATCTGATCATAATCATCTCCACCTTCCTTTTCTCTTTAAAGTTTGATTCCCTTACTGATTAAAAACCTGTCTATCTCAGCCTCGAACATACCTAATGACCCAGCCTCAACAACCCTCTGTGATAAAGAATTCCACAAATTCACAACCCTCAGAGGCAAAATTCCTCACATACCCCTGCCTTAAAGGTGCAACCCCATATTCAGAGATTATGCGATAACATGGTGTAGAGCTGAATGAATGCAGCAGGCCAAGCAGCATCAGAGGAGCAGGAAGGCTGACATTTCGGGCTAGACCCTTCTTCAGAAATTTCTGGGTAAAAGCCAGAAATAAAAGCCAAGATTCCAATTGTCTTCACTATTACACTTTGAACTTCGATGATGGCTTTCTGTGATTCATGGAAAAGGACTTGCAAATCCACCTACTCTGTAGCTTTCAGCAGTCTTTCTCCATTTACGCAATATTCAGCTCCTCTTTTCCTCCTGCCAAAAATGCACAACTTCACATTTCCCTAAATGATATTCCATCTGCAAGTTTTGTAGATATATCTTCCTACAGACACTTGTATCGTCCTCAACACTGGACTTCCCACCTATTTTTGTGTCATGCACAAAATTGGCAATAGTATCTTCATTTTCCGCATCCAAGTCATTAAATTATATCATAAATAATTATGGTTCCAGTGGCGATCCCTACAACACACAAGTTACAGGTTGCCAGACTGAAAGTGCTCTCTGATCCCAACACTGACTTCTATTATTTAGTCAATCCAATCCCATGCCTATGTTAACATACAACCTCAGTCAGAAGTCACATGACACCAGGTTATAGTCCAACATGTTTATTTGAAATCACAAGCTTTCAGAGCGCTGCTCCTTCACCAGGTAAAGGAGCAGCTGTCAAAAAGTTTGTGATTTCAAATAAACGTGTCGGACTACAACCTGGTCAACAAGCATGGGGCTGGATGAACACAGCAGGTCAAGCAGCATCATAGGAGCAGGAAAACTTGACGTTTCGGGCCTAAACCAACCTGGTGTCATGTGGCTTCTAACTTTGTTCACCCCAGTCCAATACGGGTACCTCCACATCAATATACTACCTCCAATACTATCCTTATTACATAGCCTGTTGTGTTGTAGCTCCTGAAAATCCAAATATATTACATCCACTGCTTTCCCTTTATCTATTCTGCTTGTTGCCTCCTCAGAGAATTCCTTAAATTTTTTTCTATGAGACTCTTTCACTAAATTTCTTTAAATTTGATCATTTTTCTGCTTTAATAAATTCTGAAACCTTTCTGACCATGTAGCTGTGGTCGAAATTATTTTTTCTGGCCCTTTCACTGCTCTTTGCAGCTGATCCACACTGCCACCATCAAGTGGCATCTTCACAATTTACCACTCCTGGTACATTGTGACATTTGGCACCTCTAACAGTATGCGGCACTGATTAAGAATTGTTTCAGGTAGGTTGCTGCCACCAGCAATTCTTCTTTGTCTTTTTTCCACACAGTAATTAGTAGTGGAGGGCAGACCACTGTAGAGAGCCTCCAAAAAAAAAGTACTGTTTTTGGATGACAAGAAGGTTTCCTGGTAATAATCATAGAAGCCTACAGCACAAAAAAATGCCCTTCGGCCCATCAGGTCTACATCAGTTAAAAACAACCACTGACCTCCCTCTTTCACCCGGAATTGGCAAGCTTTACCGATTTTGCTCCCAATTTCCACCTCGCCTTCACTTTCACCTGGTCCATCTCTGACTCCTACTTTTCCTTTCTCAACATCTCTGTTTCTGTTTCCGGGTATAGACTGGCCACTTATATCCACTACACACTCACTGACACCCACAGTTACCTGGGCTATATATCCTCGCATCACGCTTCCTGTAAACACTCCATTCCATTCTTCCATCTCTGTCACATGTGTTCCAATGATGCCAACTTTGACAAGGGAGCCTCCAACCTTCTTCCTCAACCAAGGATTCCCCAGCACTGTTGTTGACAGGGCCTTCAACTGGGTCCGATCCATCTCCCACATTTCCACCCTCACCCCATCTCTTCCCTCTTGCAACAACGATAGGGTTCGCCTTGTCCTTACCTACCATCCCACCAGCATCCACAACCAGAGCATCATTAGCCACCATTTCCAACCTCCAGCGAGATGCCACCACCAGGCATTTAGCCCCCTCCCCTCCATTGTCTACCTTCTGCAGGGACCATTCCCTCTGGGACACCCTGGTTCACTCTTCCTTCACTCCCAACACCACTCCCCTCCCCAGAGCCTCACAGGACCTTCCCATGCAACCACCAAAGGTGCAATACCTGCACATTTACCTCCTCCCTCCTCAGTATCTAAGGGCCCAAACATACCTTCCAGGTGAAGCAGCACTTTACCTGCACTTTGCACAATCTAGTCTACTGCATTCGCTGCTCACAATGTGGTCTCCTCTACATGATGGAAAGGAAGTGTAGATTGGGTGACCGCTTCATAGCATACCTACGTTCTGCTTGCAACAATGACCCTGAGCTTCCAGTTGCCTGCCACTTCAGCACATCACTGTGTTCTCCGACACATCTCCTTCACTTCAGCCCTCACCCCATTGTCTTTCTTCCCACAACAGTGATACAGTTCCCCTTGCTCTTACCTACTAACCTACCACCATCCACATCCAGAGGATCATTAGCCACCATTTCTACCACCTCCAGCGAGATGCCACAACCAGACACATATTCCCCTCCCCACCCTTTTCAGCCTTCCTCAGGAACAGTTGTCTCTGGGATACCCTTATTCACTTTTCCTTCGCTCCCAACATGCACCCACCCCCACCCCCAGCAGCATCACGGCACCTTCTGCTGCAACTGCAGAAAGTGTAACACCTGCCCATTTACCTCCTCCCTCCTCAGTGTCCAAAGGCCCAAACACACCTTCCAGGTGAAGCAGTGCTTTACCAGCACTTCATGCAATCTAGCCTCCTGCATTCACTGCTAACAATGTGGCCACCTCTACATTGGGAAAATGAAGCATAGACTGGGTGACTGCTTTGCAGAACACCTACATTCTGTTAACAAAAAGATTCTGAACTACCTGTTGCCTACAACTTTAAAGCACCACCCCATTCTCTGGCCAACATCCCTGTCTCCTTTCTCTGATACCTTGATGATATCATCGGTGCTGCTTCCCTCTCTCATCCAGAATTGGAAAACTTCATCAATTTCGCCTCCATTTTCCACCCTGGCCTCACTTTCACCTGGTCTATCTCTGACTCTTCCCTTCCCTTCCTCGACATCTCTGTTTCCATTTCTGGGGGCAGACTGGTCACCAATATCCACTATAAACACACTGACTCCCACAGCTACCTGGACTATACATCCTCACACCCCAGTTCCTGTAAAGACTCCATCCCATTCTCTCAGTTCCTCCGTTTCCATCATATTTGTTCAGATGAGGCCAACTTCAACACGGATTCCCCAGCTCCGTGGTCGACAGGCCCCTCAACTGGATCCGACCCATCTCCCACACTTCAGCCCTCACCCCCTTCTCTTTCTTCCCACAGCAGTGATAGGGTTCCCCCTGTTACCTACTAACCCACCAGCATCCACATCCAGAAGATCAACAGGCACCATTTTTGCCATCTCCAGCAAGATGCCACCACCAGACACATATTCCCCTCCCCTCCCTTGTTTGCCTTCAGCAAGGACCGTTCCCTCCAGGACACCCTGGTCCACACTTCCTTCACCTCCAACATCCCCCCAACAGCCCTACGGCACCTTCCCCCGTAACCTGCCCATTTACCTCCTCCCTCCCCAGTATCTAAGGGCTTAAACATACCTTCCAGGTGAAGCAACACTTCACCTGCACTTCGCAGAACCTAGTCCACTGCATTCGCTGATCTCACAATGTGGTCTCTACATTGGGGAAACAAGCATAGACTAGATGAACACTTCGCAGAACATCTACATTCTGCTCACAAAAAAGACTCTGAACTACCTGTTGCCTGCCACTTTAACACCCTGTTCCCTGACCAACATGTCTGTCTCTGGCTTGCTGCAGTGCTCCAACAAAGCCCAATGCAAGCTGGAAGAACAACACCTCATTTTCTGCATGGGGACCTGCAGCCCTCAGGTCTCAATATTGAGTTCAATAATTTTAGACCCAAAACTCTCCCATGTCCCAGCCCCCCACCCCGCACACCGAGCCTTGTTACCACATAGCCTGCCATTACACACTCCTCGTTGTTAGTCACTAATCGTGCCCATTAACAACCGTTCACCTTCCCAGCCTGATCATTACCAACTCTTTGTCTGTCCAACTGCTGTTCTCTCTCTTTAGGGTCTATCCTATCATTTACCCCCTACCCCATCCCCCTCCCTTTTTTTTCTGCATATAAACTGACATTTTCCCAGCCACCATCAGTTCTGAGGAAGGGTCACCGGAGCCGAAACTTTAACTCTGTTTTTCCTTCACAGATGCTGCCAGACCTGCTGGGCTTTTCCAGCAACTTTGTTTTTGTCCCTGTCTCAGGCTTGCTGCAGTGTTCCAGCGAAGCTCAGTGCAAGGTGGTAGAATAGCACCTCATCTTCTGCCTGGCGACCCTGCAGCCTTCTGGACTCAATACTGAGTTCAATACAGGGCCTGAACTCTCCCATGTCCTTACCCCTATACCCACAACCAGGCCTTGTTATCACACAGTCTGCTATTACACACCCCCCATTGTTAGCCACTAACAGTCCCCATTAATAGCTATTCACTCTCCTAGCTAGATCGTTATCCACTCCTTTGTCTGTCCAACTGCTCTGCTGTCCATTTGGGCTCTCTCCCCACCTATCATTTACTCCTTACCCCCTTCCCCCACCCTTTCTTCTGCATATAAACCAACATTTTCCTTGCTGCCATCAGTTCTGAGGAAGGGTTGCTTGACCCAAAACATTAACTCTGATCCTCTTCGCAGACGCTTATTCTATTTTGTTCAAAAAGCACACAATTTATAGACAGTCAGTCAATGTGGCATTTTATAAATTCCTACTTTAGAAATAAAACCAGTCTGACTCCAAACCAGAACACAGTCAGATTCTAAACAACGTCTCACACCTAACATGCATTGTCTGACTTAAAATGTCACCTCTTCTTTATACTGATAAAACCTCCAGTTCTCTCATGAAAGGAACTCGGGGATTTACGTATACATATTAATCAATTAAAACCTCCTAACTTTAACAGCATCTTAGGTTTGTTTAATACTTCCTCATCAGGGTGTGACCCTTTGATCTTTTACATATAAATTCTGTATCTAAACCTGTTGGACTATAACCTGGTGTGATGTGATTTCTGGCCTTGGGAAAAGAGGATTAAGGAAAATTCCAAGGTTGTTTTATACTTGTATAAGGAGCAAGAGTATAATTAGGGAAATGGTGAGTCTACTCAAAGACAAAGGAGGAGATTTATGAATGGATTCAGAGGAAGTGGATGAGGTCCTTAAATACTTTGCATCAATATTTACAAAGGAGAAGGACATGGGGATCACAAGTCTTGGGACAAGTATGTTGATATTCTGGAGCATGTCGATATAAAAACAGATTTTTGATTGCACTATTTATTATTGTCACTTGTACCTAGGTACAGTGAAAAGTTTTGTTTTGCATGTAGTACAGGCAGATCATACCATACAAAGTGCAAAGGGGTAATTGAACACAATGAGGAATCCAATGTTATGGCTGCAGAGTAGGTGCACAAAGAAAGAGGTCAACATTAAATTTAAAATTTGAGAGGTCCATTCAGAAATCTAGCAGGGAAGAATCTGTTCTTGAATCTGTTTGTTCGTGTGTTTAAGCTTTGTATCTTCTGCCTGATGGAAGAGGTTGTAACAGAGTATAACCTGGGTGGGAGGGGTCTTTGATTATGTTGGTTGCCTTTCCAAGGCAGTGAGACAAATAGAGGTAGTCAATTGATGGAAGGTCAGCTTGCGAGACAAACTGGGCTGTGTTCACAACTTTGTGTAGTTTGCTACGGTCCTGGGTAAAGCAGTTGACATATCAAGCCATGATGCATCTGGATAGAATGCTTTCTCTGGTGCACCTATAAAGATTGGTAAGTATTTTTATGGACATGCTGTATTTCCTTAGCCTCCTGAAGGAGTAGAGGTATTGTTGTGCTTTCTTGACCATCGCATCAACAGGGGTGAATCAGGACAAATATTTGTGGTTGTCACTTCTAGATGTTGGGTATTTTGAAAATCGTTAAGGCAGGCAAGTCCCAAGGACATGATGGGATCTATCTCAGAATGCTGAGGGATGCAGGTGAGGAAATTGCTGGGCCCTTTTAGGAAATCTTTGTATCCTTGTTAGTCAGAAGACCGGTCCCAGAGGACCAGAAAATAGCAAATGGTGTTGCTTTGTTTAAGAAGGGCAACTTGGATAATCTGGGAAATTACAGGCCAGTGAGCCTTACGTCAATGGTAGGGAAATTATAGTAGAAGATTTTTAGGGATAGGATTCACTCATGTTTGGAAAAATACAGATTTATTAGCAATAGGCAGGGTGGCTTTGTGTGAGAAAGATCGTATCTCTCAAACTTGATTGCGTTTTCAAGGAAGTGACAAAACTGATTGAGGGCAGGGTGGTAGATGTTGGCTATGTGGACTGTAGAAAGGCTTTTGACAATGTCTGTTATGGAAGGCTGATTAAAAAAGGTGGAGTCACATGGGATTCATGTTGCTCTGGTAAGATGGATACGGAACTGTCATAGTCATAGAAGACAGGGAGTAGTGGTGGAAGGGTGAATTTCTGCCTAGAGATCTGTGACCAGTGGTGTTCCATAGAGATCAGTGCTGGGACCCGTGTGGTTTGGAATATATGTATGTAAATGATTTGGAGATGAATGCAGGTGGCCTGATTAGTAAGTTTGCAGATGATGTAAAGATAAGGTTGGCTTTGGATAGTGAAGAGGATTGTCAGAGCAGGACATAGATAGGCTGGAGACCTGATTAGCAAAATGGCAGATGGAGTTTAATCCAGACAAATGCAAGGTGATGCAGTTTGGAAAATCTAATGCAGGAGGGAATTATACATAAATGGCAGAACGCTTAGTAATAACAACATACAGGGGGAATATAGTTCCGCCATTCTCTGAAAGTGGCAACATAAGTGGATAAAGTGGTCAAGAATGCAGTTAGCTTGCTTGCCTTCATCGGTTGGGGCATAGAGTATAAAAATTGGCAAGTCATGTCACAGCAGCATAGAACTTTAGTTAGATCACATTGGGGATATTGTGTATCGTTCTGGACACCACACTACTCAAAAGATGTGGAGACTTTGGAGAAGTCAGGACATTGCCTGGTTTAGCTATGAGCAGACATTCGATAAACCTGTATCAGAGATAATAGGTACTGCAGATGCTGGAGAATCCGAGATAACAAGGTGTGGGGCTGGATGAACACAGCAGGCCAAGCAGCATCATAGGAGCAGGAAAGCTTGACGTTTCAGGCCTAGACCCATTCGATAAACTTGGTTTTTTTCCACTTGTATGTTGCAGGATGAAGGGCAATCTGATAGAAGTTGGCAAAATTACGACAGGCATGGATAGAATAGATAGTTGGGGTCTTTTAAGGGATAAGTTTAAAAGAAATGTGAGAGGCAAGTTTTTAACACAGAGTGTAGTAATTGCCTGGAATGTGCTGCCGAAGGAGGTGGTGGAGGCAGATACAATAATAACATTTAAGTGACATCTTGACAGATATATGAATAGGCAGGGAATAGGGAGCTATGAACCATGTAGAGGCAAAAGTTTTTACTTTAGAAAGGTATCATGTGTTTGTGCAGTCTTGTTGGACCAAAGGGCCTGTTCCTGTGCTGTACTGTTCTTCTTTGACACTTCATTGTGTACTGAGGAGGCACTACACTTTAACAGATGTCATCTTTCAACTGATTATAGGGGGCCTGCCTGCTCTCTCAGAAAAGCATAAAAGATTTCATGGCATTACTTGAAAAAGATCAGGAGAATTTTCCTGATTCCCTAGCCAATACTTACTTCCCAACCAGCACCTAAAAAATGTTTAACTAATTATCAAGTCAATGCTGCTGGCATTGCTTTGCAGTGCACAAAGGAATTGGCGTTTTTTTTAATATTACAAAACATGATTACACTTTGAAAGTACTCATTTGGCTGTAGGGTGCTTTGAAATGGTCAGAAATTATGAAAGGTGCTTTGTATGTGTAAGTTTTCGTGTAAAACATTTACAGAAATATTTACTATCTCATTGGGCTCAATTTTCCACATTCTCAAATATCCCAGCCCCAAACATCTCCAGCTCCTTCATTAGTGGCCAATATAAGCTCAGAAGTGAGGATTATAATTGCTTGTTTAATAACCAATCCTATTTACAAAGCCGCTGTTAACAAAAAAGTTCATGCCTATATGCAGTAGAAATGGCAAGTAAAAACTCATGCATCTTGTTCTAAACTGAATGCTTGCATTACAAAATGGCTTTGTCCGTTAAATTATGATACATAAAAGAAGAGATTTTAACGTTCATTCCAATACAAAATTAGAGCAATTGAAGTCAATTCTCATCATTGGATAATATCTATTTTGATGGGAATCTCTGAGTACTGTCATTGGGTCCTGAAGTCAATTGAGGGAATGGACACACTGTTCAAGCAGAAAAAAGGAAGGAAACAGGTTTGGAGAGTTTCTCAGAAATGCAGCAAACCGTGCAGCTTAACAGGAATTGAACTGCATAAAGTAAGATATAGATAGAGTTTGGTTTCCTTAGCTATGAGAATTATGTTATTTCTGTCAGTAAAATTTGTTTAAATATGAATACTGATAGTAAATTGAACTGTATTTCACACTGCTAAATACCTCTTAAATATTTTATTGAGAGTATTCTAGTATCTAAGAATGATTCTGACAATTCCACATTTTTGACGTTATTAAGAATAAAAAATGGAAATAATAATTTGGTGTTAATTTTTAAAAAATGAATTTTGTTTCTACCCAAAGAAGAATTTGTATTGTTTTGAAATATTTGTCATCTTTTTACAGCAGAGAAGTGACATTTGGTAACATGCTGATAAAAAACTGTTTAAAGTAATGACCATTCCATTTTAGTGACGGCCTTTCCTGATCATATTCTTGAGTCAAATTGAAAGTATTACCAATGTTCAAAATGTAATCTTTCAGCGTGGTAGAAGATGAGAGTGCTGCCATTAAATATCAATTTCAGTTCTCTTTGCTAAGCTGCATCTTACGCTCTTTTCATTCTCTTGTTTTCTGCATTGTGTAGCTAACACATCTCATTGTGCCAGTCAGCTGTTTCCAAAGTTTGCCAAATCACATCTTACCAGGACACCCCTGTAAAATTCTTTACTAATGTGTGCTAGTGAGCCACTGAGGTGTTTAACAACTTTTCTCCGCACAAATATATCAATCAGTAAAAATCTGTTTCAGAACATCAAAACAAAGCTAACTGACAATTATGCTGATATACATCATACGTACAATAATGCTATGATTTTGTTTTAGTACAATACACACACATTCAGTTCTATAATATCATGAAGAAGTCTGGATTGTTAATACCAAAAGACATAGCATCAGGGTGGAAATTTCCCATGGTCTGGTGGGTTCTAATGAGATAAGTGGTAGTATCAGGTGAAGATAGTCATCTTGACGTTGAGGTTATCTTGCTGTAACTTTTTCACTTTGCTCAAACAGTAGATGAGATTTTCACCAGAGAGCGGTGAGTTCCCAACTGATGCTCTTTACTGCTTGTCAGGTGGTTTGTTTACAGTCTTATCTGTCAATGGTTGGGATCTTACCACATAAACTAGTTATCGGGAAAACTTGACGTGGAAACCAAAGCAGGTTCTTGGTGGGTTCAACTCGCTACTTGCTCCAAGAGACCTCCAGGTTGGACACTGAACACCAACATCTTGAGCACACTCCATGGGCTCTGACCTCATCAACCTACATCCAAGGATATTGGCATCTGATATGTGCCAGCCTGTATGGACACACATGGCACATCTCCGATCCATTTACAGAATGCTTCCACACTTCAATGCATCACCTCAGGCTACAACCATCATTGCAGAGCTACAGCAAAGACAGTGTCTTTACACTCAGTGTCTCACACACACAGTGCATGGGCTGGACCAAGCAGCATTTCCAGGTTCTTAGCTTGCTGCCATAGAACATACTTGCTCTTAGCATATGTGGGCGCTCACAGCATCACTATCTTGTATTGCTTTGTATTTTTTTGCACTTTGATCCACCCTTCAGCCAGAGATACCTGGCTCATATTGCTACTGTCTTTAACTGCCATTTAGCACAGTCATAAAACCAATAAGCTTACCAGAATTATCATCAAGACTCCATCTAGTCAACAAGACAGCCTTCACTCAGGAATCCCCGGCAAGGTAAGTCTGGCCCAGCCTCTGATGCCTGTTTGGGGCAATCAGTGTCAGAGTCCAAATCATCAAAAGAGGCGAGGAGCAAAATGACAGGCATCATGGCACCTGTCTTTACTCTTTCTGCTCTATTGTGGACTGTGCACTCCTGGAATAAGAGAGAGCTAGATATTACAGAAGTGAGGCATAGTTATTTCTGTTAGTGCAGCTGGGAAGGTTCCCTGAACAAGTGAGTTGGCAATGCAGAGGATGTACAGCATTAGTGATGTTGTAGTTTGGGGTGGGTGACAGCAAGTAGGAAAGATGATGCATGCATTAGTGAGAGTGGTAGAGCATGAGCAATGGTGGGAGCTGCACACATTTGCAGGCATAAAATGAGCGTGAGATATCGGAGAGAAATGGTGTCACTTATACAGTCATAGCGCCATACACGATAAGAATGAAGAAGGACAATGACTTTCTCCCCACGGTGCTGCGCATTACCAAAGATGGCAGAGACTGCTTCATTGTGGCTGGCATTGTCTGGTGCTGTGGCCTCCACACTTGGTCCTGAGGGAAGAGGAAGTGCCATCTATGCACCACCACATCCAGCAGGAGGTCCTGGACCAAGCCTGCAAAGCAGAATAAGGATTTACCTTGGCAGATATCTGTTTAGGGCAGATATTGGGAACAATGCTGGGGAGTTGTATGTGGACAGCGCTTGTCCAGGTGCACAATAGCTTTTTAAAATATGGTGTAGGTGCCAGGGATGCCAGTTAATTGCGGGAACTTCAGTGAGTGGCAAGTTGCTCCCGGAATGGGACCTGGTACGATGGGATGGAAATAGAGTGTGATTCTCATTACAAGTGTTCAAAATCCTGAGCTGCACCTTGCTCTGATTCTTGCTGCGAGGCCAAGCAAGATTTTTATTGTTGTAGCCTGAGTTTGGTAAGCTGCAACAACAAAAAAACTCAACTGGGTTCACAGCAAGAATCTTTCCATCAAACGCAATGTGACTCACGCTTAGCCGCAAAATGGCCCTGAACCATGTGGCAGTGAACAGTTGAGAAAATATTGCAAGCCCAGAAAATGAATTCTTAAAATCGAGACAAGAGAATCTGGTTTTCCACCTGGGGTTTGAATGGTCAAGATGTGAATGTTGCAATCATTTAAAACATATTATTACCTATTTTTGCCTCATTTATTTTCAGTTTGCTACTCTCCCATGCAGTGGACAGAAAAAAGACAGCAACAATTCCTGACAGGGAAGTCAGAGTAGTTACCTCTTAGCTCCAGCTCGTTGCTTACTCCTCTGGGCCTCTTGACCAGCATTCCCCAACACTCAGGGAACACTCCATGGGTAATGACCACCAACAGAACTTCATCCACAAAGATTGACGTCAGCCACACACCATCACAACATCGAGGCATATCTCTGACTTAATTAGAATACAATCATTTGCTTTAATGCTGCACTTTGCACCAATATCTTTCATTATAATGCTGCTGCCGGGTTACTTTGCAGTGATAGGTGCCCATTTCACAAATCAGAGCAGGGTGTACCTCAGGGTTCTTCACTTGCTTTCTTAGCCTTTACCCTGTGCCTACTTGAATGCTCACAGCATCTCTGCCTTGTCTTGCCTTCCCTTGCCATTATACACTTTGCCGCCTCATTCAAAATTTATAGACTCGCAGTAGGTCTTTCTTGTCTTGCCTTTTAGCACACCCCACAGCCAGGTGGCTTGTCATGATTGTCAGCAGTGATCAGTTAAGGGAATGGACATGTTGCTGCACTTGAAGTTGTCACATAAGTTAGATTTTGAAAAGTTTGTATAATTTCCCAACTTGCCTGACTTTCAGACCGATGACAGAAAGCACGAACCAGGTTTCTGTACTTAACAAGTATGACTACTCATTACAAATAGACTCTAGTTACAGTGAAACAATCATGAACTGTCAGCATTTGAGTTGAATAGTTAAAACAATAACCCCTGCATGGAGTCCCCTTCTAGATGCACAGACAGACAGACAAGAGGGAAAGAAGTTATATTATGGGCAGAGAGAAAGAGTAAGAAAGCAGTTTAGTGGTCACGTGTTCATAGGTTTTCCTGAGATGATTCTTGTGCTGACCAGAATATTGATTCTCCCGATGCTTTCACCTGTTTGCAGGAGACACAGGATGACTGGTGAACTCTTTATAAAGGTCTCTGACTTATTAAAAGTCACAGCTTACATCAACTGCTGAAGGAAAATAAACTGGCCTTCTTCAAGCCTAGTGCTTTTTTTCTGTAGAGAACAGAGACAGGTTCGAAGCTTGTAGATATCTCTAATGGATTCTCACGCTCTTGTTCAAAGCCCCAAGCTGTCCAGCTCCTTGGGACACAACTACATAATTGTTGGCAAGCAGAAGGTCTTTGTCATCAAGAACTTGTCACTAGCCCACAAACCATTCAAGTACTGTTGCCAGCTGAAACTCCATTTGAACACAGCCTTAGGCTGCATCTTGTCTGCAAACCATCCATTACTGCTTGAACCAACAGCTGGGTAATCAGTACTTACAATGAGTGTCAGGTTACTTGTTTACAAAAAGTGCAGATATCACTCAACAATCCTTAATTATAAAACATTCGTTTTCTCTTTTCAGTCCACAATCAGAAGTACAGAAAAATAAAAAGACAAGTATTTACAAGGGCAGTATCCAATTTCAGTACGGGGGCCTGGATATTGTCAGTTAGCCACTTGGGGCGTTTTGGGCCATAGGTTCCATACCATTACAGTCAGAGTGGGCCATGCTCAGTCTTGCAGGTCCAGAGCATCAAGTCCAGGGAATAGCTGTAAGTCAGTCAGAGAGCTGCATAGTGATCCGTCAGGGGTCCGGTTGCTTATCGGTCAGGCTGTCTTTCTGAATTGGTGGTGAGCTATGTACTTAAAGTGTTCCATTTGCTGTAGGAGGGAGTTCCGAGATTTTGACCTAGCAACACTCCAGGAATACCAACATATTTCCAAGTCAGGATGATGAGTGACTTGGAGGGGAACTTGTAGATGGTGGAGTTCCCATCTCTCATCTGTCTGAGTCCTTCTGAATGGTAATGTTCAGTGATTTGGAAAGTGCTGTCTAAGTAACTGTGGTGAATTTCTACAGTGCATCTTGTAGATGGTACACACTGCTGTGACTGAGAATTGTGGGGAAGGCAGTTAATGTTTGCAGACATGATGCCAATTAAGCAGGATGCTTTATCCTTGAAGATTGATCAGGATTATTGAATATTGTTGCACATATCCAGGAAAGTAGAAAGTATTCCATCACACTCCTGACTTGTGCCTTGTAGATATTGGATTGGTTTTGAAAAATCAGGGGTTGAGTTACTCGCTGTAGGATACCTAGCCTCTGACCTGCCCTTGTAGTCACAGCATTCGTATGATTGACCAGAAACTGAACAACGGTAACCCCTACGATGTTGCTAGTGGGGTATACAGCGATAGTAATGCCAGTAAATATCAAGGGTTGATGGTAGACTCTCACTAGTTGGAGATGGTCACTGCATGGCACTTGAGTGACTTAAATATTACTTGCCATTTGTAAGCCCAGATTGCCAAGATCATGCTGTATTTGGACAAGGACTGCATTAGCATCTGAGGAATCACCAATAGTGCTGATCATTGCGCAATCATCAGTGAACATCCCCACTTCTGACCTTATGTTAGTAGGATGGTCATTGAGGAAGCAATTGAAGATGGTTGGGACTATAGCTCTACCCTGAGGGATTCCTGCAGCAAGTTCCAGAAGCTGAGATGACTGATCTCCAACAACCACAATCATCTTTTGCTAGATATAACGCCAAATGGTGGAGAATTGTCCCCCAATTCCCATTGACCCCAGATTTACTAGGATGTGTGTTACCGGGCTGATGTGCTTATGATGCCAGGTCTACCATGTTGGTCAAAGTTTGAGGACAGCCATCAGACACCTCTGTACTATAGGTAAAGAAAGATTCTCTTGTCCTGAATTTTGGAAGCCAGGCAAGACGTGAAAGGCACAGTCAAGGAGGAAGGAGGGGAAAAACCTATTGACTAATTTACAGAGCTGAGGTTATTTGAAGTAACCTACTTCACTATCAACAAGTGTTACTAGTATCATTTTACTTAAAAGCCATAAAATTTCACTATCTACTCATTATAGAACCCAGAGACTGATTTAATCATTTAATTGTTACCATTTTACTCGTTCCTATTTCTAATCTGTATGTGTGCATGTGTGTTGCAGTTACTAGCTCATGTTTAATAGCTAATAAGTTCACCTGACTCAAGAAAGCCTGGTAACATGGGTTCCGTTTGAAAGATAAATGCATTTGGGATGGAAAACATAATTCACAGGGAAGGAGATCATTTTTTAAAAAATCTTATTGTGCCTAATCAAGAGTGTAGTTATAGAGTCAAACAGCGCAGAAACAAACCCCTAGGTCCAACTTGTTCATGCCAACCAAGTTTCCCAAACTAAGCTCATCCTACTTGCTTACATTTGGCCCATATCCCTCAATCTTTCCTAGTCATGTACCTGTCCAAACGCCTTTTAAATATTGTAGTTGTGCCTGCATTTACCGTTTCTTCTGGCTGTTCATTCCACATATAACCACCGTCTGCATGAAGTTAGAACTAAGAATAGGTGTCAATTCAACGCTTCCCAACCTGAGAGTGTAACCCAAACTTTCCTGGGATTGGTCAGAATACTTCTATAAAAATGTAAAACATGTGTGTACCTTTTTAATATTAGTTTTAAAACTCTTTTTCAATTGCTACTAATTGGAAAGTAATTGGTTTAAAGGGAAGATTTTAGCATTTTTTAAAAAATCACTTGTTGCATTGGATCTTAATCCACAAAAAAGTGTTTCACAGTCTTGTGGAAATATTCAGTTTTCTCAACTATTCTGATCACATCAGTAAGATGAAATAATATTAGACAGTTAAGTTGGGCATGGCCACCTTATGCAATTTTGATCAGATGAACCAACACTGTTGAACCTTCTCTGCAAGCACCCAAGGTAAGCAAAGCTACGTAAAGTGCAAGATATGTATAAATTTAAATTTAATGTGATTATTTATTTTTAACCAGCTGCACAAATTTGATGACTGTGAAACAATGGAACAATTAATTGGAAGGTGTAGATTTACTCACAGCCAAAAAAATCTGTTAATAAAGTAATCCCTTCTGTTTTATAGTAGAAATAGAATTTAGCAAGGGAACTTGAAAGATAGATGTGAGTCCTTTCAACACAGGACAGAATTGAGGAGTTCTGAAAGTCAACTACAAAAGTATTGTAAACTTGCATTTTGTTTTACTTAACGTTTATATATAACTTGTCTATCTGATCTAGTAACTGCATTCAGAAAAGTTGCCAATTTCCTTTCTAGTGAGTTGATGCTGCTGAAAGCAATGACTCAAGATGGATGGAATTTCCCCTCCCCAATTCTGCCCACACACAAGTTATGTTAAACATCCTGTGAGGACAGTGATGAAATCTATGACACTGCAAATAGTTTGTACCACAATTTTATTTTAGAAGTGGAAATGTTAACAGTAGGATTCACATGGATGCATCAAAATAAATTCAATTTTTGTAATGTTGTAGCATATAGAAGCTGGAAGAAAGAGATGTTATATTTAGGTTATTGACATCTAAATAGAAACAAAAATTTAAAAAATCACGCAATCTTGCAGTGGAGAACACAACATTAGTTCTATCTGCCCTTTGGTGATTCTCAGAAAAGGGTTACCAGCTATTTCCTTTATAAAAGTTGATATTTTTCTTTGACCCTCATTTTTAAAAGCTGTATTGGATATTGGTTCTACTATTATTTATTCTAGAGCATTCCATATTTTTATTTTTCTGAATTAATTCTCCAATCATCTCCCTTAATTCTTTTTTGATTATCTTAACTGTAAGGCCTGTAGTTAACAATTCAATCACCTCGTCAAAATGGCTCAGAACGTTGAATCCTTCTATCAGATCTTGTTTAACCTTCATTATTGAATACAAGGAAGGATGGGCGTTTTGAGATAAAATGATAATGTCCTTATCTCAGAGTCCAGCTGGCCTGAGTTTTGGTTCCATTTGCTCCAGAGGTGTGTAATAGCACCCTTGAACAGATTGAATATCTGTAAGAGAAGTGGGTGTAGAAGATCACAAATCATTGAAGACGTAGGGCAGTCTTCCCCAATGTCCTGGGGAACATTTAATGTTCAACCAACACCTCTGAGGACCCTAAATGTTAACTTTGATTTCTCTTTGCAGATGCTGCCAGACCTGCTGAGCTTTTCCAGCATATTCTGTTTTTGTTTCTGATTTACAGCATCCATAGTTCTTTCGGTTTTTGCTGCAAAAGAACTCAATTGGCTATAAAGAACTTTGAATCATCCTGAGGTAATGAAAGATGCTGTGTAAATACACTCCTTTCTTTTGATTGGAAAAATGTCTTTTCCCAGTCTCCTTTGATAATGAAGTGAAATAACTCCACAGAGGCCAATATCCCATCACCAAGTCACCCGTTATTAACACATGGAGAGCCCTTGACACTGATCCAGTGCTGAGTGTCGGAAATGCCTGACACTGCTGTTTATATCTATCAGCCAGTGCTCCCTGATTCGGCCAGATTAACAGGCCCCAATCAGGGAACTCATTCATTGAGGTCCACCAGGCTGAACTTGTTTCAATTACTATTGCCCTGACCCTTCCACCCGGGTCCGAGGGCATAGGCTGGTTCTTTTTATTGTAGTTCCTTCTGGGCCATTTTAGGACTGCGTCAGGTTTCTCAGACCCTGCCTAGGATACTGGCAGAGTATAACGCATAGTAGCTCACCTCTTGCACCCAGAATGTCTCGGAAGAAATTCATTCTCTTCTTCAGGTGGCAAAGGCGTTGAGGGGGTAGCACCTGCTGTGTGCATCTCCTTATCCACAATCTCTTCAGACTTTGACAGAGAGGGAGAACCCATGGGTTCTGCCAGGTTTTTCGACGGTTCCAAGGATATGGGCATGTTTTGCTCCCACCTAGTTTGAGAGTTTGTAGCTGTCATATGGTGCACATCTTGCTCATGGCTGTCATACCTACCCAAACGTTGTACACCACGGGTCCTGACCCTGTGTTGACCATGCCTCTTACCCATGCAGGACCATTCCCGTGATCCCTACACCAAAACCCATCCCCTGAAGTAAACTGTCTCACTTGCTTGGCAGTGTGTTGTGCCCAGGATTGGCATTCCTGATGCTATTTTACTGACCCCACCCCCACCTCTGATCCAAGAGGATCAGATTTAACCTGGTACAGAGTCTTCTCCCCATTAGCAACTCTGCGGAGCTATCCCTGTGGTCCTTTAATCAAGTGAGAACCAGGACAGTTTGGTATCTAGTGAACCTGTAGGCTAGTTCTTTAAGCCGACCTTCAAAGTTTGGACCGTTGTTTCTGCCAAGACAATGGATGATGAATGGTATGGAGCTGTCCTTTTATGTTGAAAGCCATTCAATTTTAGGAAATACTCATTCCCTGCTAGCAAACAATGGCCCATTATCTATGACCAACACTTCCAGGAGTCAGTGAATTGCAAATGATGTGTGCAGTTTTTCTATTGCCATCCCCATGTTTGACGAATGAACCCTATGCATGTCCAACCCCTTTGAGAGGACATCCAAAATGACCTAGAACATTGAGCCCATGAAACGACCTGCATAGTCGACATGTAATCAAGTCCATGGTGAACCGAGACATTCCCATGAATGGAGGAGATGCTGGCAGTAATTTTTGTCCTTGTTGGCTCTCTGGGCATTGCCCCACCAACGTAGCTATGTCTGTATCCAGTTACTAGATGTAACTTTCTAAGCCATAAGCCTGCCTCAGAGAAACATCTAAAGGACTATGTCCAAGTTCTCTAAGTCCTCCATATTGGTCTTCCCCGTTTTTAGCCTGTCATCTAGATAAATGGCAATTGGGGATAGATCTTGCAAAATGTTCTCCTTTGTCCTCTGAAAAATTGCGGAGTCTGATGTTGTGAAATTGGGTAGAGTATTCGCAACTTTGATGTTTGTAAAATGATAGGCGGGAAGAGTGTGTGGTCCCTTTAGAAGATATCTTTTAGGGTTTGGAGATTGAAATGAAAGTCTGCAGACAGGAACAAATGCACAGAGAGTTATTGAATATGAAACATTATATCACAAAGCTATTTTTACCAAGTAGCATTTTTACCAAGACAACAGGTTTTTGAATTTAACCAACTAATTAAACCAGGCCCTAGATACCAAAACCCAATTAAATTTATATCAGATGGTTTTGACAACCTAGGAGCAATCCTATTGTAAGATATTAAGAGGTCACCAAGGGTATAAAAGAGGACGGCATTTGAAAATTGGTGTGAGAGCAACTGCCATCTGTTAAGAGAACAGCTCTTGACAGTCATCAGCTCTAAAGAAAGAGAAAATCACTGGCTTTCACAGAAATCTAAGCTCTCAGAGTAAGCACCATCTAAATAAAGGTACTACAGCCCTCTCAGATAACATTCCTGACACAAGAATTCAATGAAAAAAGGCATTCCTGACAGAGAAATTCGATGGAGAAAGACATTCCTGACTGGAGAATAGTGGAGAAGGCAAAGAGCATTTTGGGAAACTTATCCTGGCTGTAATTTCAAGACACAAAGTTTCAATTTATTTTTCTTATTACTTTGGTTCATACAAGTAGGACTTGTATTTATTGGAACAGCACACCATTGGAATTGTTTATTCAGGAATACTTAGTAGTTAAGGGGGAATTGTTTGGTTTGTTAGCAGTTCTGTTAATTTGTTTACTGTTGGATTTGGATAAATAAATTATTATTTGCTGATTATAAAGTGAGTATTTATCTACTCTTACAACAGATTGGGGGATGAGAGGCAGGTTATACCACATTTCCCACTTCCTTTAACAGACTACGAGGTGAGGTGAGTTTCCCTGGGGGTTTCTCTTCTGGTTATGGGGGTGGAGGAGGGGGTTTGACTTCTGCCTCATAACACTGATGATATATTAGTACAAACCCTCAAGGGTGTTAATTATGGCATATTTCTGGGAATCCTCATCTAACCCACAATTGCAAGTACACATGACTCATCTCCAGCTTCGTGAAGGACAGCAACCCACCTCCCAACACCCTATCCCCCACCAGCTTTGCATATAAATGCTCTGCACAAGGGACTGGGTATTCATCCAGCTGCAAAAAGTGCTTTACAGCTTGTTTTAAATCCCCACAAAGGTGAACCAACCCTTTTGGCTTCACAATAGGTACAACCGGTGCTGCCCATTCAGCAAATCAGTCCAGTTTACAGAGTCCTTCACTCTCCAGCCTCCTGATTGCTGCCTCTACTTTTGCCCATAAGGCAAATGGAACTAGGCTGACCTTGCAGAATAATGGAATTACTTCCTGGTCAACATGTAATATGGCCTTGGCTCCTTCGATAGTCCCTAGGCTTCCTGAAAAATGTCTGGGTATTTAAGTAGGACTTTACTCAGGCAGCTATTTTCTAATCGAAAAATGTTGAGCCAACCTAGGTGAATCTTTCTCAATCAATTTTGCCCCATCAAGCTTGGGCCAGAGGCTTTTACTACAGTCAGTGGTAACTGAACCAGTTGTTTCTTATAAAAGACCAAAGTTGTACTCTTAATCTGTAAGGTTCCCTGGTATAGACTCTCAGTCTAGGAAGGTCTTGTGTAAATTTAAGGGTTGGAATCCAGAGCGAATTTTGATAAGACTGTCTCTGCAAACACTGATACAGCCACACCAGTATCGACCTCCTTTAGAACAGGTGACCATTTAACCAGATGTTTATTTTGATTGGTTCTGATTTGGATGTTGCTGAGCAGTTTAACTGTTCCAAACTAGATGTAGGAGGACTTTCCAGGGTGTGCGCTCTCCTGGAAACTGTCCTCTGAGTTCTCTTTCTCAATTTAGGTCCAGTGTTACTCTTCCGCTGTCAGAGTCCACATACTGGCAGCAACTACAATGGCCTACCAGCCAAATCCTGAAAAAAATTTTAATGGCTTGGCTTTGGTTTGGAGTTTTGCTATGGGCTGATCTAGAGCGCCTCTGGTCAGGATACTTCCTGAGTGAGGCAATGCAATTGCTTTCATTCAGGTGGTGTTCTTCACTGTGGGAAGGCAATGGCCTAGTTGTGTTATTGGTAGACTCTTAGTCCACAGCCCAGATAACGTTCTGGGGACCCAGGTTCGAATCCTGCCATGGCAGATGGTGGAATTTGAATTCAATAAAAAAAAATCTGGAATGAAGAACCTGATGATGACCATGAATCCATTGTCAATTGTCAGAAAAACCCATTTGGTTCACTAATGTTGTCTGGGGAAGAAAACTACTATCCTTACATGATCTGGCCTACATGTGACTCCAGACCTGCAACAATGTGGTTGACTCTGGGCAATAAATGCTGCCTAGCCAGCAACGCCGTCATCCCATTAGTGATGAAAGAAAAGCTCAGTCAGACTGGCGAGGGTGGTCCAGTTCCATCTGAGTATCCTGCATTTTCCAATGACAAAGCTAGTTGCAGTGGCTGTTTGAAGTCAAGTTGGGCTTCAGCTAGTAGGCACTTTTGCATGGTTACATCATTAATCCCATGAACCAAAAGGTAACTCAGCATTTCATTAACAGTTAAACCAAAGTCACATGCCTTCACTAGTCACCTTAACCTAGTCGAAAATCTCAATACAGATTTCCCTGGTTCTAGAATTGCTGAATAAAAAGATAATTTCTCAGAATTAAAGGAGGCTTGGGGTCATAATATTCCTTAACTAAATCCATCAACTCTTGAAAGGTTTTAGTATCTAGTGCCTCAGGTAAAGTTCAGTTCCTGATAATGGAAAACTTTGCAAGTTCACAAGCCGTCAGGAGAATTACTCATTGCTTTTCATCTGCCTCAATGTCATTTGTGCAGAAGAGATAACATACTCTTTCCATATACTGGGCCCCGGTCTTCAATGGCAGGATTGAAGCCAGCTTCCCAATTAACAGCATGATGCCAGGAATGCTTACCCCAACTCAAAGATAACTGTTGTGAGCGAATTTCTTCAGGACCATGCTTTACTGTCATCGCCACTGAAATAAATCCCCAGAGGAGAGTATCCCATCACTAAATCATCCTCTTTTTATACATGGAAAGTCCTAGACACTGATCCAGCTCACTCAGAGCCAGCTCTCGGGGTATCAGGAATTCCTGCTTTTATCTGTCAGTGAGGGCTCCCCAATTGGACCAAATTAACAGCCCCGATCAGGGAACTAATATGGTATGATGTCCACCTGGCTGACCTTGTTACCATCACTTGCTAGTGGATTAGACTTTGAAGCTAAAATAACAAAATGAAAATGTTAAATGATGCAGTGGCACAGGAGAACACCAGAGGTTGGGAGTATGGGATTTAAGAAAATGAGACTGAAATTGTTTGCTTTGGGAGTTTCAGGGATTATTTAGCCCAAAGTTCTCTCATAACAAACCCAATATTATGACTAAAAACTCGTAGCTTCAGATGTGTCATAGCCCTAGTCATTCCACAGTGAAGACAATAATTTAATATCAACTGAAGTACAATATTCAATGGTTGCAGACTTACATTCCTCGCCGGGCTCAGTAAATGCAACATCAATTTATTTTCATAATCTATGTGACAGATAACATACTTCGGACCTTATTCAAGAAATTGCACTGCCCTTTTGTGAACGCATTTATTTATATAATTTTAAGATGCAAATATACTTAAGACTGTGGAAGCAAATAAATAAATGTAAGACATCCATCTCATTGAGTCTGCCTTTCCATTCAATTGTGTCATAGCTGATGACCTAACTATACCTCGGCTCTATTTACTCGCCTTTTTTCTTCATATCTCTTGAAAACTTTATTTAATATATACCTTTCAATTTCTATCTTGAAAGCTCCAATTATTCTAGCAACTAGGGCCCTGCGGGGAGGAGAATTTCAGAAAGACAAATGCCTCATAAGGACATGAGATAAAAATTTTCTGAAGTGACTAGGATGACTAAATATTGTTTTGCTGAACAGTATGTTATTAAGATTTGCAAGAATAGCAAACAAATAGGCTTAATTATTGTTGATTAATTTCATGAAAATCCTGTTACTGTTCTGGGCTCTTGGCACTCAATGAAATGTTTTTTCTTATATCGTTTGTACATCAAAAACAGAGAAATGATTTTTCTCAAAACCCTTTGAAATGGTTAGTAAGGGCTCCCATGCACATAATTATTAATTTGCTTTCCAACCCAAAGTCATCCCATCTCTCAGCACCAACAAATCCTGTTTTGTAGGCCCACGTCAGAGATCCCCATTAACATATAGAGCACACTCACACAACTGACACAAGCCCAGTGTAATCTCACATTTTATTGAAAAAAATTGTGTGGGCTGTTGTTTAGAAATGACCTGTCACAGATTTTATACATATGGGCAAAGAGCTCTCTAATGATGGTATCAAGTTTTTTTTTTATCTTCAGTTCGACTACAACAGATTGAGTCAGAGTTTTATACAGTTCCAGGATAACATCCTTGCTCTTATATTCCATGCCTCAGTTAATATGACATATGTTTTTTAACCACATTACCTCCCTGCCCTGTAGCCTGCGTAGATTTGAGGATGTGTACGCCAAGGACTCTCTGATCTTCAGTACTTTCCAGAGTCCTGTAATTCATAGTGTAATCCCTTACTTGTTAGCCCTCCCATTACCTCATACTTTCCCATGTTGACTTCCACTTGCCACTGCTCTGCCCGCTTGACTAGTCTATTTATATCCTCCTGTAGATCACAGCTATCCTCTTCACTATTTACCACACTGTCAATTTTTCTGATATCTGTGAAATTCTTGCTCATACCCCTATAATAAAGATCAAATCATCAATGTGCTCCATAAACAGCAAGGATCCCAGTACCAAACCCAGGAGAATCCGACCAGAAACAGACGTTGTATTAGAGAAAAATTGCTCCAACATCATCTTCTGCTACAGCCTCTCACCCAGTTTCAAGTCCAATGTGCTCCTTTGCCTTGGATTCCATGGGCTCTTACTCTCTTGAGCAGTTAGCCATGAGAGAAATTATCAAAAGTCTTCCTAAAATCCATGTGGACCACAACACTCCTGGCTACCCGTTCCAAAAGGGGTAGTGAATTGGAAGTGAAATCGATAAACATTTTCAATTCCGGATAAGAGAGGGAGACAGCACCGATGATATGAACAATATACCGGAGAAAAGTTTCTGGGTGGGGGGTGCAGGAATAGGATTGGACAAGAAATGTTCCACAAAGCCCAAGAAGAGACAGGCATAACTGGGGCCCATGCGCTTACCCGTGGCCAGCCCTCTGACCTGAAGAAAATTAAAGTTAAAAGAAAAGTTGTTCAGGGTGAGGACAAGCTCGGCCAGGTGGAGGAAGCTGGTTGTAGATGGAGACGGTCCAGGCCTTTCTTCCAGGAAAAGGCAGAGCGCCCTGAGACCATCCTGGTGAGAAATGGACATGTAAGGCGATTGCATGTCCATGGCAAAGAAGAGGTGGCTGAAGTCTGCAAACTTGAAATTCTCAAACTAGCGTAAAATGTCCAAGGACTGGCTGATATAAGTGGGCAAGGACTGGACCGGGGAGAAAAGACTGAGTCAAAGTAATCTTCCACAGTGATCGTTCCCTCCAGCGCACCCTGATCCACTCTTCCTTCCCAACAACACCCCACCCCCACCCCCACACCACAGCCTCACAGCACCTTCCCCTGCAACTGCAGAAGGTGCAACACCTGCCCATTGACTTCCTCCATCCTTAGTATCCAAGGGCCCAAACACACCTTCCAGGTGAAGCAGCGCTTTACCTGCACTTCACTCAATCTAGTCTACTGCATTCGCTGCTTGCAATGTGGTCTCCTCTACATTGGGGAAACGAAGCGTAGACTGTGTGACAGTTTCGCAGATCATGTGTTCTGTTTGCAAAAATGGCCCTGAACTTCCTGTTGCCTACCACTTTAACACACCACCCTGTTCCCTGACCAATATCTCTGCCTCAGGCCTGCTTCAGTGCTCCAGCAAAGCTCAGTGCAAGCTGAAGGAACAGCACCTCATTTTCTACCTGGAGACCCTGCAGCCCTCCGGACTCAATATCGAGTTCAATAACATTAGGGCTTGAGTTCTCCAATGTCTTTACCCAAACCACTGCAAGCAGGCCTCGTTATCTCACATATTTTCTGAAGAAGGGTCTAGGCCCGAAACGTCAGCTTTCCTGCTCCTGTGATGCTGCTTGCCCTGCTGTGTTCATCCAGCTCTACACCTTGTTATCTCAGATTCTCCAGTATCTGCAGTTCCTACTATCTTGTTATCTCACAGTCTGCTATTACACACCACCCATTGTTAGCCACTAACAGTACGCATTAACAGCTATTCACCCTCCTAGCCAGATTGTTATCCCAGATAACAAGTTGTAGAGCTGGATGAACACAGGAGGCCAAGCAGCATCAGAGGAGCAGGAAGGCTGACAGTTCGGGCCTAGACCCTTCTTCAGAAATCCAATTCTTTGTCTGCCCAACTGCTCTGCTGCCTGTTTGGGCTTTAACTGCACCTATCATTTACTCCTTAACCCCTCCCCCCAACTCTATCTTCTGCATATAAACTGATATTTACCAAGCTACCATCAGTTCTTGAGGAAGGGTCACTCAACCTGAAACATTAACTCTGATTTCTGTCCACAGATGCTGCCAGACCTGCTTACCTTTTCCAGCAATTTCTATTTTTGTCTCTAGTTAGGTTATGGTCACTATCTCCAAAGTGCTTGCCTACTGATACACTTTCCACCTGCCAGGCTCATTTCCATTATTAGGTCTTGAACTGATCCCTTGCTCTTTGGGGTTTCTACAATGATTAAAGAAGTTCTCCTGGATGCAGTTTAAGAATTGTGCTCCCTCCCTACATTGTACATTAGAGCTGTGCGAGTTAATCTTTGAATAGTTGAAATCCCCTAATATTACTGCCTTGTTATTCTTCTACTTCTTTGATACTTGATTACATATTTAATCCTCTATGTCTCTGGTTTGAAGGCCTATAGTACACATTCAACAATGTGTTTGCCTCTTTTGTGCTTTTTACTTCTACCCATATAGCATCTTTTGATGATCCAAGATATAATCCTTTCTCGTGACTACAACTGATTCCTTGATCAATATTGCAAACTCCCCTGTCCCGTCCTCTTCTACACCCTTCTGTATCTCTTCTGAATAACAATGAATGTTGAGCTGCTAATCCAGCCCATTTTTCAGGCAAGTCTGAGTCATAGCTAGGATAACATCATCCCACGTACCTATCTGTGCCCTCAGCTCATCTGCCAAATACCTCAAGCTCCATGTATTAAAATATATTTCATTTAACCTCGCTAAACTCATTTCTTTCTTATCTAGTCCATGTCTCCTTTGACTTGTACATTCGAATACTTACGTTTTAGCTTCTAATTCCATCTAAGCTTCTCTGGCACTGCCAATCTTGTTTTAAAATGCCACAATACATTAGCAAACATTCCAGCAGTGATGCTGGTGCCATTCCTGTTCAGATGTAACCCATCCAACTTGTACAAGTCACACCACCCCAGAAACAGCCCCAGTGCCTCAAGAATTTAAAGTCCTCCATCCAGAACCATCTCTCCAGCCACACATTGATCAATCCTTCCATTTCCATACTCATGTCTGCCATGGCACCAGGAGTAATCTTTTCAATTTCCTGCCTAACTCCCTGAAGTCTTGTTGCAGGGCTCATATTTCTTTCTTTCTGTGTATTGATCTCATGACCTTTGGGTGTTCACCCTCCTCTGTCTAAATGCCCTACAGCCATCGGGCAACATATCATCCTGGATTGCATCCACAGTAACTGAAGCACCCATCTGCTCCCTTCACTAATGAATCCCTCACTGCTATTTCCCTTCCAAACTTCTTTCTCTCACTCTGAGCAGTTAGACTTCCCAAGTGTATGGCCTTGGATCTGGGTGCCCTCCACAAAGGAGTTGCTACACCGACCATTTTCCAAGGCAAAAAGTGGTTTGCAAGCAAGATACACTCAGTAGACCTGCTTGGTCCTTTTCTTTTGTCTGGCAATTACTCGTTCCCTCCCTGTCTGCTCTTCATAGAAACATAAAAATTAAGAGCAAGTATGGGCCATTCAAACCTTTGAGACTACTCCACCATTCAATATGATCATGGCTGATCATCTAACTCAATAGCCTATTGCCACATTTCCCCCATATCCTTTGGTTCCTTTCGCCCTAAGTGCTATATCCAAATCCTTCATGAAGATATAAAATGTTTTGGCCTTGACTGCTTTCTGTGGTAGCAAACTCCATAGGCTCACCACGCTGATTGAAGACATTTCTCTTCATCTCAGTCCAAAATGTTTACCCCTTATCTTTAGACTGGTTCTAGACTCCCAAGTCATCAGGAACATCCTTCCTACATCTATGCTGTCTATTCCTGTTGGAATTCCCTCATTCATCTGAACTCCAGTGAATAAAATTCTAACCAATTCATCCTCTCCTCAAAAGTTAATCCTGCCACCTGAGGAATCAGTCTGCTAAACTTTCTCCGCATCTCACTGTACAAACATTCCTTCCTCAGATAAGGAGACCAAGACTGCACACAATATTCCAAGTGTGGTCTGACAGAGGCCCTGTATAGTTGCATCAAGAGATTCTTGCTCCTGTACTCAAATCCCCTTGCTATTAAGGCCAACATACCATTTGCCTTCTTCATCGACATTATGTCTACTTTCAGTGAAAAGGTCATGGAGAAATAGCACTTTTCTTTATTCATTCACAGGATGAGGGCATCGCTGACCAGGCAGAATTTATTGCCCATCCCTAATTGCCCAGAGGGCAGTTCAGAGTCAACCACATTGCTGTGGGTCTGGAGATACATGTTGGCTAGACCAGACAAGGATGGCAGCTTCCTTCCCCAAAGGACATTAATGAACCAGATGGGATTTTCTGACAATGCAGCACTTCTCAGCAATGCAATACAATGTGAGCTTAGATCTAGTATTCAGCCCTTTTAAGTACTAATAATTAAGCTTAAGGTTTCTTTTCATTTTCTGTTTGTATTCTGTGTAATTTTTCATTGCCCCTATTATCTTTCTTCCCTGTAAACAAAATGTAAAAAGGAAATATACATGAGCACCTTCAAATCTTAACTTATATTACTGCTATACTAAAAGACATTTTGAGTTGATTGTTACTCCTAGATGGAAAAATATGAATGAGCACATGTCATAATCTCAAATATACATGCACAGAGCTCCTGATCCTCAAAATCAATTAAAGTAGCTTGTCGCGTGCCTTCAAAAAAGATAAAGAACAGCAAATGCTGGAACAAACAAAAAACAGAAATTGCTGGAGCAACTCAGCAGGTCTGGCAGCATCAGCGAACCGAAAATAGAGTTAACATTTCGAATCCAATGACACTTCTTCAGGGTGTTTTGAAGAAGGGTCACTGGACTCAAAACATTAACTATGGTTTAGCTCCACAGGTGCTGTCAGACCCTCTGAAACTATCCTTTGAAAACCATTTAGGGCAAAGTGACATCATGGATCCAGTATGAAAGTGAAATTGCAGGTTAAAAGGGAGATTTTACTGCACTTCGGTGACCACTTTACTTCTGTTCCTAATGTCTTAAAATAGGTCAGAACTTAACAGAAGGTAAATTGGCTTTCTTCTAGATCGTAAGTTATTCAGTTTTCATTATCACATCTAATATTCATTAGTGGAAAAATGTCATTGTTAAGCATTCAAATCTTGCATATTATTATGTCATCATAAGAGCAGTATGTGGAAATACTCCATGTTTTCCTGCTGAAACGTGCTCATTGTTTGAAATCATTGACAAAAGTATCAATAATAAATTTTTGAGCAAATTCTTTTCAGCAGTGTGGTAGTAGTTCGGAAATGCATTTTGACTGTTGCCACAAACAGTTTTCACCAAATTTTAATCTTTGACAAATGGTGACTACTGACCATATGCATAAAACAACAACTTGACTTTGTGTAGCAGCTATATCATAAGAAACATCTAGTGTCATTTCACAAATAAATATAAGGAAAATAGACCCTGATTCAGAAGGGATAGAGTAAAAGCTGTACTCATAGGTTTACTCAAAGCTGTTGGTCTAGAGGAGATTTTGAGGTGTCAGCATAATCTGGTAACACTCAGTGTACAACATGCACAATATTATAATCACACACAGATACTCAACAACCAATGACTTCATCATGTACATTAGAGTTTAAATTGGCTATTTGATTACTAAAGCTGCAACATTTGAAATTAAGTAACGTGAAGTTATTTTTGCTTCATAACATTGTTAGGCTACCTTACCAACTGAAATTTCTTTTTAGCTTTTTGTAGCTGATTTGTCAAAAATTTACCATTGAAAGTTAGAAAATAGCAACAGGACTAGGCCATTTAGTTCTTTAAGCCTGTTCCCTCTATTCAAAATGATTATGCTGATCATCCAACTGAGTACTCTGTTCTGCTTTCTCCTCACACACTTTGATCCCTTTAGTCTGAAGAACTATATCTGCATTGAAAGTTTTCGATGTTTTGGCCTCAGCTGTTTCCTGTGGCAGAAGGGTGATGCCTGGTGGCATTATTGCTAGACTGTTATTCCAGAGACCCAGGTAATGTTATGGGGACCTGGGTTTGAAGATTTAATATTGAATTCAACAACAATCTGGAATTAAGAGTCTAATGATATTTGTGAAACTGTTGCTGGGGAAAATCCATCTGGTTCACTAATGTGCTAATAGGAAAACTGCCATCCCTACCAGGTCTGGCTGACATGTGACTTCAGACCCATAGCACTATGGCTGACTTTTAACTGCCTTCTGGACAATTGGAGATGGGCAATAAATGCTGAGTTAGTCAGCAATGCAAATGACCAGTGATGAATGAATAAATAAAAAAGAATTCCAGAGATTCACTATTCTGGATAAAGAAATTTCTTCTTATCTCTGTTTTAAAAGTTTTATTGTTGAGACCTGAATATCTTAAAATAATCATTGGTAATGTTACTTTGCATCCTTTCGTCCTGGTTTTTAACAGAGTTCAACCAGTCCATCGCTAAAAGCAGGCTCAGTATACCTGCAGAACAAAGGAACAGGACCTCCAGGCTACCAAGCCTGTGCTCGTACTTGACATCTTTCGAAACTAAAAACTTTTGCCTCTATGTGGTTCATTTCCTTCTACTCCCTGCCTGCTCATGTATTTGTCAAGGTGCCTCTTAAGCATTGCTATTGCAACTGCTTCTAGCACCAGCTCTGACAGCACATTTTAGGCACATACCAGCCTCTGTGTAAAAACATAGCTCTCACATCTCCTATAAATGTACCCCTTTAACCTTAATTCTATGGCCCCTAGTAATTGACACTTTTATCCTGGGGAAATGACTCTGACTATCCATTCTATCCATGACTCTCATAATTTTGTAAACTTCTATCAGGTCCTGCTGATGTTCAAGTGAAAACAAACCGAATTTGTCCAATCTCTCCTCATAGTTAATACCTTCCAAACCAGGCAACAATCCTGGTAAACTTTTTCTGTACCCTTCCAAAGCCTCTACATCCTTCTGATAGTTTGGCAATCAGAACTGTACACAATATTCCAAATTGACGTAACTAAAGTTCTACACTATTATAAAGTTGGGTAGAGTATTCATGAATTGGAAGGCACGAAATTAGAATGGTTGGTTAAAAATGATGGTGGGGTGACGGAGTGCCTAGTCCCTTTAAGAGATTGTGCTTTGTCTGTGCTTGGAGGTTTACAAGTATTGTGCACAGACAGTACCCACATTGAAACATTTCGTTATCGAACAGCCAAGCAGCTTTTTTGCCAAGACAACAAGTTTGAATTTGGCCAATAAATTTAAACCAAGCACTCAGTGATTCAAAGCCAATTGAATTTAAAAGCTGATGGTATTAACAACATCGAACCAATCCTATGTAAGAAATACTATGATGTCATTACAGGTATAAAGATGAGGGTATTTAGAAAATCGGGAGAGAGCCAACTGCCATCTGAGGGGAGAGCCAAACTTCAGCTGCAGCGAAAGCAAGTTCACCATTTGAGATACAAACCTGGCTTTCACATAAAATTATTGAGCTCTCTGAAAAGACCCATCAAAGGTACCACGGCATTTCAGCGCAAAGCCCTCACTGAAGAAATTAAAGGGAAAAACATCCAAGATAATAAAACCATTGGAAGAAAGGCATTTGTGATGTGAGCAACAGAAGGAAGATTGGAGATAAAGGAGAGAAGACATAAACTGTCGAACTTGGAGAGAGTAAATTTTGATGTATTGTTGTCTTTTTAATTGGGTTGAGATAAGAGGGACTTGTGTCTATTTGAACAGCATTCCAATAGAATTTAGACCAGTTAGGAAGTAGTTAGTAGTCTAAGGGGGAATTATTCAGTTTGTTTGTAATTCTGTTAATTTGTTCATTGTTTGGGTTAAACAAATAAATTGTTTCTTGTCGTTTGTAAAGTGGAGATCAGGGATTTTCTTTCTTTTAACCACTCTTTTAACAGATTACGAGGGGAAAGATGAGCTTCTCTAGGTGTTTCAAGCGCAATTATTAGAATGGAACCTCTACTCCCATCATAACAGGTTCGGACTTGTGTTTTGGTTTAACTATCAAAGGGATTCAGCCATTTCCCCTCCATAGAAATGCAACTGCAACATGACTTGTAAATTTTTATACTCTATGCCTCAACTGAAGGCAAGCATGGTATATGACTTCTTGACCACTTTATCCACTTGTGTTGCCACTTTCAGGGAACTGTGGACCTGTACACTGTGATCCTTCTATATGTTAATACTTCTAAGGGTTCTGCCATTTACTATATACTTTCCTTCTGCATTAGATCTTCCAAAATGCACTTGTCCAGATTAAATTCCATCTGGCATTTCTCCACCCAAATCTCCATCTAACTATATGCTGCTGTATTCTCAGCCAGTCCTGCTCACTATCTGCCACTCTCCAAATCTTTGTGTCATCCGCAAACTTACTAATCATACTCCCTACAGTTTCCTCCAAATCATTTATATATGTTACAAACAGGAGTCCCACCATTGATACCTGCATCATTATCATTGGCTGTCTCTCGCAGACAAGGATGTCCTTCTTCCACTCTCAGGGTGATTCTGTAGGTGGCTGTACAGACTTCCACAGACTCTACTACACTTGGGCCAGAAGTCGGTCGTGGGAAGGGGTGGGTGGGACATTGTGTGGTTTCTACATTTTCCCAACAGCAAGTCTCAAGGTGCTCAATGTGTTCCCATATGATCCTCCTCCACTTTGGACAGTCTTGGGCCAGTCATTCCCAGGCATTGGTAGGAATGCTGCATTTACCAGTGAGGCCTTGAGGGTACCCCTGAATCACTTTCTCTGTCCAGACCACTGGTCACAGATCTCAAGTCAGAAAGACACCTTTCTACCACTATTCTGTCTCCTATGACCAAGCCAGTTCTGTATCCATCTTACCAGCTCACTACTGATCCCATGTTACTTCATGTCCTGTATGGGCTGCCATGAGGGACCTTATCAAAGGCCTTGCTAAAGTCCATGTAGATAACATTCACTACTCTGCTTTCATCAATCATCTTTGTCACTTCTTCAAAAAATTTAGTCATGCTGTAGGGCACACCCACTCACAAAACCATGCTGCCTTCTGCTAATAAGTCCAAGTTTTTCCAACTATGAATAAATCCTCTCCTAAGCATCTTCTCCAATAATTTATCTCTCACGGACATAAGGCTCAGTGGTCTATAATTTTGCAGATTATCCCTGTTGCCCTTCTTAAACAAAGGAACAACATTGTCTATTCGCCAGTCCTCAGAGCCTCATCTGTTTCAAAGAATTCATACAAGACCCCAACAATTTCCCCCTTGCTTGCTTCAGTAATCTGGGATAGATCCCATCAGGTCTTAGAGTCAAAGAGTCATAGAAATGTACAGCCCAGAACTCCAATTCAGTCCAACTCAACTATGCCAACCAGATATCTAAATTAATCTAGTCTCATCTGCCAGCATTTGGACCATATCTCTCTAAACCTTTCCTATTCATATACCCATCCAGATGCCTTTTAAATGTTGTAATTGTACCAGCCTCCACCACTTTCTCTGGCAGCTCAATCCACACACCACCCTCCGCCCGAAAAAGTTCACCCTTAGGATATTTCCCCTCTCACCTTAAACCTACCCTCTAGTTTTAGACTTCACCACCTGAGGAAAAGACCTTGACTATTCAGCCTATCAATGCCCCTCATGATTTTATAAACTTCTATAAGGTCACCCCTCAGCCTCAGGTCCTGGGGACTTGACTAGCTTAATGCTTTTCAAAATGTCCAACACCTTTTTTCTACATTGGCATGTCCTAGAATATCATCATCCACCATGTCCATCTCCTTTGTGAATACCAATGCTAAGTATTCATTAATGACCTCACCCACTTCCTCTGGCTCCCCACATAAATTTCCTCCTTTACCCTTGAGACAATTTACCCTTTTGCCAGTTACCCTCTTACTCCTTATATACACATAAAAAGCATTGGGATTTTACTTAATCCTGTTCAAAATCATTTCATGGCCCCTTTTAGCTCTCCTAAGTCCTTGTTTAAGTTCTTTCCTGCTTTCTTTATATTCCTTGAAGGCTCTGTCTGTCTTCAGTTTCCCAAACCTTACATTTGCTTTGTTTTTTGCTCCGACTGAGCTCACAGTTTCTCTTGTCATCTGAGGTTCTGAAAGATTGTTCTCCTTATCCTCCACTTTCACAGGAACATGCTGGTCCTGAACTCCAATCAACTAGCCTTTAAAAGATTCCTGCATAACATATGTGGATTTACCTCAAATAACCGTCACCAATCTACATTCCCCCATTCCTTCCTCATATTGTTGTAGTTAACATTTCCTCAATTTAGCATTTCCACCCAAGAACTACTCTTAGCCTTAGCCATAAGTAACTTAAAACTTACAGAATTATGGTCACTGTTCCCAAATTGCTCCCCCACTAAAACTTCGATCACCTGGCTGGGCTCATACCCCAATAGCAGGTATACCTGTTTTTGGGGCTGGCCTAAAGAATGACAAGCAATATAAATGTAACTTCAATCATTCACAGAAATGGATGTTGTATTTAGATAGCATTCTTCAGACTGTTATTTTACAGCAGTCATGAATGTATTGCATTGTTTTTATATAAATTAATAGCTGTCAAGCTAATAAATAATGAAATGTGACATAAAACATTGTTCCATCAGTATTGATTACTATTATTTATTTCCAAAGCATCTCAATTTTTTTTCTAAAATCTCTACAGTTTTTGAAGATTTTATTAGAAGAAAATAATTGGTCTAAAATCTTTTAAAACAACCTGTAATGAAGTACATCTTTTAAATGTTTTCTTTCCTTTTATGTCACTTGATGTCATTATTATCTTTGCTTGGCATGTTCTTCTTTAATTGTCTTTTATTGCTCTTCAGATTTGGCCTGCAGCCTTTCTATCCTATATGTTAAGAGAATTAATCATTTTCCAGAAGTTTTACAAGCTCCATAATTATTTCAAACATTAATGCTCACGAAGAAATATTTCAAGAAATACTTTTCACTAAGATCTAATTTGAAAATTCACCACTACTGAACAGAGTTTAATTCATTACCTTGTGTTTGTATTAACAATTAGAAATATAAAGTAAATAGGAAATAGGGGCAGTAGTAGCGTACAAGCCTGCTTCGCCATTCAGCTAGATCATGCTTGACCCAGGACTATTTTCCTGCATTATCCCCAATATTCACAGCGATAACAATGCCGTTGAGCATCTTTGATTGTTTTGAGTAGAGGCGTCAAAATACATGGTTTATAATTATTTCATCTAGTTAATCTTCAGCTATATATCATTCCAATTTTGCTTAAGAACTCTTTAGACCAGAGAATGTCAAGAACTTAATAGAGGTGTTCAAGGTTTTGAAGAGTTTTGAGAGAATGCAAAGTAAGTCATTCTTTCCATTAGCAGGAAGGTCGGGAACCAGTAACTGAAAAAGCAACTAGAGGGCAGATTATTTTTTATCCACAAGTTATGATAAGCTGAAATGCATTATCTAAAGGATGGTGGAATCAGTAATTTTGATAAGGAATTGAATAAGTATTTGTGCAGGGACATTTACAGCTCTACGAAGGAAGGAAAGCAATGGGATAGTGGTGAGCAATGTTCGAAGAGCCAGCAGTGTCAATTCGAGTTTCTCCTCTAACACAAACTTCTCATCCTATTTCCAATCTGTTTATCTCTACCTAGAATAGCCAACGGTGTCCAGATATTACACGTATTCGTCTTAATTCCGCTCAGTTTGAAACATCGCTGTGCTAGATCGGTGCAGATCAAGAAGTCGGGAACATCGGACAGACAGTTTCAGAAACGTACGCTATCCTCTTGATAACAAGCATGGGGCTGGATGAACACAGCAGGTCAAGCAGCATCATAGGAGCAGGAAAACTTGACGTTTCGGGCCTAAACCCTTCATCAGAAATGGGGGAGGGGAAGAGGGTTCTGAAATAAATAGGGAGAGAGGGGGAGGCGGATAGAGGATGGATAGAGGAGAGGATAGGCGGAGAGGAGGCAGACAAG
>JAHRHZ010000031.1:20572203-20595283 GCA_024137785.1 Ginglymostoma cirratum
GTCTAGGTAGGTGGAGATGAGTTCGGTGGGGCAGGAGCAGGCGGAGACAATGGGTCGACCAGGGCATTCAGGTTTGTGGATTTTGGGGAGGAGATAGAAGCGGGCGGTGCGGGGTTGGGGAACGATGAGGTTGGAGGCGGTGGGTGGGAGGTCACCTGAGGTGATGAGGTTGTGGATGGTTTGGGAGATGATGGTTTGGTGCTCGGGGGTGGGGTCATGATCCAGGGGGCGGTAGGAGGAGGTGTCAGAGAGTTGGCGCCTGGCCTCAGCAATGTAGAGGTCAGTGCGCCATACTACGACTGCCCCTCCCTTGTCCGCGGGTTTTATGGTGAGGTTGGGATTGGAGCGGAGGGAGTGGAGGGCTGCACGTTCTGTGGGGGAGAGGTTGGAGTGTTTGAGAGGGGTGGAGAGGTTGAGACGATTGATGTCTGGACGGCAGTTGGAGATGAAGAGGTCGAGGGAGGGTAGGAGGCCTTGGGGTGGTGTCCAGGAGGAGGGCTTGTGTTGGAGGCCGGAGAAGGGGTCAGTAGAGGGAGGGTTAGATTCGCGGTTGGAGAAGTAAGCGTGGAGGCGGAGGCGGCGGAAAAACTGCTCAATATCCAAGCGTGAGCGGTATTCGTTGATATGTGGGTGGAGGGGGACAAAGGTGAGCCCTTTACTGAGGACTGACCGTTCATCCTCTTGATCTCTGTTGATAAGCAGTATTCCTAGAATGGGAACGATTTTGTTTATTCCAACTGCTTTGCCGCTGTTCCTACCACAGATAGAAATTGTGCCTAATGGCTGGAAAAAATATCTCGTGAGAATGTGCATTTAGAGGGTTTAGCATAAACATCAGGAACAGTTAAAACCTCGATGGACGTGAATGATTACCAGCCTCCAGTTGCTCGCGTTGATGGGTATTTCTTGCGTTCGTCTTCCAAAACTAATAAGGGAGAGGTAGGGGTAACTCTACCGAGATGCCCTTTTTGTCTTGTAGAGACCCTCAGTTCTGTTTTGATCGTGTAGATATCTACATTACGTTTTCTGAAGAACGCTGCAGCTTCTCTAGCAGCAGGTGTATGGGAATTCATGTGTTTGTTAGCATGGTTTATCGGTAAGTGATGGAACCAGGAATTCGTGTACAAACAAGGATCATGGTGTGATAAAACCCTGAATATAGAAATCACATACAGCGAACTGGCGATAACTGGGAAGAACTGAACAAGCCCTGCACTCGCTGCCAAAAGAAAACATTCTTGAATTCGGATTTTTTTTTGTCGTGGATCAGACTATTCAGTTTTTTAAGAACCCAACATTGAGCAGCAACTATACAGCTGCTGCTTCCGTGTCGCTGGGTAAAAATCCTGGAACTCCCTTCCTAACAGGATTCTCGGTATCCCTACACCCCCAAAACAGTAGCGGTTCAAGAAGACAGCTCATCACCTTCTACTCTAATGCAATTAGGGATGGGCAATAAATGCTGACTGAGCCAGCCATGCCCACTTCCTATGAACAAATAAAACAAAATCACCGCAACAAATTTGGATTCTTGTGACTTTTATTCGTATTTTTAAATTATGGACATAATCCAAATCGCTCCATTCATTTTATATTGACAATAAATTCTGATATTGCACAAACATCGCGAGGTGTCGCTGGAAGCACAGTTACATTCCTTAGATTTCATTTTTAACCGCGAATTAATTTTAAGAAAACCAGTACTAATAACAGTCATGACATTTCATCAGAATTTGCAGTGTCAAAGTAGAAAACAAGGGAAAGTTCTTACGGATCTTAAGGAAGCAGACAGAACGTCAAGATGAATTGCATTCCCCACTTTGCCATTACTTTTGAATGGATCGAACTATTTTTAAAAGTAAAATCGAAACCTTCAGTATTGAACTGGATTCAAAGCACGACTGGAATCGATCTTTGTCTTACTATTGAAATCGGTATCATAATTATCATTTGAAGACAATGTGGACTCATCGTTTTTACTTTATTCCTAGCTAGCTTTCTCAGTAATGTCTTTATTTCACATTTCCAAATTCCTCTTGTCGTTATTACATATTACTGCATGGATTGAATTACTGACAAAATATGCCTTGGGATGTATAGTAAGATTTTGTACCTTTTTAAAAAAAACTCTGTATTTTCTACTACTTCGGGGATTGCTTAGCTAGTGCCCGTGATAATTTGAAGGTTTGATGTCCTGAAGTAATGCGCTCACCACGGGGAACATGCCTTCGTTCCTTTTTCAACCTCTATGGTGACCTTTATCAGGCGTGTCATATTTTCGGTTGCTATCTTAAGCTGAAAGTGCCTTTTCCTCTTTTTGTCCAAGGCAGTGAACTTCTCCTCAAGAGTCAAACAAGGGTCGATGTGCTGGTGAGTGGGAAAGGACTGCATGACTACCGATCACTCAGGAGCTCTTTTCGGTTTCCTTCCAAGCACCCCCAGACGCCGGTCGACCAAATCACCCATTCGCAGCATATGGGTTAAATTTAACCATTGCACCCCGCCCCCAGTCTATTCCACTTTCAATTTGCTAGATGCTGAGCTGTGTGTTAATTCTACTCATCTATTTAGCTTCTGAAACCCTTAAACCCGTGTTAATACAAATGTATCAACCTCAGTGTCGAAGTTTTCAATTGGCCTAGCCTCAATAGGTTTGTGTGGGGTGAGTGTTGGTTGTGGGGGTGTTTTACAATCCCAGTCTAAGCTGAAGGTCATGCCCCCTTTGGCACAGGAGGAATCTACCCCATCATATGGATCATCTTCAACATCTCAAGACATTCTTCGTCTTCTAAATGTCGCTTCCCCTGATTCTGCCCCTTTGAAATACGACGATCTCCCAATTTTGATGGAATACCATAGACTTGAAACATTGACTCCAATAATATTTCCACAAATGCTTCTCGGCCTACTAAACGTTCCTGTTCTCTTTTCTTAGAAAATTCTACAAGCTTTTCTTTACTCTGAAACCGTCGGCAATATTACCGACCGCCCGTTTAATACATCAAAACCGTTCTAATGCTAGATTTTCTGTCAATCAATGGTTCAATACAACGGGTTGCTGCGCATCGCCCCTACTGTTTTGTTTTCCAGCTAACAGGTTTCCTATAAAAACCGAAAGAACTGCGGATGCTGTAAATCAGGAACAAAAACAGAAGTTGCTGGAAAAGCTCAGCAGGTCTGGCAGCATCTGTGAAGAAAAGATCAGAGTTACGTTAAGAAAAAATCAGAGTTACGTTAACTCTGATCTTTTTTCTACGCAGATGCTGCCAGACCGGCTGAGCTCTTCCAGCAACTTCTGTTTTTGAACAGGTTTCCTATGCTGTATTGCGACCAATCGCGACAATTTCGTTTAAAAAGTCATTTGCTCGATTTTGACGCGAAGCCGCCTGAGCATTATCCCATTCCAGGCATTATTTCCTACATTGCACTTGTTTATGGTCGGAGCTGTTGCAAGTTAAAGTATTAATAATAGCCCCTGAAAGTGGCCGTTTCGTCTCTGCAATAATTTTAATTTCAGAACCAAACAACATGTTCCTCGTTCGAAATTGTTAGCGATTACGAGGTAAAGAAAAATCCAAAACTAAGCATAACTTCTAAGTATTTTTGATAGCAAGGTGCCCACTTTATGACAGTGTCAAACCGGTGGATTATCAAACATAAATAGTTACAATTCCATCTTTTTGCGGGATGCTCGGTGCTTATTTGTCAGAGATTTACAAGCGGTGTAAAGATTGTTTATAAATTAATGCCTAGTGGCACCGATAATTGTCATCGAACGAGAAAAGACTTTCGGCTTAATGTCTATTATCATCATTGTGCAAGACAGCGTATTTATCTTATTTATGTTTCCCCTGCCTTTGATGTTCAGTCCTTCCTGCTCTCCCTCTGCTTTCAACCCAAAACGTAGATGTGGACAGCAGTTAGGCAGAGGTCTAAGCTAAAAGCCTTGGAGACCCTGCAAGTTTCTGGTCAGCAATGCGATCAATACTCCGCTAACCCCGCCCCAGGCCAATTTAACACTGCAACCTCATGATGATATCTTCGCGCGGCGCCTGCAGTTTACCCCAGGGCAAACCGACCATCAAAACTCAGCGTGTGAAAAAGTGTTAACTCGTCAAGTATACGCGTAGGATTAAACATTGCAGCTATGCTGCAGCCGTGCTGTCAATGTAACTTCTCTTGTCCTGGTTTCTGAGACACCTGTGGGTGTCCGGAAATTTCGAAGGACTACGTATCTACCTGTGCACCTCAGTGAAAGATCATGGATCTAAAATATTAAATGGTTTTCTCTCCACCGTTTGGCTTGGTATTTCCGGCTATGCCCCGTTTTTATTTCAAATGTAAAACATCCGCAGCATTTTGTCTTTGTTGAGCTATTATTTTTGCTAACCTTATTACAGTATTTTGTCCTTTCTCCTTGTAATTTTTCTTTTCAAGAGCGCCACTTCCAACTCAACCACTCGGCTGAGGGAATGTCGGAGAAAATGAGTGGAATTTCGCTCCATTTCCCTGGATTGTCGAACAGGGAACTTTGTGACACCAGCTAACTCACAACCTCGCAGCCTTAAATAACCTGCATTGTAAAAGCAGGATGCTGCGATATCACGGGCTACCTTAGAATGCGACATTAAACGAGTGGAAATGTCAAACTGATTTCAGCTGAGCAATCTCAAAACGTTAAACAGTTTCATTTCTGCTCACGTCCAACTTTTTCTGCTCGCGTCCAGTTTTGTATTTCTTTTCCTTCTGAACATAGACACCTTAAGAGTATACAAAGTGCTGGAAAAACTTAGCGGGTTTGACAGGAACTGTAGAGAGACAAAAAGAGTTAACATTTCGAATCCAATACGACTTCTTCGAAATTTCAGTTCTTCAGTTCCGAAGAAGAGTGGTCCGAAACATTAACTTTATTTTTCTCTGTAAAGATGCTGCTGAGTTTCTGTAGCAATTTCTGCTGTTTTGTGATTCCAAATTGCCAATATCCGCAGCTCTCATCAATTTCAAAGAGCCCGTCTTCGCCGTCAACTGATTCACACACATACATAGCCGTGAAACTGAATTAAACCGTTGCCATTCTGTATTCAAAGTGTTTTATATTATTGTCGAAGGATTCATGCGTTACGGGGCTTTTTTATATTCAAATGGAAAATCGCTAATTACATGACCCAACAAAAAAAGGGAACAGGAAGTTATGAAACATAGCCAAATGCCACAGAAACTGAGAAACAACTGTGCATGACTTTATTCTCAGTCACGGTTAATCTATCTTCAGTTGTACCTCGCTACAATCGCAGGTCATATCGCTGAAGTACTGAAACGACATATGTTTATTTTGATCGATTGAAGATGGACCAATGTCACACACATTGAGAGTCACGCACATTGAGAACCCCGCAAGGCCCAATTGAACTGTCTAGTTGAGTGAAACTGGGCAAAACGAGTTCCCAATGCTTTCATTACATCCACTTTCAGAACATCTCCGAATGTCTATTGGTACAGCACGAATCAGTGAGTTTGTCAATAACATCAGGATTTATTCAGAAGGCAACAATTGAGGGATTCCAGTCCAAATAAAATGCAAAACTGAGAGTGCGAGTTGTTAAAAGTAATGTTTTAGCCTTTACAGGCGGTTAAACACAAATATATATTTAAGAACTTATTTTCGGCTGAAGGATTTCTAGTTACAACAACGCTGTGGAATTTGTTATTTTTAATTAAAAAGTTTTGATCAGATCCGCATTTAAGTATATATTTTTGAAGCTAAAAAGATCCTCACTTGGTGTTTGAGAAAATGAAACACAACTTTAAAAAAACGCGAAGAAAGCTAATTAAGAATTTTGAAGAAGGGTGCAGACCCGAAACGTCAGCTTTCCTGCTCCTCTGATGCTGCCTCGCCTGCTGTGTTCATCCAGCTCCACACCTTGTTATCTCAGACGCTAGCATCAGTAGTTCCTACTATCTCTAAGGAAAATCAGCGGGTGTCAAATAGCGTATTGTGTGACGAAAAGCCTGCAAACATACTGTAGAGGGTAGTTTCGTTTATTCATGTCAGTTTTAGTACTCTCGCAGGTAGGTCCTCATCTCAAAGCAAGACTAGAACTATATCACTTGTTCCGTCCAATATTGAAAATGTGAAAGAAAAATGAATGTGGGTTTTGTGTAAGGATTTGTGTATGGTAGACAAATTTTAAAAGTATAGAGGGTGTAAGGTCAACAGTTTTTGAAGCAATGATTCATTCTTTCAGTTCTCTTTGGGTTGATATCCTATGTTTTTGGTTTGTCTGACACACTAAGAGTGCATTAACTATTGAATCATACAGAATTATTATCCTAACTAATACATTAACTAAGGGTCAAGATTTAGAGTATCGAAAAAATTGCTATTGGTATATTTTATTGAGAAATAAAATTCCAAGAATATATTGCCTGTTTCATTTGTCAAAAAAATGCTATCGTTCGAGTTTACATAATTTCGGGGAAAGAAAAATCGCACCAGTAAAAGGTGTAGTGATTTGTCAGCCGCTGTTTGTTTGTCATTTGTTTGACCTCCGTTTAGAAGATTCCAATTCGGAGATACAGCCTAACCCCTTTGGCTGTAGCTTAAGACATTGAACCCAGAGGTAAGAGATGACCTCAATTAGAGTAATTATACACGCCCCTTGATTATCCTCTGCAATTAATACGATGGATTGAATTTGGAAATGAAGTTCAAATTAATCGATTTTATATTGATCCTTTTAGGATAGAACACATCAATAAGCTATCAATAAAACAGAATGCTGGAGAAGCTCAACAGATCTGGCAGCACCTGTGGAGAGAGAAATGTATTTAACACTTTGAGTCTGGTATGACTTCTTAAGAATATCCTTATCCTCTTTTAATAAGATGTCAAGATGGGCTGATAAATGGCAAGTTACTTTTCCAAACAGGAGCCAGTCAATGACAATTTCCAAGAGAATCCAAAGACCTCCCTTTGGCATTACCATCACCAAATCCACCACAGTCACCACCCTAGAACTTACCATTCACCACAAACTTAGCCCAGCCAGCCTTGTATATATTGCGACTACAAGACCAGACCAGAAACTGGGAATTCCGTTCTTGTAGCCGCAATATTTAAGCCAGAGATAATAGGTACTGCAAATGCTCCCACGAGGAGCTCGAACAGTTCATCCACTTCACCAACACCTTCCACCCCAACCTAAAGTTCACCTGGACCATCTCCAACACTTCTCTCTCCTTCCTGGACCTCTCTGTCTCCATCCCGGGTAACCATCTAGAAACCGATGTCCATTTCAAGCCCACTGACTCCCACAGCTACCTGGAATACATCTCCTCCCACCCACCTTCCTGTAAAAATGCCATACCCTATTCCCAATTCCTTTGCCTCCGCCGCATCTGCTCCCAGGATGAGGCATTCCACTCCCGCACATCTCAGATGTCCTCATTCTTCAAGGACCGCAACTTCCCCCCCCGCAGTGGTCGAGAACGCCCTCGACCGTGTCTCCCCCACTTCCCGCAACTCATCCCTCACACCCCGTCCCCACAATAATAACCAAAAAAGCATCCCCCTCGTCCTCACGCACCACCCCACCATCCTCCGGATCCAACGCATCATCCTCCGACACTTCCGCCATCTGCAATCCGACCCCACCACCAAAGACATTTTTCCCTCGCCACCCTTGTCTGCTTTCCGGAGGGACCACTCCCTCCGTGACTCCCTTGTCCGCTCCACACTCCCCTCCAGCCCCACCACACCCGACACTTTTCCCTGCAACCGCAGGAAGTGCTACACCTGCCCCCACACCTCCTCCCTCACCCCAATCCCAGGCCCCAAGAAGACATTCCACATCAAGCAGATGTTCACCTGCACATCTGCCAATGTGGTATACTGCATCCACTGTACCCGTTGTGGCCTCCTCTACATCGGGGAAACCAAGCGTAGGTTTGAGGACCGCTTTGCAGAACACCTGTGCTCAGTTCGCAACAAACAACTGCACCTCCCAGTCGCGAACCATTTCAACTGCCCCTCCCATTCCTCAGACGACATGTCCATCCTGGGCCTCTTGCAATGCCACAATGATGCCACCCAAAGGCTGCAGGACAGCAAATCATATTCAGCCTGGGAACCCTGCAGCCCAATGGTATCAACGTGGATTTCATAAGCTTCAAAATCTCCCCTCCCCCAACCGCATCTCAAAACCAGCCCAGCTCGTCCCCGCCTCCCTAACTTGTTCTTCCTCTCACCTATCCCCTCCTCCCAACTCAGGCCCCACCCCCATCTACTAACCTCATCCCACCCCCTTGACCTGTCCGTCCTCCCTGGACTGACCTATCTCCTCCCTACCCCCCCCCCCAACCCCCCACTTACACTCACCTTTACTGGCTCCATCCCCGCCTCTTTGACTTGTCTGCCTCCTCTCCACCTATCCTCTCCTCTATCCATCTTCTATCCGCCTCCCCCCTCTCCCTATTTATTTCAGAACCCTCTTCCCCTCCCCCATTTCTGATGAAGGGTCTAGGCCCAAAACGTCAAGCTTTCCTGCTCCTCTGATGCTGCTTGGCCTGCTGTGTTCATCCAGCTCCACGCAATATTTAAGCCACTTGCCTAAAGGTGTGCAGATCCAACAATGCTCAAGTAGCTTGACTCCATCCAGGACAAAGTAGTCTGCTTGAATGGTACCACATCCATGACCTTCAACATTCATTCCCTTCACCACTAATGTACATTGGCAGCAATGCATACTATCTACAAGGTGCACTGCAGTTACACACTAATGCTCTGTTGACATCATTTTCAAACTTGTTATTTCTACCATCCAGAAAGACAAGGGTAGTACATTCACGGGAACTACCAACACCTTCAACTTCTCCATATCACACACCATCCTGATTTTGAACTGCATTACTGTTCCTTCATTGTCACTTGTGTATCCTTTCTTGAATAGCAACATTACACTTGCAATCTTCTGATCCACTGGGACTTCCCCTAGAATCTAGTGAATTTTGGAAGATCACAATCAATTGATCTACTATTCCTGCATTCACTCTTCTTAAAATCCTATGGTGGTGTAGTGGTAATGATAGAAAACTACTAATCTATAGACGCTCAGGTTAATGCTTTTGGGATATAGGGTTCAAATCTGGCAAATAGAAGCTGGCGGAATTTGAATTCCATTGATAAATCTACAGTTGAAAGTTTGTCTCAGTATAGGTGACCATGACAACTACCAACAATTGTTATAAAAAATTTAGTTAATTAACACCCTTTTAGATTAGGAAGTCTCCCATCCTTACCTTGTCTCTATGACATGTGACTCCAGATCTTAAAATTATTCAAAGACCCTGCCTCCACTGCCTTCTGAGACAGAAAATTCCAAAGACCCACAGCCCTCTGAAATTGAAAAAAAGTTTCCTAATATCTGCCCTAAGAGGGCTACCCTGGAAGTTAAAACAATGTCTCTTAGTTCTGGAGCCACACAGGAAACATCCGTTCCACAATCACCTTTTAAAGATCTTGCAAGCTTCAATCAAGTCAACCCTCATTCTTGTAAACTCCAATGGAAACAAACCCAACACATCGAATATTTTCTCATACAAAAACCCAATCGTTCCAGATATCAATCTAGAGTCATAGAGTCATGGAGTTATACAGCACTGAAACAGACCATTTGGTCCAACCAGTCCATGGTGACCATAATCCCAAACCAAACTAGTCCCACCTGCCTGCACTTGGCCCATATCCCTCCAGATCTTTCCCATTCACTTATTTATCTAATTATCTTTTAAACATTGTAACTGTACCCACATCCACCACCTCCTCTGGAAGTTCATTCCACACATGAACCACTCTGTGTAAAAGAATTACCCACATGTCTTTATATACCTTTCTCCTCATGCCTTAAAAATATGCCCCCCAGTCTTGAAATCCCCTGTCCTAGGGAAAAGACACCTGCCATTCTCCCTATCCATATCTCTCGTGATTTTATAAACCTTTATAAGGTCACCCCTCAACTTCCTACATCCCAGTGATAGAAGTCCCAGCCTATCCAGCTTCTACTCATACCTCAAACCCTCCATTCCCGGCAACATCCTGGTAAATCTCCTCTGAACCTTGTCCAGCTTAATAATATCTTTCTAATAACAGGGTGACCAGACCTGCACACACTACTCCAGAAGAGTCCTGTCTAACCCCAACATAGCGTCCCAACTCCGATACTCAAAGGTCTGAACAATGAAGGCAAGTCTGCTAAACACATTTTTAGCCATTCTATCTATATGTGATGCAAACTTCAAAGAATTATACACCTGAAACTCTAGGTCTCTCTGTTCTACAATACTAGCCAAGACCCTACTTTTAATTGTATAAGCCCTGCCTTGTTTGTTTTACCTATGTGCAATATCTCACATTTATCCAAAATAAATTCCATCTGCAAATCTTTAGCCCATTGACCTAATTTATCAAGATCTCTTTGTAAATCCTTATAATCTTAGATACCCTTCTTCACTATCCACTATACCTGCATTTTGGTGTCATCTGCAAATTTACCAACCGTGCCTTCAATATTCTTATATCTAGAAAACTTACTCTGAATCACCTCCAATCCATTTACGCCCTTACTTAAATAAGGAGAGCAAAACTGCACTCAGCATTCAAGTGGTGGTTTCATCAGTGCTCTGTATAACATAAGCATTGGCTCTTTATTTTTATGTTTAATTCCTCTCAAATTAAAGGATAACATTCCCTTAGTTGTCTTAATCACTTGCTGTACCCACGTACTAATATTTTATGATTCATTCCCTAGAATATTTAGATTTCTGTGTACCTTGGATTCTCTTTAAATTATACTCTGTTATTAGTGTGAGCGAAACAAACAAATTCACATTTTCCTACATTCCACTCCATCTGCCAGTTTTTTGCCCACTCACTGAACCTAAATATATTTGCTTGCATTCTTGTCATTTCATCTTCACAACATACCTTTCTACCAATCTGTGTGTCAGCTGCAAAGACAGCTATCATGCCTTCTTTCGCCTCATCTAAGTCATTGACATGCGTTGTAAAAGTTGAGGGTCCAGCACGGAACTCCGTGGGCCCTCACTTGTCACATTCTGCTAATCTGAAAAATATGCTTTTGTGCATATTTTTTGTTTTAACACTCTGTAAAATACACATAAGTTCCCTGTGTTATTACAAATTAATAAGTGATTATTTTCTCTCGGGTTGTGTTAAGTTGACTATACAAAATTACAACATGAATTTGATTAAATAAATGTATATTATTAGTGTATTCATATTTATAGAATTTAGAATGTTTTATCAATACAATTAAACTTCTCATTTTATTGCTAAAGCAAGTCAGAAGTCATGTTGGTTTATAAGGATATTCATAATAAATTAGTAAGTTTCCAAAGGGGAGCTCTGTGTAAAAGACTTCTTGGGGTACAATGGGCATTCTCAGATCAATCTGAGTCCAATGACCTCCTGAGATCAATGAGGAGATGATATCTTTAGAGATTTAAAATTCTTGTAAATCCTTGGTTCAATGCAATGTCAGAACAAAAAATAGGAAATTATTTGCTTCTAGAAAAATGTTGACTTTATTTCTTTTTCACACTTTAAAAATATTGATATTGAAATTTGCAAATGTGACACTGAAATGTAATTGAACTCATTTATATATTAGCAGATTTTTCTTGGCATGTCTCATTCCACTCTGAAGTTTCTCCCCAGTTAAATAATAAATCTATTCCTCCAACCAAAATGGATAACCTTACACTTGTCCATGTTAAACTTCATCTGCCAAATTTTGGTCCATTCACCTAACCTATCCATATCCAAATGTAAATTTTTCATTTCTTCATTGCAATTTACTTTCCCACCTATTTTAGTGTCATCTGCAAATTTGGCTGTATTATTTTCTATTCCCACCTCCAAGGCATTAATGTTGATTGTAAATAATTGGGGCCTGAGCACCGAACCCTGTGGCACCCTACTGATTACATCTTGCCAACTCGAAAAAGGCCCATTTATCCTGACTCTCAGTTTAATATTTGTTAGCTAGTCCTCTATCCAAACTTATAAATCCCATGTGATCTTAATCTGTGTATTAACCTCTTGTGTGGCACCAAATGCCTTCTGGAAGTCCAGACATACTGTATCCATGTATCCCAATAACCATGTTGCTCATTGCATTGTTAAAGAACTCTAGAAAATTAGTCAAACATGATTTACCCTTCATAAAACCATTCTGACTGTGATGGGTTGTATTTTATCTTTCCAAATAACCTGTTATTACTTACTTAAAATGCATTCTTAACAATTTCACAACAACACATGTTAAACTAACTGGTCTGTCATTTCCTACCTTTTGCCTCACTCCTTTTTTGATTAAGGGTGTTATAATAACATTTTTACAGTCCGCTATAATTTTTCCCACATCTAGGGAATTTTGAAATATTATAAGTAGTGGATCCGATATCTGTGCTGCCACATTCTTGAAATTCCAAAAGCAGAAAACAAAATACTGGATGCTGGAGATCTGAAGTAAAAACAGAAAGTGCTGGAATACCTCAGCAAGTTTTGCTGCATCTGCTAGAATGAGTTCTGAAGAAAAATCATTGGATTCAAACTGTTAATTCTTGTTACTCTCTCCACAGATGCTGCCCAAGCTGTTGAGTTTCTCCAGCACTTTCTGTTTATATTGCATAAAGGTTTTGTGCAGCTGTCACCTTAACAGCCACCAGGATAGGATAGCTGCCAGGATTGGATAGCTACCCATTCTTTCCAACATATTGCAAGTCCCATTCCAGCAGTTCACACAATTCTGTGGGAGCATCCCAGGATATACTTGGTTTGTGGCAACACCGCACATCATTGATCTGGAGGAAATGGCATCAAAGACAAATAATTCTAGACCCCCTGTACCTTCTACATTTCATGAAAGTACCATCAGTTGTGACGTCTTCATGTGGAAGCTGTTTGGTATTCATTGGAGGTTGCTCCTAGTTCTGGGCTTGTTGGTGCATCAACTACTCCTCAATTTTTCTGTGCCTTTGTTATACTACAGCTACAATAAACCATGCTGTGGCAGTATCCATTGGTCATTGCTTCTAATCAACCAGTGTGGAGAGAAAAGAAACAGAAAGGTTCTTAGAATGGAAGCATCATCATTCACATCATTCACAAGTGACCCATTAGCATAGTACTCCATATAGTGGGGCATGGAAGACTCTGACAAGGAGAACCATGGAATGCTTCTATACGGACCTTTGACATAATGACCTTATTCCAATGAATGCAGCACAAGCTATGTTGTGAAGGTACAATAGGAGATTATAAGCGATGTATAATTACTGATAACTTGTGCTCCCACCTCCATATCACTCAAGAAAGCCAGCATTGCATTTAAGAACATGTTAACGAATATATATAGCTTCAAGTGGGAAGAAATCAGCTCACACCCATATGCAGCTTATAACATCTTGGATAACAAGGTGTAGAGCTGGATGAACACAGCAGGCCAAGCAGCATCAGAGGAACAAAGTGTAGAGCTGGATGAACACAGCAGGCCAAGCAGCATCAGAGGAGCTTTTCTTCCTCAGAAATCCAGCTCTACACTTTGTTCCTCTGATGCTGCTTGGTCTGCTGTGTTCATCCAGCTCTACCTTGTTATCTCAGATTCTCCAGCATCTGCAGTTCCTACTATCTCTTATGACATCTTGGATTGCCTTTGTGTATTGTGGCCTGCAGGTGCCAATTTTATTATCACCTGTGATTACTTCTGCTCCGTAGAGATGACTATCTTCAATCTGCAATTACAAGTGACATGATTAAGATTGCTATGGCCAGGATTTGTATTCCATACATTTGTCATGGCACCCATTTCATGTGCAGGGTCAAGAATACAGATCACTGCAACTATAGGGTGAAAATTCTTGATTAATGTAATTGCCACCTGAAAGGCCTTACATTGCTCTCAATAGACCCCGTGTGCCCAGACAGAAAAGAAACACTTATTCTGTTCACTTAGGGTATGTTCACGGCCAGTTTCCATATCCAATGTGCATTTACGAACCAGTACAGAATGAGTACAGAAGCCAGTGCAGGCACACTTCCCACGGTTGAGTAGGCTCACCCTGGTAATTAAGGCTACCTCCTTCCCCCAGACGTTAGCACTCCCTATCGAGCTCATTAGTACTGAACTTCCAAATGTTCCCATGCACCTCTTTGAATTACAACTTCATCTGTCAACACTATCTCCTGAGACTCAGCCCTATAGCTTATTTATGTCAATCATTCTTGCTGCACCCTTATTCAAAAAGGGAGAGAGACAAAAGACATGTAACTATAGGCTAGTTACCGTAACATCTGCTGTTGGGAAAATATTAGATTCTTTTATAGAGTCATACAGCACAGAAACAGACCCCTCGGTCCAACACATCCACGCCGAACAGACGTCCCAATCTGATCAAGTCCCATCTGCTACCATTTGGTCCATATTTCTCTAAGCCCTTCCTATTCATATACCCATCCAGATGCCCCTTAAATGTTGTAATTGTATCTGCTTCCACCACTTCCTCTGGCAGCTCATTCCATGCACGCACCACCCTCTGCATGAAAATTTACCCTTCAGATCCTTTTTAAACTTTTCTCCTGTTACCTTAAGCCTATGTTCTCTAGTTTTGGACTAACCCACACTAAGAAAAAGACCTAGGCTATTCATCCTACCCATGCCTGTCATGATTTTAAAGACCTCTAAAAGATTAACCCTCAGTCTCCAATAGACCATGGAAAAATGCCCAAGCCTATTCAGCCTCTCCCTCTAGGTCAAACCCTCCTGGCCTGGCAACATCCTTGTAGATCTTTTCTGCAGCCTCCCAAGATTAACAACTTCCTTTCTATAGAAGACTGTTCAGAATTGGACGCAATATTGCAAAAATAGTCTCACCAATATCCTGTATAGCTGCAACATGACACCCTAACTCCTATACTGTTGTAAAAGATTTAACAATGGAGCATATAAAAATGAATACAGTTAAGCAGAGTCAGCATGGCTTCACGAAGGGGGAATCATACCTGACAAACGTATTACAGTTCTTTGAGAAGGTAACAAGCATTACAGAAAAAGGAGAACCAGTGGATGTCACATATTTTCAAAAGACAGAATCTAAGACCAGAGGGCATAATTTCAGAATAAAAGGCTACCCATTTAAGGCAGAGACGAGGAGGACTTTTTCTATGTGGGTAGTGAATCTGTAGAATTCTTTTCCTCAGAGACCGTCAAGGCTGGTCATTAAGTACACAGAAAGATGAAATAGACAGATTTTTAATCAGTATGAGAATCAAGGTTTAAGGAGATAAGGCAGGAAAGTGGAGTTGACAATTATCGGATCAACTGTGATTTCATTTAATAGCGGAGTGGATTCAATGGCCTACTTTTGTTCTGACATACTATGGGTTTATGTCCACCCATCAAGGCTGGGGTGGCTCTAACCATCAATGACCCTTACATCTATAGAAAACCATATTCACTAATGTCCTATTGTTTTCCCCCTTAGTTCTTCACAATTACTTTTCCCTCTGCATTCCAACATGCCACTTCCAATCTCCAAAATTGAGTCCCAATCTCTCTACCACAGTTATGGACCCTGAAAGCCCCTTTTGACTTACATTGAGTTGACCCCCAGGAGTGACCATGGCTCACCCTCCTGACCAACCTGGATGGAGAGCCCCAACTGATGAGTGACTAGACTTCTGAATGATCCCTCTGCAGCTCCCAACTGTCTTATTGCAAATTCCTGGACCTGTTGAACTGGAGCTGCAAAATTGACCGTGGCTCTCTCCCAGGACTGTAGAGATATGAACCCCCGATCCTGACTACTCCAAGCAGTCAACTGACCATGACCAAGACGTGGACTAATATTGTACATTTGGGCTGGTGATTTGCTATGCTGGGATCCCCTGATTAAATACTGTTTCCATTTACTTCACTGAGGACTGAAACCCTTAAATTTAGCAACATTGCTATTTAATTGAAGCACATTCAGTGTGTTCACCATGTATATTACTGACACATGGTACCAGTGTGAAATTGACATTGCACCTTGCCATATAGCAACATTGATTGATGACTGCTGATACCCTTGAAAAGCTGTCTGGCTTTGAGTCTGCATTAAAAGGCAAATCAAGTCAGAAGTATGGGAGCCTTTTAGTTCTGGCTGAGGGGTCACAGCGTGAAAAAAAGCACGGCAAGGTAAAGCAGAGAGGTTGTGAGCATTGAAGTAGGCACAAAGTGAGTGAGCAAATGAGGAGTTCCGAGCAACCTAGTCATATCAATGAGATGGTTACCTGACCCTGTGCGCAAATGTCTTGGCAGCAACGCTGCAATAAAGGCTGCTCAAACAATCCATAATGCAACATTGAAGTGCAGATCCATATTAGTGGTTCACAGGTGTCCCAAGAGAGAGTGGAAATGCTACTTAAGTATCCAATGTCAATGTGGATAGAGGGATGCATGCAGTTACTGCTCATGAAGCATGCCCTGAGATATCGCAGCCAGCTGCACGCTGGAGTTGCCAGGCAATTAATCTGACTTATTTGTTGGGAAAGACTGCTGACACTGTGGAGCATGTGTACTATTCCTCTTGAATATGTGTATGTGCGTTAACTAATGCAACCGTGAATAGGGAGGGTGCTGTGGATGGACTGGACTGGAAGAGAGGGTTGGGGCTGGAAGTGGTAGGGGAGAGACAACAGATGGGGGTGCTGGAGATATCAGGCCAGGGGGTGGGGAGTTCTCACCCCCAGCTTCATCTGTTCTTTCCCCCAACTCAGCCCCATCTGTTCTGTCACTTCCCCCAGCTCTGTTCATTCTCTTCCCCTCCCTCCCCATCCATGCTCTTCCCTCAGCCCCATTTGATTCGCATTTCAATAGTGTACCTGTTCTGTGCACAGGGATAGTAGGAACTGCAGATGCTGGAGAATCTGAGATAACAAGGTGTAGAGCTGGATGAACACAGCAGGCCAAGCAGCATCAGAGGAGCAGGAGGGCTGACGTTTCGTACCTAGACCCTTCTTCCGAATCAGTAGTTCCGAATCAGTGCAATCAGTAGTTTCTTTGCCAGATCCGCCAAAACCAGCAATAAGAAAAGTGGTCGAACATCAATGTCCTCTCCCAAGCCAACATGCCCAGTATCAAGTGCTAATCACTCAACATCAACATCTTGGATAAGGTATATCGATTGTATGCCTGACTCTCAAGTGACTCTTCTAATAGAACTTGGTTGTGGTGGGAAACATGTAAGAGGATAATGGAAACATTTTAAAGATATCCTTAAAACCTGTCTGAATATCAAACATCCCCACTGACTCATAGGAGTTCCAAGCTTGAGAATGACAGAAACTTAGGTTTATTTGAGAAATACCAAATACTTTGAGAGATTTCACTGGGAGCATGCAGAGACAAAGTCAAAGAACAGGAGAAAGCCCACAAACGTCAAATATTTCACTCCGTAGCCCTTCAAACACTTTTTTCACTGTGTATGTCAGAGTTTGCAGACTGCGTGTTGGATTTATTAACCATCTCAGAACATTTCAAACCAGAGTGGAAGATAGCAATCGTGCTCCAGTACATTTTCTTTATTAGCATTGGTTAAAGTTCGTCACTGCCATTTGATCCTGGTCCCCCTTCTATTTCTTGTATGTTTTTTGTGTCTTATGCTGTGAAGAATCAAAATATTTGTTCAAAATTCCTGCTATTTTCTGATCCCTTGTTATAATCTCTCTAGTCTCAGCCACTAAGGGATCCATGTTTACTTTTGCTTTTCTCTTCCTTTTCTTTTTTGGTAGCTTACTCTTATTCTATTTTCTCACTTGTCAATTGTAGGTCTTTTTGATGGTTTCTAAATCTTTCTCAACCCCAAGGCCTATTCCGCTTGCTTGGGAATATTACAAGACTCATTTTCATCAGAGAAAACCTAATCTGTGCAGTTTTGTGGCTCACAAAATGCACAAATATATGATTTTATAAGGAATTTTCACATGCAGGCTGGGCCCACAGTCCATTTTGCAAACAATGATTAAGCGTATGAGGAGCGTGGGTGCAGTCAGACCAGGAGAAGGCCCCTCTCAGCTCTCCAGTACAGCAGCCCAGCTTGCAGCATTGTTTAAAGGACCTGACCCCAATCACAGCTCTCATTACACACCCATGCTGCCTCTCAATCATTGATATAATCCCATACTATGGCTTTCTCCCTTAGGCCGCTTCACTGTGGCAACTCTATGTCTCCCATGCCATGACACAAACTTAGAACAGAAACTACTCTGCCAAACTTACAGGGATGAGGGCACAATTGGCTGAAGAAAGGAGTTTAGCAGAAAAGATGCTTGAGGAACTATGGCAGATGGATAAGAAAATAGTTCAAGGCTCATAATAAAGATAACAGGATTGTCATATGTGGAGAGATTGGTTCAACTGGGTCTGTATTCACCAACATTTAGAAGAATGAGAGGTGATTGAAATGTATAAAATCCTAATTGAGCTAGTTAGACTAGATGCAAGGAAGATATTTCACCTGTTTGTGGAATGTAGAACCAAGGGACACAGTCTCAGGTTATGAGGTAAACTATTTAGAACTGAGATGAGGAAACATTTCTTCTCTCAGAGGGTGGTCAGCCTATGGAATTCATTGCCACAGAAGACTGTGGAGGTTGGGTCACTGAGTACATTCGAGAAAAAGATTGGTAAAGTTTGAGATTAAAGTCATCAAGGGATGTGGAAGAAAAGAAGAAATATAGCATTGAGATAGAGGATCAACTATGATCATATTGAATGGTGGATCAGGCTTGGAGGGCCAAATGACCTAATCCGCCTTGTTTCTATGCTTCTATATTTACCTGTATGGAAGAAGAATTCTAGAAAGGGGATAAACTGCCTGTGGTCAACCAAAGAAATTAAAGATAATATCAACTGAAAGAAAAAAACATGCAATGTGACAAAGATTAGTAGTAAACCAGAGGACTGGGAAAGTATTAAAATCCAACAAGACCAAAAAGAGGTAGAAAATAAACTATGAGGGCAAACTAGCAAGTAATGGAAAAACAGTAAGAGTTTCTTTAGATATATAAAAAGGCCAAAGTGACCATAGGCTCCTTAGAGAACAAAACTGGGGAACTAATAATGGGTAACCGGGAAATGGCAGAATAGTTGAATAAATACTTCACATCAAACTTCATAATAGAGGTTACTATTACCATTCCAAAAATACTAAATAATCTAGAGGCTAAAGGGGAGAGGAAATAAATAAAATAACTATCACTGGATAAAACATACTGGGGAAGCTAGTGGGGCTAAAGGACAATAAGTGCCTTGGACCCAATTGGTTGCATCCAACAACTTTAAAGCAAGTAGCTACCACGTACCTCTGTCATTGGGAAAACATTTGAGTTTATCATAAATGTAGTAATATTAGGGCATTTAGAGATACATAACATAACCAAGCAGAGTAAACGTGGCTTCGTGAAAGAAATCATGTCCAATAAATTTATTAGCTCTTTGAAAAGGCAACAAACAAAATATATAAAAGGAACCCATTAGATGTAATATATCCAGATTTCTAAAAAGTAGTTGATAAAGTAATGCATATAAGGTTACTTAATAAGGTTAGTCCCATGGTGTTAAGGATATATTACTATGGATAGAGGATTAGCTAACTAATAGAAGACAAAGAGTTGGGATAAAGGGAGCATTTCCAGGATGGGGACCTGTAAGCATGGCTTAATCAAGGGGAAATTACGCCTGACAAGTTTACTGGAATTCTTAAAGGAAGTAACAAGCAGGATAGATAAAGGAGAAGTAGTGGATTTACAGAGGTGATTTGATATAGTATCACACATTAGGCTAGTTAATAACGTAAGAGCTCATGGTATTGGTGTAGTACATTAGCATGGGTAAAAGATTGACTAACTAATAGAAGATGGAGAATTGGCATTAGAGAGGTATTTTCAGAATGGCAACTTGAGGGTTAGTGGGAGGATCAGTGCAGGGTATTTACAATTATTTACAATATATATATATACTTCAGTGACAGAGGTGATTTTATTATCACCAAGTCTGTGGATGATATAAAAATAGGTGGAAAGGCAAGAAGACGTGAAAAGCTTACACAGAGGGACATAGACAGAATAAGTTGATCTCGTGCATGAACCACAAAATGCTAGCATCAAAATTCAGCAGGATAATATGGAAAGCAAATGAACTGTTGGCCTTTACTTCAAACAAAATGGAGTATAAAAATAGGGAGAAGAGGGGGAAAATTGTCATTAGACATTTAACTCTGTTTTCTCTCCATAGATGTTGCCAAATCCTTTTTTTTAGTTCGTTCACAGGATGAGGGTATCGCTGGCTAGGCCAGCATTTGTTGCCCATCCAAGACATCAATTAAGAGCAACCACATTGTTGTGATTCTGGAGCCAACTCTAGTCCAGAGCAGGTAAGGATAGCACTTTCCTTTCCTAAAGGATATTAGAGAACTAGATGGGTTTATCCCAACAGTTGGAAATTGATTCATGGTCATCATTAGACTCTTAATTCCAGATTATTACTAAATTCAAATTCCACTATTTGTCATGGCGGGATTCAAACCTGGTCCCCAGAACTTTACCTGGATCTCTGGATTAACAGTCTAGCAGTAATACCATGAGGCCATTACCTCCCTGCTGAGTTTCTCCAAAAAATTTCTGTTTTTGCATAAAAATAGGGAGGCCTTGCTAAAACAGTACTAGGTACCAGTAAGGCCACACCTGAAATACCTTGAACAGTTTTGGTCCCTTAAGTGAAGAACTTTACACTGGCATTGGAAGCAGTCCAAAGAAGGTTCACAAGGTTCATTCCAGATAAGGAGGGATTTTCCTGTGAAGATTGAGTAGATTAGCCTTGTACAAATTGGAGTTTAGAAGACTGAAAACAGACCTTTTTGAAATATATATTTCTTAAGGGGCTTTGAAAGTGTGGATGCAGAAAGATTGTTTCCCCCTTGTGGGAGAATCTAGGACTAAAGTGCATAATCTCAGAGTAAGGTGTTGCCCATTTAAAAATCAGTCGAGGAAGAATTTCTTCTGTCAGAGGGTAGTGAATTTGAGAAATTTCTTACCACAGAAGGCTGTCAAGACTGGGCCATTGAGGGTATTCAAGGTTGAGATTGACAGATTTTTAATCAGTAAGGGGATCAATGGTTAGGGGGAAAAGATAGGAAAGTGGAATTGAGGATTCAGATCAGCCATGGTCTCATAGAATGCTGGGGCAGACTCAATGGGTTCAATGCTTGCTTCTGCTGCTACATCTTATTTTCTCACGCACTCCATGCATTTTCCATATTGCTTGTTGAGGGAGTGGCTACGAATATTTTCAAAAGCTATGCAATGAAATTTATTTCAAAATCATTGGAAACAATTTATTCTCTTTAATTAGCTTAGGATTCCCACTGAACTTTATTTCTAAGTGGTATGTAAATTCATTGAGAATGATAAAATATTATTTTAAGAGTTTGCCATTGCCTATCTATCCTTATATGTTTTAAGCTCATTTCCCAATCTATTAAAACCAAGTACACGCTCTTACCTTTGTAAATGGCTTTATTGAAGATTAATACTTTAGTTGTGGCCATCAATTGCCACCGTGACCGAGACTTCAGTAGCAGTTCATTGGCTGTAAATTGCTTTGAAACATCCTGAAATGTTTGAAAAGCTTGCTTTTTATATTCAAACCTTTCTTTCTTATACAAAAACTAATCCCTTGACTATTATCACCTACAACATTCCTTTTCACTCAAACTCCGTCAATAGAACAGCTTCCATTATCAAGGTATTACTCCCAACTATTTTGTTTCAATCTTTAAAATAACAAATGAGTAACACCAATATAGCAAGTAAGTATATTTTTCTGAAATACTTGAAATAAATCATTTGTCTTTATGTTCATGAAGCTTTACATTCACAATCTCAATGATGTTCTCAAAATATGTTGATCAATGGAAACATTATTTCAAATTTGGTCATCTTTGAAACTGCATAATTATTGTTATACAAAGGAACTAGTCCCGAGACTAGAACCACTAGAATATACCGTTTAAAAACACATTCTGTAAATTTGTATTGATGTTGGGGTGAAAATTTGTTTCTGGCTTTTTTCAGGCTGAAACAGGTAGCATACCAGAAGCATGATGCTAGAACCTTGAGGCTCACCCAAAATTGGAATTGAGTCTTATCTCTGCAGTGCTAATGAATTGCAGATGGCATTTGCAAATTCATAGATAATATGTTGGTGTGGTGGAGATAAAATTGTGCTGGCTGCTTCCCTGGCAACAACCCCCAAGTAGTTCCAACAAAGTAATGAAGAGAACGAGCAACAGAGGCAATTAGGACTTGCTTTGTTCATTTGTGGCAAGAATACTTCACTAACAAAGAATTTACTGCATTTTGAAATGTTGTACAGCATTTACTGCCTACTCCTAAATGTTTTTGAAAAAGCATTGACAAGTTACTTTTTCAAAACCCTCCAATCCACATAGTGAAGTTATTTCCATTGTACTGTTTTGTGAGGAGCTCCAGGATTCAGATCCAATGACATTGGTGGAAAAGTGATATATTTCCAAGTCACAAGTGTATGACTTAAGGGAAAATTTGAATGTGGTGGGGTTTTCCTGTATTGCTGACCTTAACCTTCTAAGCAGTATGTGCTGTTGAAGGACCCTTGTTGAGTTTCTATAGTAGATTGAATATGCTGTTCTTGTGTAACAGTCTGACATAATATACACCGAAAACACCCAGTTCAAAAGGACATATAGGTGCACTCCAAAATTGATCTCAGGCCCTTGCTACTATTTATACACTAGCACCAATCAGGTCACAATCTTGAAACTCTACAGATAAGGAGTTAAATATTTTCATAATCAACCTTCTCAGAGATGTTATTATATATCCTGAAGCAGTGAGACTTGAACCAAGGTCAGAGATAAAAGGTACTGCAGATGCTGGAGAATCCGAGATAACAAGCATGGGGCTGGATGAACACTGCAGGTC
>JAHRHZ010000031.1:20595683-20611584 GCA_024137785.1 Ginglymostoma cirratum
CCATTTCTGATGAAGGGTTTAGGCCCGAAACGTCAAGTTTTCCTGCTCCTATGATGCTGCTTGACCTGCTGTGTTCATCCAGCCCCATGCTTGTTATCTTGAACCAAGGTCTCCTGGCTCACAGGTGGAGACATTACCACTGTACCACAAGAGCCCCTTCCAGTTAAAGTTATTTGTAATATTTATACAGACAAGCAGTTAGTATTTGTATTAAAACCATCTTCAGCCGTTTCACCAATGAACTCCTTCCATCAAGATGTCAGAAGTGAGGATGTTCACTCATGATTGCAGTGTTCAGCATTATTTGCATCTCCCCAGAGACTGAAGAAGTCCATAGTCAAATGCAGCGAGACCAGAACAAAAAACTCCAAGTTTGTGCTGACAAGAAGGCAAGAAACATGCATGCTGCACAAGTGCCATGCAATGACAACAAGAGATAATCCATCCAAAGCCCCATGATATTCAATGGCCTTACCTTCAATGAATCCCATCCCCCACACCTCCAACCCCATTAACCTCCTGGGCGTTCCCATTGACCATATGCTGAACTGGACTAGCCAATATTGTGGCTATAAGAGGCTCAGAATTCTGAACTGAGTTACTCACCTCCTGACTCCCCAAAGCCACCTACAATCTTATACGCACAAGTCACGAGTGTGATGGAATTCTCTTCATTTGGCTATATGAGAAAACTCCAATAACTCGAGAAGTTCAACAACACCAGTCCACCTATTTGACACTGCCTCCACAAACATTCACTACCTCCACTGCTGACACTCAGTAGCAGTAGTGTGTACCATCTATAAGATTGACTGCAGAAATTCACCAAGGCTTCTTAGACAGAACTTTCCAAACCCATGACTACTACCATCTTGAAGGATGAGGGTTGCAAATAAATGGGAACACCATGTGCAAGTTACTCTCCAAGCCAGTCACCATTCTGACTTGGAAATACTTATTATTATTAATCCTTCAGTGTCACTGGATCAAGTTTCTGAAACTCCCTCCGTAATGCATTATACGTGTACCTACACCAAAGGGACTGCAATGGCTCAAGAAGGCAGTTCACTATCACCTTCTCAAGAGCATTTAGGGATTGACGTTAAGTGCTGATCCAGCCAGTGATGCCCATATCCCATGATTGAATTTTTAAAAAGTAAAGTGCAGAAAATCCCTTGGTCATTCTACTGAATGGTATTCTTGGGCATTCTATTTTCACCAGGGTCTGAGCAATCAAGACAATTCAGAAGTTCAACTAAATTGAATGCCATAAGATTCAGAACAGTAAGTACTGATGTAGCCCTTTTCTTATCAGGGTTTAGGTCCTCAAAAGAATACTTAACAATGAAACTTAGATGTAATTCAGTGCCAATCATGAAGGAATTGGTTCAGACTGATGAAGGGTTTAGGCCCGAAACGTCAAGTTTTCCTGCTCCTATGATGCTGCTTGACCTGCTGTGTTCATCCAGCCCCATGCTTGTTATCTATGAAGGAATTGGTGTTTTTTTATATAATTTTAATGGAATTTAAATCCAATTTTACCCTTCTTTTAATTTGCATTCAACATTCCTGTTACCGACCTTTCTTTTACTACATGATTGTAACATGTTTGCATGTTTTATCTTTATCATTTAAACTTCATGTGAACTTGTCAATGTAAGTTACAATGCAATTCAGACTTTGAACTATTTTCCTGAATAAAATAGCATTATTGTTATGAATACTATAAATGGAATACACCACTTCCAAGGTGATGTTGGGAATGTAGGGAGTTTAAAGTGGTAGATGGGATGCCAATCAAGCATAGACGGCACAGAATCCCTGAGTGTTTTTGGAACTGCATTCATCCAGGCAAGTGCAGGATATTCCATCACTCTTGACCTGAGCCTGACAGAGAATGGAAAAGCTATTTCTAGCATGAGCCCAAAATGCTAAAGTGGGTCCCACATATTTGGTACAGTCTGCATTTATGCTGCTGCCACCTCCAAAATTGGATGCTTAGGTATTTGTTTTGCATTCGTCAATTTATTTCTAGGCCCTTTCATTGTGCATTTTTGACTCTAACAGGAAATTTAACTGAGAATATATCTTATATTACATTTCTGCACTTTTCCACACCATGTTGAATTCTACAAGCCACCTGTGGTCTGGTAAACAGGCATCTGGACCCAGAGCTAACTGAGCCAGTCACAGTTTTAAGTGGTGGGAAAGGCATTGGTGTACTTCCCAGTCGTGGTCCAGTTGAGGCACTTAAGTCCACAATTAATGCTAAATCAAGGGTCTCATCCTGCCACCAATGGAAGCAGGACAAATTGGCCAAACAAAGGCATGATACCCCAAAATCTATGCACAAATTTAAGCCAACCACCAGGTTTTAGCCTGCAGGCAGCTGATCAGTGATAGCCTCCTTCCTGCGTCCCCAGTGTAAATTGGAGGCTCCCAATCTTTTCCCGTCTACAGCTTCTCACCTCTAATGCTTTCCCCACCCAGTCCAACATGCCCCCTGCTAACCTGGCTACATTCCTAGACTTGCTCAGATTCAGGGATATCCAAGGTTCCGCTTCCTCCCAGATATCCTGCAGTGGTGGGATATCCTGGAGATAGATGGAAGTCTTGCCTGATTCTAATTAAAGGGCCATTGCTAAAAAGAATTGAAGTGAACTGAATTGGCCAAACAGAAGCTGGCTTACCCCCAAAATCTCTGCCTACCCTAAGACTATGATCCAGCTATATATGTTCTTTAAAATCTAAGCTTCAAATGTAACCATGGCTACCTCATTTTTGAGGTCAGTGACAGTTCTAAACAATGGCACAAATTGCAAGTAGTTGCAAGTATTGCATCTAATGGATCACTAACCTTAGTATATATGTTATTATTAAGGGATGCAGAGTTGTTTCCTCAAAGATATTTTTTCACTTGCTGTCAATTTTATGCAAGGTCTATTTTCAGGATATTACTTTAGTTAAACTGTTGGTGGTTAAAATTTACAGCTAAAACACTAATTCTGGGTGGCATCTGTCTTTTTGAGACTAAGTGTCTCACTTAGGCCTAAAGAATGTGGTACATTTGTTCCTGTGCGATTTCATTTTTCTCAGCTCATTACATATGCACACAGAGGGGAAAAAGCCAAATGTTATGGGTTAGTAGGCAGGCAGGAAGTTCTATGCCCTGCTTGGACATTCTAGATTCCAACCTCCAGCCGTCATGTCTAAACAGCACTAGGACAGCATTTCACTTTCTCTTACCCAAGAGACCACACAACCTCTGCTTATCACCCACAACCACCCCTACAGATGTCAGATTCAGGTGAAAAACGGTATCATGCTTTAGTCTACCTTGAGGCTGTCCTTAAGGATGTTCAGTACAGAAATGAAATTCCATTGCCAGCAGGAAGCCATTCCTACTGACAAACACAGCATGGACAGAGATAGCTAAGGAGATCAACAGTTGCGGTTGGCTCAAGAGAACCTAGCTTGCATGCCACAGAAGGATGAATCATCTGCTAACCCTAAACCTAACCCTAACCCGAACCCTATCTGCTGTATTCTGCCAGAGTGTGTATCGCTGTCCACTCAATGCTTCATGCTCCAATGATTTGAATTAGTATTGTAATGTTACCACTGCAGACGACTGTTGCAAACAAGTTTGAGTGCCAGGGTATGTCCAGTAGATGCCTCATGTGCAACTAATGTTTGTCACTTCATTGCAGTTACAAGTGTACCATCACTGGCACCATACTGGCACTGCCTCTAACACATCTGCCAGGGATCACACCTTGAAAAATAAACAAAGCTGCAACACCTAGCAGTTCACATACTATCACCATCTTTCTTCGCAAAGACAACATAGACATTTGATAGTATTTCACTAAAGGCCTCCATGGGACAAGGATACAACCACAGAAGAGGCTCTTGGGATAGAATAACCCATGAGCATCTCAGGTACACAAAATTTAATCCTTCATTGCTTTTCATCAACTGAAGCTCTCTGACAACATTGAACCAGCTTTCATTTAGAACTCTAATATTTAATTTATCCTATGCTACATTCTTCTTACAAGTAATACAGATGGACAGTCATAGCTCCAGGGATTGACATCTCTCTCTTTTTTATCAATTCAGGCATACTGCTCATGCACCCTACTAATGTATTTTGATATTGTTCCTGTAGTAGAAGAACATGCACAATAGAAATAAACAGACCAGACTGGGCAGGGGAGCAAGGATGCCTGCTTAAGATTCCTGACTCCCCATGAAAAGCAGGTTGCTGAGGTGGCAGGACAGCAAGAGGGACATGCCTGAGCTGAAGAGGAAATTGGATATCTGTAGCTATCTAGTAAGAATACATCCAATCTGATACTCTCAGCTGCATATCAAGCACCAAAGTCTAAATGAAAACTTGGATTTAGGTGGAAGCATGCGACATTAACAAATCCATGTTTCTCCACACAGAATCCAGATTCCACCCCCAAAAATAAGACAAAGAGAAAGAAAGCCCCAACAAATAGGCACATCTCTACCAGCCCCTCAAATCACACCCCTGAGAAGGAATATTTATGAGTCTCAGATGATACACCATCAAGGCCTTAGACGCAGAGACATTCACCTGTGTGGATAACCTATCTTGAGTAGGCTTGGAGTTACATTTTAGTGACCACAGTACTGACAAAGATCCTCAATAACAAGAGGAAGAAATGGCTGAGATCTTTGACACCCACAGGCCTGCTGGAGAACAGGCTCCTGCTGAGCCCAGCAATGATGATGAGCTTTTAGGCTTGCTCATTAATAAGCTGACAGAAATGCATAGATAAGCATAGGGATGTGTGATAGAGGCAATATCAAGAAGTGGCTATAATTATTGGATATTGCAAAGGCTATGGGCCTTGACAGTATTCAGGCAATAGTATTGACAAAACATTCTCCAGAACTTGCCACGCCCCTAGGCATGGTACTTTAGTACAGCTACGACACTGGAAACACATGACAATGTGGAAAACTGCCTAGTCATGTCCTGTACATAAAAAGCAGGACAAGTCTAATTTGGCCAATTACCGGTCCATTAGTTTGTACTCAATCATCAGTACAGTGATGGAAGTGGTCAACCACAATGCTATCAAGGAGCACTTCCTTGGCAAGAACCTGCTCACTGATGTTCAGTTTGGGTTCCACCAGGGCTACTTAGCTCCAGACCTCATTACTGCCTTAGTTCAAACCTGAACAAAAAGAGTTGAACTCCAGAAGTGAGGTGGGAGTGATTGCCCTTGATGTCAAGACAGCATTTGACCAAGTGTGATTCAATGGAAAACATTCCACGTTTTGGAGTCATACCTAACACAAAGAAAAATATTTATAGTTGTTGAAAGTCAGACACTTCAGTTGCAGAACATTTCTTCAGGAATTCCTCAGAATAGCATCTTAGGCCCAACCATTTACAGCTACTTCGATGATCTTCCCTAAGGCCAGATGTGAGATGATCACTGATGATTGTACAATATTCAGCACCAAATGCATGTCCAAATGCAGCAAGACTTATTGCATGCAGTTCTGGAATCCACATTATAGCAGAGATGTGACTGGGGAGAGCGCAGAGAAGATTTACCAGGATGTTGCCTGGGCTGGAGAGTTTTAGTTATGAAAAGAGTTTGAATATACTAGGAGATAACACAGTGTGGAGCTGGAGGAACACAGCAGGCCAGGCAGCATCAGAGGAATAGGAAAGTTGCCGTTTCAGGTCTGGACCCTTCTTCAGAAATGGGGAGGGGGAAGGGAGCCCAGAAATAAATAGAGAGGATGGGGTGGGGCTGGGGAAGGTAGGTGGGGTGGTGATAGGTGAGTGCAGGTAGGGGGTGGTGGGGATTGGTCAGTGAGGTGGATAGGTGGGAGAAAAGATGGACAGGTTGTGTCAGGTCATGGAGGTGGGCTTGAGAGGGAGGGTTGGTCATGGGATGAGGCCAGGGGTGGGGAGATTTTGAAACTGGTAAAATCCACATTTAGGCCATTGGGCTGTGGTTCCTGAGGTGGAATATAAGGTGTTGGTCCTCCAGTTTGTGTGTGGTGTCACTAGGGTTGTTTTCCTTGGATCAGTGAAGACTGAGTGTGGACATGATTGAGATGTATAAAATTATGAGGAGCACAGACAAGGTAGATGAGAAGAAACATTTCCTTGGTGGAAGTTTTCAATGATGAGAGGGCATAGATTTAAGGAAAGGGACAGGAGTTTTAGAGGGTATATGCGGACATTTTTTTTCACCCAGAGAGTGGTGGGAATCTGAGACTTACTGCCTGTAAGGGTGGTACAAGCAGTGACTCTCATAATGTTCAAAAAGTAATTAGATGTACACTTGCAATGCCAAGGCATACAAGGTTATAAGCCAAGTGCTAGAGAGTGGGATGAGAATAGTTAGGTGATAACAAGGTGTAGAGCTAGATGAACTCAGCAGGCCAGGCAGCATCACAGGAGCAGGAAAGCTGAGATATTCATCTCTGAAGAAGGGTCCAGACCCGAAACATCAGGTTTCCTGCTCCTCTAATGCTGCCTGGCCTGCTGTGTTCATCCAGCTCCACACCTTGTTATCTCAGATTCTCCAGCATCGGCAGTTCCTACTATCTCTGAGAATAGTTAAGTGTTTGTTTTTGACCAGTAAACACTCTATGGGCTGAAGGACCTTTTTCTGTGCTGTGGACCTCTACGACTCTGTGACAAGGGAAATAGCATTCACACCAGACAAGTATCAAGCAATTACTATCTTTAACAAGAGAGAATCTAATGATCACTCTTTAACATTCAATGGCATTACCATTGTTGAATCCCTCATTATCAATATTATTAACCAGAAATTGAACTAGACTAACCATATAAATACTATAGCTACTAAAGCAAGTCAGAAGCTACAAATCCTGCAGTGAGTAACCTCTGACTGTCTAAAGCCTTTCCACCATCTACAAGGTACAAGCCAGGAGCGTAATTGAATGCTCCCTATTTGCCTGGGCGTGTACAGCTCTGACAAGAGTCAAGAAGCTTGATAGCACCCAGGACAATGCAGCCCACTTGATTGGCACCACATCGACAAACATTCCCTCCCTCCATCAGCTACCCGTTATCATGTGAACTGGTGGAGGATGCTGCATACAATAATGTGGGTAACTCTCTTGCAGATGCATTGCCTGAGCTGTCCAGGCTTCGGAATCTCGTTTTCAGCTATCCTGTTGTCTTGTCAATTATGGCCCAATGTGAAGGCATAGGCAACATTGTACCTCTCTTTGCATCTTTCTGAGAATTCCTGACAGCTATCATCAGCCAGGTCTTCAAGGGGGTAACCCTCATCACCTAGCAACCAACCCAGTATCTAATGAGGGACAGGAAAGGCTTCAGCTACCTGTGAGTAGTTCAGAAAGTTCCAGCCCTTAATTATTCTGTGCTGGTTTGGACATGAACGATATGGACATTAAGGGAGCGGAATACTTTCCTATTTACAAACATAGCTAGTTGTTACCTGTTTGCAATTCAGTGCAATCAAAGCATCTTGCACCTGTAGGAAACCTGAAATAGCAGCAAATCTGGCTGTGTGGGAAATCAAGGGAAAGCAGATAAATTTGTCTGTTTAACAAATAGATACATTTATAAATACCTCACGGTAAAATTCTACAGACCTTCCCAGTGGATCCCTAACAAACAAACCAGTTGTGCACATGTTGAGGTCTGTTGTTATTTTCAAGGCAATGAGCATGGGATTGTACCCAGCTAATATGGCAGTACATGTTTGAGATAACTTTCAGGTACATCATAAGACACTTTTGCATTGTTCCACTGGCAGTTGCAGATAGCTGCTTTGTGCCATCATGCTATCAGTCTCATGAGATCTGTAAAGATAGTAAATTGTTGTATAGTCATCATTCTTTACCCTAGTTAACTCCTCCACCTATTTCAATTTTAGGGGGTTTATAATCACAGTTATCTAATAGGAAAATACAACACTGTGACAGATGAGAATGCTTTGCCGGACCCTGGGCCGTCCTGTAGAATGGAGTAGAGGGAGCACATTCCCATGTCCCAGTGGGCCTATATTCTCTTGTTATGGTCTCTGGTGGTTTTTGATGGTCTTGGTTCCAACAGTCTTTGTTCTTCCTTTTGTTCATGTAGGGAGAGCTCTTTCTCATTCCCAAGAAGGTAGAGTGGCTCACCACCTCCCCCACCCTCCCCAGATCTTCTTACCACATCCTCCCCTTCTGTCCTCGTTAACATACCTTATCTTGGTGGCTGACATTCAATGCCATGTCAATTACTTGTCTGGCCCCTCTTGGCCAATGGTCTTGGGTAGCTACTTACAAGTCAGATGACTTGGCTCCATGCCACTTCCATTTCAAGGTTAGTTTACCAATCTTTCTATGAACAAATGTCTCTATTTTTGATACAATGCATTGACAATGGAGTCGGGTGGTGCAGGAGTCAAGGCCTTGATGATTCTTATGACTTATCCTTGTTTCCATATAGATTTGTTTACATTTGCAGAAGTTTAGTTATTAATGTGACAGTTAGATGATGTCTCATGTTACATAGAAAATGCTAAATATGGAATACTGAACTAACACAGATTTAAGGGGACACCCAATTCTCAACACCTAGCAAGATTCTTCTTCCTTGGGTCTTCTCTCCAACTAGTAGGCATACCATAAAAAGTCTGATTCTACATGGCAGCAGAGTGCAGGTCCTTGAAACCAAATATTCAAGTGCATGGAGACGTTGAACAAGGGCCAGATACTTAAAGCATGTAAATGCACATTTCCATGTACAATCGTCAGCTTTCCTTCAGGGAGGCTGCAGTAGAATGGGCAGCACGGTGGCTCAGTCATAAGCACTGCTGCCTCACAGTGCCAGGGACCCAGGTTTGATTCCACGGTTGATCAACTGTCTGTGCGGCGTTTGTGCATTTTCCCTGTGTCTGCGTGGGTTTCCTCTGGGTACTCCAGTTTCGTCCCAGAATCCAAACATATGCAGGTTAGGTGGATTGGCTATGGTAAATTGTCCATAGTATCCAGGTTAAATAGATTAGCCATGGAGAGGTTACAGGGAAATGGTAGGGGGTGGGTCTGCTCTTTGAAGGGTCGGTGTGGAATAGCCTGCTTCCAAACTGTAGGGATTCTATGAGAACTATTGAAATCTTGCCTTGGCATGATAGGCCTTCCATAAAGACCTCCCTGAATGTTTGCCATTACCTATCCACTCTCATCCCCTATCTATCAAGGCCAACTCGCACCTCATATCCTCATAGTTTCCTTTATTAAAGTTCAGCACCCTAGTCTCTGAATCAACAACCTCGCTCTCCCTCAACTCCACCTCTTCCTCACCTTTTCCATTGTCTGGTAGCCTTTAAAACAGTTATCCCACACCAACGGGGTGCCTTATGAATTGCACCTATCTCCCTTCCTCCATGGCTGCATTCATACCGTAGACATCATGAGATTGGAATCAACTACAATGTACAATGCAAGATTCTTGTGGTGCAGTAATACTGTCCCTACCTCAAAGCCAGAAATTCTGGGTTCAAGTCCTGGCTGTGTCTCATATGATGACTGAATAGGTTGGTTAAAAAGAATTACAACATACTGTGGGTCCATGGCTTCATGGGATCTTGTAATGAACCCAGGTAATGCCATGAGATTTGAAGTTATGAAAGGAAGGGGCAGAAACTACAAAAATGATAGTGCACCAACAAATAAAATCAGAGTTGGAATAAATGGTAAAAAGAGAGAATTAAAAGCGACTTATCTGAATACCGTAGCAGTTATAATAGGATGGATGAACTGCTAGTATACTTAGAAATAGTGAGTAAGGTATGTTAGCCAGGTACTCTCATGGCATGATAGTAATCTCCCTACTTATGGACCAAACATTCCAGGTTCAAATTCCACTTAAGAACTTGAAGGCCACAGAAGGGTGTATTCACAATGTAGCAAACCAGATTGATTGTGAGCCCGTAAATCCTCCCAATACACCTGAACACAGGCAGTAAGATTGGGGAAATTCCTGATTCGCTACACTGGTGAAAGCAATGGCAAAACACTTCATAGTTTGCCAAGCAAAATCATGGACTAGTCCAATTACAGCTCATGGTTGCCAATATCCTCTTGTAGTCGGATAGCTATTACAGAGACAACTGAGTAAGACTGGGACCAGAGATATTTGGCATGTTGGAAAGAGAAGTGGGATACCTCTGTTAATGAAAGATGAGTTTGTACAGCATTGAGAAATTGTTTTGGTTTTGAAAATGTAGAATTGTTCTGATAAGAAATAAGAAAGGTGAGTCTCTTTTGTCTGAAATCTATAGGCTGCCTAACAAAGCTACACTATTATTCAAGTACAAATCAAGAAATAATGAGGACTAATAAAATACTATAATAATGATGGACAACGTTAATCTTCATACAGATTTGGTGAATCAAATTGGTGAAGGTAACCTACAGGATGAGTTTATGAAGTACATTCAAGACACGTTCCTATGTTCTAAAACCAATTAGGAGTTGGCTATTTCAGACTTGGTAATGAGTAATGGGAATTAATTAATGGCCTCACTGTTCAGGATCTACTAAGCTAGAGCAATCATAACATTTTAGAAATTCACATTCAGTTCAAGGTTAAAAACTTACGTCTTTAACTAGGGCTTCAAACTTAATAAAATTCTTGACAAAATCCAAAATTCCTTGGATTCTGAAGAAGTGCAAGAAGATTGGAAAACTGCTAATGTGACATGCCTATTCAAAAGGGAGAGCAGCGAAAAAAAAGGGTGAATATCTATTGTTGGAAAAATATTGGAATTAACTATTAAGGAAGTAATAGCAGAATGTTTGGAAAAACATAATCTAATCGAGAAGAGTCAGAAGTTTTCTGAAAGGAAATGGTGTCTGAATAATTCATTAGAGATTTTTGAGGAAGCCACAACCAGAGTGTACAGAGGGGAACCATTAGATGTGCCGTATTTGGACTTTCAGAAGGCATTCAATAAGATACCTCACAAAAGGTTATGTCATATGATAAGAGTCCATGGTGTTGGAAGTAATAGTTTCACATAGATAAAGAAATGGCTAATGGGTAGAAAACAACAACTGGGGCTATGGGGTTCTTTTTCATGTTGGTGAGCAGTAGGGTTCTTCAGGGATCAGTTTTGGAATCTAACTGTTTACGATATATATTAATAACTTGGAGGATGGAAGTGGATGTGTTGTAGCCAGATTTGAAGACAACACAAAAATAGGTGGAAAGGCAGACGTGACAGGAATGCAGAATTTAGAGAGAGATATTGACAGGTTAAGGTTGAAAAAAAGTGTATATTTAAGGTTGAGATAAATAGATGCTGATCAGTAGGGAATAAAGGTTACGGAAAGATGTCAGAAATCAGGTTATAGCAAAATGTCAGCAAATGGAGTAAAATTTGAGAAAATTTGAAGTTGTTATTTTTGGAAGGGAGAACAAAAGAACAGAATATTATTTAAATTGAGAAAAAAATTGCGAAAGCTACAACACAAAAGGGCTTGGGAATACTTGTACGCTGAAAGCTAGCACATGGATGCAGCGGGCAATTAGGAAGGCTAATGGAATGCTGGCCCTATTTCAAGGGGCTTGGAGTATGAGAACAGGGAAGTCTTACTACAACGGTACATGTTGTTGGTGACACCACGTCTAGATTACTGTGAGCAGCTTCAGTCCCCTCATGTAAAGAAAGATATCATTTTATTGGAGGCAGTTCAGAGAAGGTTCATTAGGATGATCCTTTGTCTTATGAGAAAAGGCTAGACAGCTTGGGAGTCTACTCACTGGAGTTTAGAAGAATGAGAGGTAATCTCATTGAAACATGTAAGATTCTTAAGGGACTTGAGTTTTCTCTCAGGGAGAGTCTATGGCCAGATGACATAGCCTCAGATTAAATGGGTGCCAATTTAAGACTGAGAAGAGGAAAAAGTTCTTCTCTCAATGAGTTGTGAATCTTTGGAACTCATAACCACAGATACTTGAGATAGCAGAGTCCTTTTGTATATTTAACGCTGAGATAAATAGATGCTGATCAGTAGGGAATAACGGTTATGAGAAAATGTCGGAAATCAGATGCGATTAATGTTGGATCAGCCATGATCCTATCGAATGGCAGAGCAGGCTTGAGTGGCCTACTCCTGTACTTATTTCTTATGATCTTGAAAGCAATTACAAGGATATGCAGACAGAGTCCTGGGCTGGGAATATAGATTAAAAGTCAATATAGTAAGAAGCAGTGATAGACAATTAAGGAGATACTCCTTAAGTATACATTCCACTGAGAAATAAAGACTCTATGAGAAGAAGGCAACATTTGTGGCTAACTCCAAAAGTTAAGGATTGGATCAAATTGAGAGCTAAAACAACAATACTGCAAAGATTGAGGCCAGAGATTGGGAAAAAAACTAAAGATAGCAAAGGATAACAAAATGAAGAGGGAGAAATCAGAGTAGACAGAAAACTAGAACAAAATACAAAAACACACATTAAAAGCTTTTTCAAGCATATGAAGAGGGAAAGAATAGCTAAAATAAACATTAGTCTCTTCACGGATGACACTGGTGAGTTAATAAAAGGAAACAAAGAAACAGCATAGATTTTGAATTCATAATTTTTATCTTTCACCAGAGCAGAAGACTCAAATAAATAACCCAAAAATGGTAGAAAATCAAGAGACATAAGGGAATACAGAATTTAAAATATTCATTATCATGAGAGAAAAAGTGCCAGGAAAACTAATAGAACTAGAGCTGACAAGTTCATAGAATCCCTACAGTGTGGAAACAGGCCCTTTGGCCCAACATGTCCACACTGACCCTCAGAGAATCCCACCCAGACCATCCTCCTGTAACTCACCTAATTTACACATCCCTGAACATTATGGGCAATTTAGAATGGCCAATCCACCTAAACTTGCACATTTTTGGACTGTGGGAAGAAACCGGAGCACCCGGAGGAAACCCACGTTGACACGGGGAGAATGTGCATAGCTAGATCTGATACTTGCTTCCTAAGTAGCATCATTTTATACTCCAGGCAAGAAGGTGGTGGAACTTAAATGAGTGAAAGGCCAAAAATTCAGATTCACAACTGTGGAAGAAACTAAGCAATTAAGTTCAGAGAAGTTTGAAGACAGGTCTGAAACGCCTGATGGCAAGCATCAGGAAGTCCTTTTACACGTGTTTGAATGACATGCAGGCTCATTGAAAAGCAATCTCACCAGAATAAAGTCCTCCTTCCAAATTATGTTACCTACAAATGAGTGATACATGCCTTCAGGTTCTTAATCGCGTATGCAATGGTCAGACCCCGCATGAGGTTCCCCAATTCGTCAGTTCCAGAAGGGATATCCTGAATTGTTAAGCTCCTGGGTGAGGAGAAAAGAACTGGCTCCCCATCTTTACTTACCCACCTCCTGGTTGGTTATAACAAGGTTAATTAAAAAAGGATCTCTTCCCTTGTGGATACCTTTAACCCCCGACTCAAATAAATTGATGTTTTAAAATAAGCTAATTTAATTAGGTTTTCTTCAGTTAACAATGATTGAATTTATTAATTACCGAACGCGGGAAGAATTACTAACATATATGCACACAGATTGGAAAATAAGAAGTGAGTTCAAAAAGATAGAAATTTAAAAAAAATACAGATGTGTGGATCAATCTCTAATTTTTCACGAAGAATGGATAGTTCAATACTGTGGTCACTGTGGTGGAGGTTATCGGAAACATTGATGTTGGTAGTTGAACAACAATCTTCGCAATCCTTAGTTTTGTAGATTGGTTGAGATTATGTAGTTCAGATTCCTTTTCCCTGTGATTAAATTCCAGCATTCATAATGAGAGAAAATCCTTTGTCCTAATTCCTTTTGTCTGGTTCACAGCACTCAGAGTAAGAGAGATCCTTTACCTACAACACAGGGTAACTAAGGGACAGGACATCAGCTGTGACTATCACAGCGCACTAATGCTCAAACACAGGCTGGTAAATGCAAGAGCATTCAGTTCCACTAGTATTCTACAGTAGAGTTAACACTGGCTTTTTAATCCTTATCCTGTATTATTCAAAGAGAAAAACATAAAATATGCCTGTGGTTTGAGACATAATCTGTACAGATGACAGCTTGCTGTTGAGCAGAGGGCTGTCAAACAGGTGTTTAGTTTTGTAGTCACTACAAATTGCAGTTCAATCTGTGCAAAATCTCATTGATGCTTTTGATGTTATATTCCATCAGTCTTTCTCCAGATAGCCACTTAACTTACATTCACAGCCAACTGTTGCTTGTATCAGACCTCTTTTTAAAAAACTAATTTTGGAATTAAATTTTTAAAATATTCTCAGTACTTCAGGGTTTTGACCCATGGTCACAGCACATATATGTGGTATGCAGCAGCTGAGGTTACCAACTTACAGTAAGAAACCGCTGTCTTCTTCCTCTCATGGGAGCATTGTTCCACAATCTGATGATTGAGATTGAATGGAGATAAGGGACAAGAAGGCTAACTGAAAGGTAATGCAGGACAGGGAGGGAGGCAAGGATAGAAGGCAAGTGTGCAAGGATGTGTGAGGGAAGGAAGGGGCTTGTGTCTTTAGTGCTGGTGTGCTGTGAATGGGGGAAGATTTCCAGGCAGAGATGCTGGGACAGAGATGGTCATAAAGGAGTAGGGATCGGTGTTTGGGATGGTGTAGGGTAGCAGGTCCAGGGTAATGTTCAGTTAGTGGATGATCTTGTTGAAAGGGAGAAAAGAGCTGGTGCATATAACAGGAGGCGTGAAGATCAGAGTGAGCATGGGGAGAATAATAGGCATAATCTCAGAGAGAAAAGAAGGCATGCCAACAGTGAAAATTATAAGATCAAACGTAATTGAGATTCAAAGTTGTTGGGGTGAGGAATGGTTATATTGATTTGTTGCATAATTGGGGGTGGACAGAAGGAGTAAATGGGTGACCGGAGAGACTAGAAGATGGTGGAGTATGTTTGAAAGGTGATGCACACCAGCGTTATACTCAGTTGCCATGGAAGTGTGATATCTTGAGGTGCGAGGAGGGTCTTTTCAGGTGGGTGAAGTAAAAGGAGGCTACAATTGCTGAGTGAAGGGATATTCTAATAATCATGAAGATGAGAACCATGCTCAGGTGTATTCTCCTTTCTATAGTTACCCTTTGATTACAGAAGAATTGATACCTGAATCATGGCTGTGCTTCCAGCAATATCCCAGGAAGCTCAGGAATAGGAAGAGGGGATGTGGTTGGCCATTTTTGTTTCATTTCGTTGTCCTTGCATTCTGGTGGCTGCATTAAATTTTATGTTTTTGTGTTAAAGTTATCGTGCTCCTTTATATGGGACAATCTGAAATGTAACACATTCTTCCTGTGGAGTCAGTGCCAACAGAATCACATTACATGCATAACACTGCACAATCCTTTAACCTTTGACACCTGTGAAGAAAAGTGCAGCAGGCGCTGAGCACAAGCAAGCCTGTATGCCCACACTGAAAGCCACATGGAATCTTAATGTAGCAGTGAGTCACTCATGTCTCACTGAAATATTCTATAAATGGGGGCAATACCTTGCTAAGGACTCTGTCATGCGGTCAGCAACAAAACATGCAAAGACATGGCTGCAAACAACACTTAGACAGCAACCTCAGAGGGATGATAAATCAGATGAATACTCCTTGATGGGTTTTCAGATGCATTCCAAGGTTGAAACTTTACCAAGCATACTTAGTTGCCATAATTGAATATATGAGACTTCAAATAGTGTTTGCACAGGACCAAATCATCCAAGATAATAGGTACTGCGGATGCTGGAGAATCCGAGATAACAAGGTGTGGAGCTGGATGAACACAGCAGGCCAAGCAGCATCATAGGAG
>JAHRHZ010000031.1:20611984-20667402 GCA_024137785.1 Ginglymostoma cirratum
AACACGGTGTGGAGATGGATGAACACAGCAGGCCAAGCAGCATCATATTCTGATGAAGGGTCTAGGCCCGAAACGTCAAGCTTTCCTGCTCCTCTGATGCTGCTTGGCCTGCTGTGTTCATTCAGCTCTACACCTTGTTATTTCATATATGCATAAAGTCGATTTAAATGTATATTAGACATAATCTGTTCAGATGGCGGCTTGCTGTTGAGCAGAGGGCTGTGAAACAATGTTTAGCTTTGTAGTCACCAAAAATTACAGTTCAGTCTCCATGAAGTCTCATTGACGCCTTAGGCATTATATTCCATCAGTCTTCCTCCTTCTTTGTGCCTATATAATTTCTCTATCCTTTTTCTATTGCTAACCCAACGCCAAAAGCTCTGATGTCAAAAACTGATGACTGCTATGCCCTGTTGGCTGCGATGAACTTGGCAGCTGTTTTCTTCCGGAACCGGAGGTCAATGACACGATCAGCATTCCAATGACTATCACCATGCTTTGGAGCGCGCATGCGCAGCTTAAGAGAAAATGTTAATGCTATACTTAAATTTTTGGAAGCATTTGGTAAGGCACCACATCAAAGCTTATTGTGAAAAGTAAAAGCTCATGTAGTAGGGTAACATATTGGCATAGCCGGAAGATTGGCTAACAGCAAACAAAGAGTAGGCATAAGTGGGTCATTTTCTGGTAGCAAGATGTAATGAGTCCTGGAACCTGAACATTTTATAATGACTTTGATTAAAGGAACCAAAGGTATACCTGCTAAATTTGCTGATGAAAAAAAGATGGGTAAAAAAAATTAAGAAGAGGACATAAAGTGGCTAAAAGGAATATTGATAGATTCAGTGAATGGACAAAGGTCTGGCAGATGGAGTATATTGTGAAAATGTGGAAAACCTGGAAATACAAGTTGTCTTATAAGTGAAAGTTACATAAGTTAGGATTTTATTTACTAGAGTTCAGAAAAGCAAAAGGTGTTTGCTTAAGATGCATGCAATCCTGACATTCTTTATGGGCGGCTTTGGAAATATTTTCTGAAGTGGGAGAATCTAGGACTTAGGACACCATTTAAAAGAAGGGATAATCCATTTAAGGCAGGTTGGGAGACTATTTTTCTTTTAAAGTGTGGTGAGCTGTTGGAACTCTTTTCTTCAAAAGGCACTGAGGGTCTTTGAATATTTTTGAGTATATTGGAGTATTTATTAAATATATTTGAGTATTTTTATAGCAGAGGTGGATAGAATCTTGATAAGCATAGAATGACTGTGGGGGTGGGGAAAGGTCATCAGGGTAGGCAGGAATCTGGAGTAAGCAGATTGACTGTAATCTTATTGAATATTAGAACAGGTTTGAGGGGGTTTATTCCTGCTTCTAATCCTCATATTTGAACATCTCTTATTACCGAATCCAGAGGTTCATCATCAACGTGGGGCTCAGAATGGGACTGGTGCCCTGCAGTCATCCAAATGTCAGAGACCTGAGCTTTCATATCCTCTATCAACTGTTGACAATATTGTCACCAGATTGTGAGCAAAGCCTAAGCTAGAATGTGCACAAACTGAGTGAAATATTTGTTTTGGCAGTGGTTATAGGTAATTGCCATGACAATGCATCCTTTGCTGACTCTGAGTCTTCAAGCTCAGAGTATATAGTTGAGGTAGAGCTATGGGAAGGCTTTCTCTTCTGCTTGGTTTTGTTGCCAAGAACCTGCAGAGCCAAACAAAAATAATTAGCTGATGGTTAGTCTTTGGCCTCACAAAAATTGTTATCTATTGTCTGCCCTCTGAAATAACTCCACTAATCCCAGTATCCCGTCACCAAGTCACCCTTTATTTACAGTTGCATAGCGCATGGCACTGATCCAGCTAGCTCAAAGCTGGCTCCTAGAGTGAGCAGAACCCCCGACACTCCAGCCAGGACTGCCTGATTGGACCAGGTTAACAGCCCCAATCATATTCTATGAGATCCACCTGGCTGGCATTGTTACAATCACTATATCCCTTCTCATCTAATTCCTGGAACGTAGTCCCATTCTTTCTCCTGCAGCATCTCCTTGGGAATTTTCACACCAGGTTCAGTTCCTACAACTCTGCCTCAGATACTGGTGGTGTGTACCAGATCGTAGCCCAACTCTTGCACGGAGACAGTATGGGCCGAAACTCATTTTCTTCTTCTTTAGCTGGTAACAGTATCAAGGCCATGACATCTGCCATGTCCATCTTGTCCTCACGAGTTTCTTTCACACTAGGCAGAGGGAGAACACCCAAGGGTTCTGACAGCCTTGCTGGATGATCTGAGGGGTGGGGTATGTTTTGTTCCTGTCCCATTTGCAAGGTTGCAGCTTTCAAGTGGAGCATGTGCTGATTCAAGATTGCCTCTCCTACTTGAACTTTCTACGTCACGAGACCTGACCTTACAGCAACTGTGACACTTATCTATGCAGGGCAATTCCATTGGTTTTGACATGAAATTTCATCCCCTGAAATAAACCGCCTTTCTTGCTTAGAGGAGTCTCATGTCTGGCATTGGTGTTCCTGATGCCGCTTCACTCTCCACCCCAGATCTGGGAAGATCAGATTTAACCTAGTGCAGAGTCTTCTCCCCCATTAGCAACTCTGGATCTGTCCCTGTACTTGCATGAGGTGTGGTCCTATAGTCAAACATGAACCAGGACAGTTTGGTATCAAGTGAAGCTATAGGCTGTTTCTTTAAGCCTGCCTTCAAAGTTTGGATTGTTCTTTCTGACAGACCATTGGACAATGGATGTTATGGAGGTGTCCTCACATGCCAAATGCCATTTGACTTTAGGAAATACTTGAATTCCCTGTTGATAAATGATGGCCCATTGTCTGTGACCAACATTTCTGAGAGTCTGTGTATTGCAAAAGATACTCGCAACTTTTCAATTGTTGTCTCCATGTTTAATGAGTGAACTCTATGCATGTCAACCACTTTGAATGGGCATCCACAACGACTGAAAACATACAGCCCATGAAAGGACCAGCATCGTCGACATGTAATCGAGTCCAGAGTTTACTTGGCCATTCCCACATATATGAGGGAGCTGCTGGCGGTAATTTTTGTCCTTATTAGCACTCTGGGCACTACCCCACCAATGTGGCTATGTTGGCATCCAATCGTGGCCACCAGACATAGCTTCTTGCCAACATTTTCATTTTGGACACCCCCTAGTAAATTTCAGCTAGTATCTGCTGGTGCCCTTTCAGTACAGTCACTCTTGCTCCCCATAATAATATGCTGTCTTCTATAGTGGTTTGTTCTCGCCAGGTCCAGAAAGATTTCAGTGCTGGTTGTGGTGTCCCTTTTATATCCCCCATTGCCACCAGGCTGTTTTAGGTTTGCCAGGTCAGGATTGGTTTGTGTCCACAGTCAGCAGTGAATAGTTAAAATCAGAATGGACTGTTTTAGTGGCAGCTCCACCGGTGGTGCATCAGCCAGTAGGAGGCAGCTCAAGACGTCCGCATTTGGCCTCTCGGATGATGTTCCAACTTGTAACTGCACACAGTCTGAAGAAGAGCCCATTGTTCAATTTGACGTAAAGCTATGACCTGCAAGGCCCTGTCCTCTTTAAATAGTCCAAGCAGGGGTTAGTTGTCCGTTACTACTACAAATAAATGTCCACAAAGGTACTGGTGGAACATTCTTACACCCAAAGTGACCGCCAGACCTTCGTCCTCTATCTAGGTGTATCATCGTTTGGCATCAGCCAAAGGCTGGGAATCATATGCTGTCGGGCATTCCTCTCTGCTGGGCGACCGGAGAGCCAATAGCATCCCGATACTGTGTGGGAAGGCATCACATATCAGCACCACATTTCGCTTGGGATTGTAGTGTGCCAACACTTTAGATGATGATAGCTGCTTCTTCACTATCCTAAAGGCTACATCCTGGCTCTGAGACCATTTCCAAGGCTAGCCTTTTTTCAATAGCAAATGTAACAGTGTCAGGATGGAGAGCAGTTTATATACAAATCTTCCGTAATAATTCACCAACCCAAGACCTAAGCTCCAGTATAGATGAAGGAGCCAGGTCACCTTTGATCATCTTCACTTTGTCTTCTAAAGGACGTAACCCAGTCTTGTTGACTCTGAAGCCCAGATAGGTTACTTGGGGTGTCTGGAACATACATTATTCCCTCCTAGGACGTACTCCTGCCTAGGAGAAACGTTTAAGTGCTATTTCCAAATTCTCTAAATGTTCTTTATTGGTTTTCCTAGTTATTAGCATGTCATCCAGATAAATGGAAACCTGGGGTAGACCTTACAAAATGTTCTCCATTATCTGCTGGAAAATGGCACAGGTTGATTATACCCCAAAAAATAGTCTTGTATATTAGTACAAACCCTTTTGGGTATTATTTGTAGCATACTTCTGGAAATGTTTATCGAATTGCAATTGCAGGTATGCATGGCTCATGTCCAGCCTGATGAAGGACATCTCCCTCCGCCCCCTGCCAGCTTTGCATGTACATTCTGTATTTGAGGGATTGGGTATTTATTCAACTGCAAAAAGTAGTTTACCGTTTGTTTGAAATTGCCAAAAAGGCAAACGAACTCGTTGGGCTTCACAATCTGTATGACCAGTGCCACCCATTCTGAAAACTGTACTGGTTTGATGATTCCTTTTTTTTTTCTATCTTCATGATTTCTGCCTCTACTTTTGCACATAAGGCAAATGGCAATTGGTGGGCATTGCAGAACATGGAACTGTTTCTTGGTCAACATGTAAAGTGGCCTTGGCCCCTTTGATAGTGTCTAGACCTATCTGAAAAACTTGAAAATTTATTTAGGACTTCACTCTGGCAGTCATTTTCTAATCAAAAAATGTTGAGCCAATCAAATAGAATTTTTCTCAACCAATTTCGCCCCACCAAGCTTGGGCTCGAGCGTTATACCACAATCAGTAGTAACTGAACCGACCGCTTCTCAGAATAGACCAGAACCAAAGTTGTACCCTTAATCTGATAGGGGTTCCCTGGTATAGGCTCTCAGCCTGGCCAAGGCCTTGAGCAAACTTAAGGGTTGGAGTCCAAAGTGAATTCTGGTAACAACTGATTTTGCAATCACTGATATAGCTGTGCAGGTTTAGACCTCAGTTAGAGCTGGGTGATCATTTAAACAGTGATTTAGTTTGATTGGTTCTCATTTGGATGTTGCTAAGCTATTTAACTGTTTCAAGCTATCTGTAGGTGGACTTTCCAGGGTATGCACTCTGCTGGATACCAGCCTCTGAGTTCTCTTACTCAATTCAGGCTTAGTGGGACTCATTTGCTGCCATAAGTCTGCATACTGGCAGCAACTTTAATGGCGTGCCAACCATATTCTGAAGAAAATTGTAACTTAGCCGAGGCTTGGCTGTGTTTTCAGTTATTCTTTGGGCTGACCTGGAGTCTCTCTGTTCAGGATATGTCCTGAGTGAGGCTGTGCAATTGCCTTCACTCAAGCAGTGTTCCCCAAGCTGAGTTGGCCTGGCGAAGGTGTCCACTTTCTTTGGAATACCCTGTAATTCATAAGCTCCACTTGCCACATTTTTTAACAGCAAAGCCAGTTACAGTTCCTGTTTGAAGTCTAGTTGGGCTTCAGCTAGTAGACACTTTTGAATGGTCACATCATTAATCCCACATTACCAAACAGCCTCTCAACATCTCACTAGGGTTAAACCAAAAATCACATACTTCTTCCAGTCACCTTAACCTTGTCAAAAATCCCAATATGGATTCCCCTGGTTCTCAAACTGTCAAGTAAAACAATAAAGTCTCAGAATTAGAGGAGGCTTAGGGTGGTAATGTTCTTTAGCTAAATCCATCAACTGTCAAAAGGTTTTAGTATCTGGTATCCCTAAGAAAGCTAGGCTCCTAATAACTGAAAAAGCTACAGGTCCACACACTTTTGGGAGAATTACTCATTACTTTTCATCTGCCCAACTGTCATTCGCCCAAGAAAGATAATGCATTCTTTCCATATACTGGGCCCAGTCTTCAAAGGCAGTATCAAATGAGTCAAGCTTCCGAAGTAGCAGAATGATAGCAGAAATGCGTACCCCAACTCAAAGACAACTTTTGCAATCTAATCTCCTCAGGCGCATGTTTTTCCTCTCATCACCACTGAAATAATTTCATGAAGGCTAGTATTCCATCAGCAAGTCACCCTTTATTTACACGTTGAAAGACCCTGACAAACAGCCAGTTCACTTCAAGCCAGCTCTGAGTGTTGGTATGTCTGATACTGCTATTTTTATCTGTCAGCCAGGGGTCTCTGATTGGACCAGATTTACACCTCCAGTCAGGAAAGTCCACCGGGCTGACCTCATTACAATCGCTACAACACATATTTGCACAAGTAATGGCCCAGATTTTGCAGTCATTGGTGAAACAATTGTATTTGCCATTGACCTTGAAGCTGCCCACAAAGATCATTGAACTGTAGACTTCACCTTTCAAACATGGGTTTAAATCTAGCACTAAATCTAGCACTAAATCAAGGGGATTTCCAGAGAGCTAGCAACAATTTTCAAGAGCACAAACCAAGAAGTAAATTATGCATTCATTATCCCTCTCTTTCCAATATCATTTTATAGAGAATGAAATAAATGCTTGGATGTACAATAGATTCAACTAGAAACTGTAAAATCAAACTTTTAAGATTATACTTTAAGAACCTGTTAAATAAAACGATAAGGGAAAATGTTGACTTTCCACTCATACAAATTTTGTTTGATATTATTCAGCAATAATGAGGTCTTGCACAAACTTAAGGGTTGGAGTCCAAAGTGAATTTTGGTAAAGACTGGTTCTGCAATCACTGATACAGCTGTGCAGGTTTAGACCTCAATTAGAGCTGGGTGACCATTTAAACAGTGATTTAGTTTGATTGGTTCTGATTTGGAAGTTGCTAAGCCATTTAACTGTTCCAAGCTAGTTGTAGGTGGACTTTCCAGGGTGTGCATTCTCTTAGATACCTGTCCTTGAAGGAATGTGTGCTGTCTGGTCATACTAATTATGCTGCTGAAAACCTAGTACATCCTAATTAACAAAGTATAACTTTCACGAAGAGTTTTTATGGTGACAGTAATAGAAGAATGATTTCTAATTGATTTCACTCCTTGTGGAACTCAACAGTGCTCATTAGACACATAGAATCTTTGCCAGTAACTTTTGAATTTCCATGTTCATATGTGCAGACTCCAGAAGTTCCTTTCAGTTACAAAGGAATAATGACTGTGAATGTCCTAAATTCTGTCATTATCACTACCACAAAATGTGGACCACTTTTGTTTGCGGTTTTTGTATCAAATATTCAATTTGATTGTAGCCATATACAATCTCCCCATGACATACTTGTCTGTCTATAGCAAGATATAGCTAACAACTTGAGAATTCCTAACTTAATGAAATGAAAGTTATTTAATATCCAATTTCCTGTAGCTTATTGATGAAAGGATGTTTCAAAAACAATCCTGTCATGCCAGAATATTATTATTTACTTTATATGAATTGGAACAGGGATTCCCAACATTTTTACTGTCAAGGCCACCCCATGTGTTATAAAAATTTTGTGGGCCATTTGTAACGTAAATATGTTTTATGTATAAAAATTGGCTACATGTTTAAAACATTTCTATTATTACCTTTCTTTTATTTATTCAATGTGAAACTTGAAGGAGTGTAAGATGTCTGGTCATACTAACCATGCGCAACAATTTTTGTCTTTGCATCAACAGGCTCTGAGGCCTGTGTCTTACTTTTCTGAAGATGGCCACCTCAGTAACAACGCATAGCCAGAAAGTCCAGTGGTTCTTTGACAACAAGTAGCAGATATTTGGCAATGTTTATGGGCAAATGGTTGAGGATTCAATAACATTTCCAATTGTGGAATACAAAGGAGGGGTACTGTGGGGACTCACAGGCTGGTACCACTGTCATCGTAGCATCAGGCTGCTTATGCAAAGGTTTGGTCCTTCTCATTTCAATGTGCTATTCTTCCTTTCTCTTGCTTTGCATATATCAGTGTTCAGCTTAACCCTGTGCTGGGATATCAGCTGCAAGCTCAAAAAGTCATAGTTAATTTAGGGATTGTAGATCTCACCGATGCCTAGTTGAGAACTCCTGAGTTGGAAGCTGTATTTTTTTCAGTGACCATCCTTTCAGAGTTGTGAAACCAGAGTTAACAGTTAATTTTAAGTAATCTTTACAGGGCCAAACAGTCTCATAATGCTTTGTAATCACTTTGTAGTGGATTAAGTTCAGGCAGACTACAAAACTAATAGATTTTTATTGGTTAAAGGGATGTGGGCATCGCTGGTTAGGCCAGCATTTATTGCCCATCTCTTAATGCCCTGGAGAAAGAGGTGGTGAACTGCCTTCTTGAACCACTGCAATCCTTGGGATGTAGGAAAACCCATAGTGCTGTTAGGAAATGAGTTCCAGGATAGTGTTTTTTTTAATACATTGGAGAAATGAAGCACAAAATGTAAAGTAAAATAATAATCTTTATACAGGCCCAGATTAACAGTGGAAATAATGGTGAAGTTATCAATGTTCACCATCAAGGCCTAAATCAGACAGTAACTTCAAGCTTCCATACATGCAAAATTACATGGGGAAATCAGAAGGTTGCTGTCCATGTTGCCTTGCACCTCAAGAAGTTATGCAATAATATGGTATTTCGCTGACAGATTCAACATTCACATACATGGATAGGCATCAATTTTCTGTATCTACATATTTTCTATCCACTAAACAGACCAGGACATGTTAGGACTTGTCTATTCAAGTCTAAATCAAATTTTAACTAACTGCTAAGAACTGTGCTCTGAATAACACCAAAACTTCAGCACAAACCACTTGCTCTCTGTCATGGAGGTATTAAGGGAGAATAAGCAGTTTGTTCAAGCTAATAGTATTGAAGCAGATATAGTCCATCCCTCCATTCCTCAGTATTATGGGGGGGAAAGCTTTTAACTTCCTGAGGAGTCTGGTGCAGCCAGAGAAGGCATGTCCCAAAACCTATGAAGAAATAGTAGAAATCCTACCTAATCATATTTCACCAAAACCATTGGTGATTGCTAAAAGGCTCAAATTCCACAAAATCAACCAGCATGATGAAGGGTCTGTCTTCCAGCGCTTCCACCTTTTAAAAAGTCCACAGACAGACTGGTTTGTAATTTAACTAGTAAAGCAATCTAGACGAGATTACTGACAGAGAGGAATTTAGACTGAAAGAAAGCACTGGAAATAATAATCTCGATCCAATTAGCAGCCAAGGAAACTCAATAGGTCGAGCGTGGGAGCTCACTAAAGGACAGAATTCACAAAATGGTGGCTGAGAAACAGGCAGTAACACAGACTCAACACTGCGATCAGTTTGGAAAAATAAGTCATGCAGCACCAAATTGTTGATATAAAGAAGCTGCATGCAGAAACCACATCAAGAAAGGGCACATTGAATGGGCATGTCTAAGGAAGAAATATGAACAACGTACAGTAAAAGTACAGAAACCGAAAAGTAGGAACAAAATCTGCACAATGCAAAAAGAGCATGAGAAAAACCCAAACTGACAGTCTGAAAAGGAGCTGTTACTAAACAAACTGGCATTGTTGGCTACACTAACTGATACCAAGTTACTTATTACTGAATTGCAAACTGGTAAGAATTGAGGTGGACAGCAGTATAGAGGTTTCATTGATAGATAAAAGTGCGCTGCAATTGTCAAAAATTATCTTCAATGATTTGTGCATGAGGGGTTATATCAATGCGAATCTTCAGTTATATGATATTCTGAAGACATTTCCTTATACATTGTCAAAGGAGATCATTCAACTTTATTGCAGAAACTTGTCACAGAAAATCAAACTCAACTGGGCTGAAGTAAATTCCTGTTACTATGATGCTGCTTGACCTGCTGTGTTCATCCAGCCCCATGCTTGTTATCTATGAAGTAAATTGCTTGTCAGGTTCTGAGACTGTTCTATCACATTCCAAAGCAACATGTCACGTTTTCAGTAGGAATCTGGGAAGCATGGAAAAGGCCCTTGTCAAATTCAAAGTTAAGAATGAGAGCCAAGCAAAATTTTGCACGGCTAGATCAATGCCTAATGCAATCAAACCAAAGGTCGAGGAAGAATTAGATAGGCCAGTCAAAATGAGAGTTCTTGAGCCCATTATTGTGAGTGATCAGACCATGTCTATAATACCAATGTTGAGGCAAGATGGATTGCACTGCATCTACAATGACTTTAAGGTCACTATTAATCTGATACCATGTGCTGATCACTATCCTTTGCCTTTAATCGATGACTTATTTACTAGACTATCCGGAGGTTAGCTTTACAATAAAATGGATCTTAGTTAAACTTAACTCCAGATGAATGTAGATCCCGAATCACAGGAATACTTGCCAATTATAACTCAAAAAGGACTATTTAAAGATAAAGGAGTTCCATTTGGAATCACATTTACACCTGCAATATTACAACATGCCATGGATCAGACTTTAAGTGGAATGGAAGGAGTCCAGCAATACCTAGACAATATATTAGTCATGTAGAGAAACAAAATAGAGCAACTCCATAATCTAGGTGCTACTCTGCAGAGACTTAAAGGATCTAGACGAAGAGTGAAGAAAGACAAATGTGACTTTTATTTCAATCTTCTATTGAATATTTAGGGCATATCATTGATGCTAAGGGTCTATATGAGTCACCTCCAAAAGTAAAAGCTTTAACTGAGGCAACTCTCCCTAAAAATGTAAATTAACCACAATCTTTTTAGGGCTTGCTGAATTACAATGGCAGGTTCATCCCAAATCTTGCAACCATTCTCAAGACATTGCATAATGTACTATGTCAAAACAAAAATCAGAAATGGATAGGTCAATGTAAAAGAGCTTTTACATAAGCCAAACAGGCTTTATTAAAGTCAGAAGTCCTGACCTGTTTTGACCCAACATTCCCATTGCAACTGGCATGCACCATATGGAGTAGAAGCAGTCATTTTTCACATATTACTCAATGGTGATAGCTTTTGCATCAAGATCATTAATCAAGACAGAAATGAACTATGCGCAGATAGAGAAAGCTCTAAGAATCAATTTTGGCATTACACGACTCCCCAGAACCTGTTTGGTTGGGAATTCACCCTGCTAACAGGCCAATGACCACAATATTTAGGACTCATACAAGAATAGATCCTCTAGTAGTGAGCCATATGTTGAGGTGGGTGTTTTTGCTATCACCTAACATTTATACAATTAAATATTGGCCATCTAACTTACATGAGAAAGCTAATGGGGTCCCTACATAAACTTTGCCGAATGAATCAATTACAAACAGTCCTAATGGAGACATTTTCTACTTCAAACAAGTATAGTCTGGTAATGGCAGGATCCGTTCAGAAGTACATGAGAAATGATCCATTTCTATGAAAAGTGATGGATAAGGTACTTTGTAGCAAGATCACAGAAATAATCCCTGAACTGAAGCAATATGTCACACGGAAGCTAGGACAACGTGAACAAGAAAATGTCGCCTATGGGAATGAGGTTCATAATTTCACCACAGCTAGGTAAAGTGTGTTAATTCAACTACACGAAGGCCATTGTAGAGTTGTCAGAATGAAGGAGAAAATCAGAAGTTATTTTTGGTAGTCAGAGCTTGACCCCAAAATTATATGCAGCTTGCAAAAGAGTTCACAACCTACTTCTGTTTGCATCTTTACATCCAGGGGAATGGCCAGAAAGACCATGGCAAAGAATCCATATTGACTACCCTGGATTTTTTTTTGAAGGGCATATGATTTTCATTGTGATTGATACATAGTCTAATTGGCCAGACACTGCCACCATGAAGACGACATCATCTGAGAAAAATTGAAAGATTGAGAGAGATTTTTGTGAGGCTTAGTTATCTGCAACAACTTGTTGACTATCTAAAACAGACCATCATTCAACAGATCAGTAACTTCGTACAACCAATTGGGAGAGATCGCATCTGGAGTGAGGCGCAGCCCAAGTGAGTGTGAGTTTCTGGAGCACCATGGAACTCAGTGCAAAAGGGAAGAGGTGCTTTTTGTTGTTTTCATTGATTCAGAGTTTGTAAGGTCTTCTTAACAGGATAAATTAAAGCCCAAGATTGGGGGGGTGCAGCGCAAACCAAAGAGTGACAGGAAACTTCTAAGTTCATTGGTTGGTAATAGCTGTTAATTTGATTAACTGTTAAGTTGCTTTTGGATCAAGCATAAATTGGAGGAAAAATTTACAGATAAAAAACTGAAGACTGGTAGGAAATTTAAAAAGTAGTAACAACTATGTAAACAAAATAAAGTAGAAGGTGAGGCTTGTTACAGAGATAGTAGGAACTGCCGATGCTGGAGAATGAGATAACACGGTGTAGAGCTGGATGAACACAGCAGGCCGAGCAGCATCAGAGGAGCAGGAAAGCTGACGTTTCGGGTCAAGACCCTTCTTCAGAAATGGGGGAGGGGAAGGGGATTCTGAAATAAATAGGGAGAGAGGGGGAGGAGGATAGAAGATGTATAAAGGAAAAGATAGGTGGAGAGGAGACAGACAGGTCAAAGAGGCGGGGTTGGAGCCAGTAAAGGTGAATGTAGGTGGGGAGTTTGGGAGGGGATAGGTCGGTCCAGGGAGGACGGACAGGGCAAGGAGGCGGGATGAGGTTAGTGGGTAGCAGATGGGGGTGGGGCTTGAGGTGGGAGGAATGGTTAGGGAGGCAGGGACAAACTGGGCTGGTTTTGGGATGCGGTCGGGGGAGAGGAGATTTTGAAGCTTGTGAAGTCCACATTGATACCCTTGGGCTGCAGGGTTCCCAAGCGAAATATGAGATGCTGTTTCTGCAGCTTTCGGGTGGCATCATTGTGGCAATGCAGGAGGCCCAGGATGGACATGTCGTCCAAGGAGTGGGAGGGGGAGTTGAAATGGTTCGCGACTGAGAGGTGTAGTTGTTTGTTGTGAACTGAGCGTAGGTGTTCCGCAAAGCGGTCCCCAAGCCTCCGCTTGGTTTCCCTGATGTAGAGGATGCCACAACGGGAACAGTGGATACAGTATACCACATTAGCAGATGTGCAGGTGAACATCCTTGTTTTTCAAGGACCGCAACTTCCCCTCCACAGTGGTCAAAAATGCCCTCGAGCGTGTCTCTCGCATTTCCCGCTACTCATCTCTCACACCCCCTACCCACAATAACAACCAAAACAGAATCCCTCTCATCCTCATGTACCACCCCATCAACCTCCGGATCCAACGCATCATCCTCCGACACTTCCACCATCTGCAATCTGACCCCACTACCAAAGACATTTTTCCCTCCCCACCCTTATCGGCTTTCAGGAGGGAACACTCTCTCCGTGACTCCTTTGTCCACTCCACCCTCCCCTCCAGCCCCACCACCCCCCGCACTTTTCCCTGCAACCGGAGCAAGTGCTACACCTGCCCCTACACCTCCCCCCTCACCCCCATCCCAAGCCCTAAGAAGACCTTCCACATCAAACGGATGTTCACCTGCACATCTGCTAATGTGGTATACTGTATCCGCTGTTCCCGTTGTGGCATCCTCTACATCTGAGAAACCAAGCAGAGGCTTGGGGACCGCTTTGCGGAACACCTACGCTCAGTTCACAACAAACAACTACACCTCCCAGTCGCTAACCATTTCAACTCCCCCTCCCACTCCTTGGACGACATGTCCATCCTGGGCCTCCTGCATTGCCACAATGATGCCACCCGAAAGCTGCAGAAACAGCATCTCATATTTCGCTTGGGAACCCTGCAGCCCAAGGGTATCAATGTGGACTTCACAAGCTTCAAAATCTCCTCTCCTCCGACCGCATCCCAAAACCAGCCCAGTTTGTCCCTGCCTCCCTAACCATTCCTCCCACCTCAAGCCCCACCCCCATCTGCTACCCACTAACCTCATCCCGCCTCCTTGCCCTGTCCGTCCTCCCTGGACCGACCTATCCCCTCCCAAACTCCCCACCTACATTCACCTTTACTGGCTCCAACCCCGCCTCTTTGACCTGTCTGTCTCCTCTCCACCTATCTTTTCCTTTATACATCTTCTATCCTCCTCCCTCTCTCTCCCTATTTATTTCAGAATCCCCTTCCCCTCCCCCATTTCTGAAGAAGGGTCTCGACCCGAAACGTCAGCTTTCCTGCTTCTCTGATGGTGCTCGGCCTGCTGTGTTCATCCAGCTCTACACTGTGTTATCTTGGAAGGTTCGGCGACGGGTTGTAACTGCATGATGTACGAGCTGGTGGGCCCAATTTTGGTTCACAGTGACTACTTCTGTAGCAATTGTTGGTTGCTTAAGGAACTCCAGCAAGGAGTTGATGATCTGGAGTCTCAGCTTCAAACACTATGACACATCAGGGAATGTAAGCCGTGGTATTTAACTATACAGTCAGAGACTTTAGCAGTTGTGAACCAGTTACTCTCCAGCAAGCAAATGAAAGTGCCTGGAGAGAGACAGAGATCACCAAATAGGGAGCCTTGACAAGCCATAAGGATCATCTCGGTAGGATCATCTTGGTAAACATTATAGACAGAGACATTTAGACTGCCTTCCCAGTTTTATCTTCTACCATTAACACCAATTCTTTTTGTGTCTGTACATACGTGTCCATAAGCGAAATTTTATATGGCAGTTGTAGTTTTATCTAGTAGAGGTGTATGTCAACAGTTCATAATTGTTTACCCATATATCTAACAGGACTGGACAGGTTAGATACGAGAAGTATGCCCCCGATGGTGGGGGAGTCCAGAACCAGTTTAAAGACAAGAGGTAAACCTTTTAGGACTGAGCTGAGGAGAAATTTCTTCACCCAGATAGTGGTGACCCTGTGGAATTCACTACCACAGAAACTGGTTGAGGCCAATACATTATGTGTTATCAAAATGGAGGGAGATGTAGCTCTTATAGCTAAAGAGATCAAAGGATATGAGGGTTGGGGAGGTAGTAGAAATAGGGCATTGAGTTCAATCAACCATGATCATATTGAATGGCAGAACAGGCTTTGAGGGGTTGAATGGCCTACTTTTATCTTCTATGTTTCTATATAGCTAGAATCTATTGCAGTATGAAGTTAACATGAACAAAGTGAGTGTCATAGTGCCATGATTCTGATCCAACATATCATATTCTCATCAAATTAAAATTGTTTCTATAAGGTATATCTTTCTGGTGGTAAAAGACATAAAAATTGTATTTTTGATCACATTTGTGAAACTATAAGTTCACTCACGTGTTAGACAAAGTTATGGAGGGCGGCAAAGCTATTTTTCCTACAGCAGGATTATTTTGAGTCAATGTGTTTTTACATCACTGGAGGAGAAAAATATACCACATCAAACCACTTTACCCATTAGATAGTACTGTTTTGACAATTACTTCTAATTGGCTGTGTTAATTATTATATCATTCCTTAGCCATTCAATTTTTCTTATAATACACAAAACCCTTCAATGCATTTCAGTTACTAATGGTTGAGAGTGAAGGCCAAAAAAACTTGGCAATTAATAAATTCAAGAAATAAGTAAACCAAATTCTGAGTGTAAAAGGCTCTAATAGCACTACTTTTTAAAAAAGAGCCATGTCTTGGCCAATATTTATGTCTCAATCAACATCATATTAAGAAAAAATGATCTGGTCATTGCTCTGTGTAAATTGACTGTCGTGCTTTCTACATTCAAACACTTTGTTTTTCAGAAGTACTTAGTTTCCTATAAAGTACTTTGGGAATTCCTGAGAATGGAAAAGGTGTTATATTTGTCTTTTCTACTTATTGCAGAATTTTTTTCAACCCCATATATTTCACTGCTACCTTTCCCCCTTAGAAACACCTTTCACTGGCAACAAGGAGTTGTTGGATTTGAGTTCCACATATAATCTAACCAATAGCTATAATTCATTTGTAACCCTTAGAGGCACAGGTCAGCAACCACAACAGCATCATAATAAAACCAAATCTGTTCCCACTGTGTTTTCAGACATGCAGCCTTTATTGGAGAGCATTCAGAAAAGAGGAAGAACCTAAACCAAACTTCTCTCTTTCTATCTCACAGACAAGGAGTCATAAGTGTCATAAAACCATAAGATGTAGGAATAGAAGTGGGCCATTTAGCTCATCACATCTACTTCGCTATTCAACAAGATTATCTGCTAATCCTCATTCTGCTTTACTACCTTATTCCCATTACCGTTGATCCCCTAATTTATTAGAAGTCTACCTCAGTTTTGACTACACTTAACTACACAGCGTCGACAGTCCTCTGCAGTAAAGAATACCACAAATCCACTACCTTCTGAGAGAAGAAATTCCTCCTTATCTCAGTCTTAAATCTCTGACTTATTTCCTCCGCTCCAAGACTCTACGACAAAGGAGAAACAACCGTTCTGCATCTATCCTGTTAAGCCCTCTGAAAATCTTATAATTTCGACTAGGTCGCTCCTCATCCTTCTAAGCTCCAACAAGTACAAGCCCAACCTACTCAAACTCTCCTTATAAGAAAATTCCACCATACTCGGAATCAGCTTAGTAAACCTCTGGATTGCCTCCAATACCAGTATAATCTTCCTCAGATAAAGGGATCAAAGCTGTTCACAACATGCCAGTTCTGGTGTGACTAAATAAAGACCAACTGTCAATTTGTATTCCCTTTTACAACTGAACTTGGATGGTAGCTTTTTGTGATGTATGCATGATGATCTCACATTACTCTGTGTTGCAGCTTTATGCAGTCTTTCTCCATTTAAATAATATTCAGCCTGCAATTCTTCCTGTCAGAGCGCATTACCTTACACTTTTATATATTTTATTCGTCTGACAAATTTTTGCCCACTCACTCAACCTGTCTAAATCGTTCTGTAAATTCTTTGTGCCATCCTCACTACTTGCCTTCCTAACTATTTTTATGTCATCTGCAAACTTGGTGATACTACACTCACTTCTGCCATCCAAGTCATTTCTATTGCAAATAATTATAGCCATAGCAGCGATCCCCATGGCACTCTAATAGTTGCGGGTTACCAGCCTGAAAATGCCCCCCTTTACTCCAACTCTGTCTTCTATTAGTTAGTCAATCCTCAAGCCATGATAATATGCTAACCCCAACACCATGGGGTCTTCTCTTACTACGAAGCGTTAAGTGTGGTACCTGATCAAAATGCCTTTAGGAAATCCATATACAGTGTACTAAATCTACTGGTTCCCCTTTATTAATCGTGCTTGTTATCACCTCGAAAACTCTAATAAATTTGTTAGGCGTGATTTCAGCTGGATGAAGCCATGGTGACTTTGCTTGATTATATTAAATATTTCTATTTCCCTACAATTATCATCCTTTTAATAAACTATAACATTTTCACAATGACAGATGTCAAACTAAATTGCCTACAGTTTCGAAGATTCTGAATAAGGGTCACTGGACCCAACATGTTAACTCTGCCATCTCTCCACAGATGCTGGCAGACGGGCAGAGTTTTCCAGCAATTTCTATTTTGTTGCCTTTAGTTATGATTTTTAGAGTCATTCCATTTTTGAAGCACTTATTCAACTCCTCTGTCATGTTTTTGTTCCTGGTTATTATTTCCCATCCTTTCTGAGGGGCCCAATGTTCATTTTGGCCTCTCTGTTCCATGTTATAAATCTAAAGAAGCTATGACTGAGTTTGGCCTTAGTTTATTTTCTTGCTCATTTTTAATTGTTTTAGTCATCTTTTGTTGGCTTTTAAAATATTCCCAATCATTTGTCTTACCACTAACTTTTGCCACATTGTATGTTTTTGCTATTAATTTCAAATTATCATTATCTTCTGAGGTTAACTGTGGTCAGTTTGTCCTCGTTCCTAAAGTCCTTCTTCCTCACTGGGTCATATCTTTTCTGTGATTCATGAACTATTTTCTTAAATGTCAGCCATTGTTCCCCAACTGTCATTGCTGCTAAACTACTTTTCCTGTCTACTCCAGCCAACTATACCCTCATCTCTATGTATTAACCTTCGTTAAGTTTAGCACAGATTTTCCAACCCAAATTTCTCACTCTCAAACTGAACACTAAATTCTGCCATGTTGTGGTGATTTTGCTTGGGAATCTTTTACTCTGAGATCCCTTTTATTAAACCTACTTCACTATATATCACCAGATCCAAAATAACCTGATCCCCAGTTGGGTCCACAACACATTATTCCAGGAAACTATCCCAAATAGACTCTATGAATTCTTCCTCATGGCTATCTTTGCAAAATTGATGTTCCAAATCTATATGAAGATTAAATCCACCTATGATTAATGTACTGTTTTACATGACCTCATTATCTCCTGATTTTTTTGCTATCTAATGGAACAGCAGCACCATCCCAGCTGAGATCAACAAACTTACCACTGACTAGAAATCAAATCTCAAACCTTCCGTGTATTGACAGTAGTGGCTTTTTTGGGAGCACTTTTTTCTCCAAGCCAAAAGATTGTGGGTTTGAGTCCAACTCCAGCATTTGGGCACAAAACTCAAGGTTGACACTCCCTACACTACTGAGGGAGTGTCGCACTGTTGGAGATATCATCTTTCAATTAAGAAGTTAAACTGAAACCTGATCTGCTCTTTCAGGCAGACATAAATAATCCCATGGCACTATTATGAAGAAAAGTAGGAGAGATATCCCCAGATGTTTCCACATATTTATTCCTCATTCAACATCACAGAAACAGGATATTTGTTCATTGTCATTTTGCTATTTGTAGGAGCCTACTATGGACAAACTAGTTATCATATTTCCTACATTACAACAGTCACTAGATTTCCAAAGTAGTCATTAGCTTTAAAACACCATGGAAAGTTCTATGAAATTATATAAATGCTATATATATGTAACTCTCTCTTTTTATTTTCTTCCAGCCCCTGGCTCAATGGTAGAATTCTTGCCTCTGAGTCAGAAGTTCATAAGATTGAGCGCCACATCACAGATTTTAAAATTGACAATTTCATGCAGGAATAAGAGATGTATGTTGGATCTCCCACACCCAGAAAAACACTGCTGTCACCACTGTTCATAAAAGATCCCAAGGCACAGAGGGAACATTATTCCCAATATCCTGACAAACATCAATTCATCAACCAGTGTCATGAAACAAATTATCTCAACTTATTTAACGGATGTTTTTAAAAATTTGCTTGAACTTGGAAACTATGTTTCCCTACATTACAGAATTGACTACAATAAAAAGTTACTTTATATGCTTTAAATAATCATGAGGATACGAAAGGGTGTAATGATTGTAATGAGGTCAGCCAGGTGGAACCACAGAATATGAGTTCCCTGATTGGGGCTGTTAACCTGGTCTAATCAGGGAGCCCTGACTGACGGATATAAACAAGAGTGTCAGAGGTTCTGTTTACTTTGAGAGCTGGCTCTGAGGAAGCTGGACTAGTGTCGTGTAAATAAAGGGTGACTTGATGATGGGATACCAACCTCTGTCGAGTTATTTCAAAGGGGTTATACAATTTCTTTTGATTCATTACTCAGCAGACCACCCAGAAGCCCTGATGATTAATTTCAAAGAGAGTTTAGAAAACTTTATTTCCAGTCAAGTATCTGGTGAATGCCATTTGTGTAAAACAGAAAGTAATCTTATTTGCTTGACTAATGTCTGTTAACCACAAATTTTAATCTGATAAAACAAGATGCATTGTTTCTTCTTCAGCAAAAAGACTTAAATTGCAACTGGATAGTTCTCCGTCATTATTTGAAATAACAGATAATGTAAGGCAGAATTGTTTTCCAAAAAAATTAACTGTAAGTTAAGTTGCAATTGAGTTCTTTAATGTAATCTTGATAATACTGATCACCAGCACCACACCACGCCAATCTCACTATATCATTACCATACCACTCAATCCTTGTCCAAGCAACCATAAAAGAATCTAACTTCATATTTCAGCTTCTTGCCACATTTTCAGAAGTGGGATTATTCATATCAGTTAATTTGCTGAAACATTTAATCTAAGAAATGTAATCAAATGTGAAATTTCACGTCGCTGGCATGGTGGCGCAGCGGTTAGCAGACCCGGGTTCAGTTCTACCCTTGAACAACTGTCTGCGTGGAGTCTGCACATTCTCCCTTTGTCCGTATGGGTTTCCTCATACAGTCCAACGATGTGCAAGTTAGATAGATTGGCCATGCTAAATTGCCCATGGTGTCCAGGGATGTGCGGACTAGGTGGATTAGCCATGGGAAATGCAGGGTTACAGGGATAGGGTAGAGGGTGGGTCTGGATGAGATGCTCTTCAGAGGGTCAGTGGTGACTCGACAGGCTGGATGGCCTGCTTCTATGAAGAAGGACGTCAAAAAGCAGTTGGCAATGCATGTTTCTTTTAACTACCATTGCTCAAGTCCAAAGGCCTCAATGATAAACTACTCCATGTTGGGTAGAAGACAGTCTGAGGGAAATCAAAGATTTAAATAAAGAAAACATTTCATGCACAACCACACAGGCATTTTTAAGGTGGCAAACATCAAAATGTCTGGAAGCCCAGATGTGGAGAAATAGGAGACTTCATTAATATAATTAAATGAAATCAATTGGAAATCCAATTTAAAAGTCAGTGCTGCTGTATGGATTTTCCAGGAATCAGGATACTCAACAATGGAAAGGAGCCAGGGTCAGCCAGCTGCACAAGTTCCCTTAGTTGGTCAAAAGGAGCAGCAGTGCTCCCTCGCTCAAGGGAACTTTATGGCCCTTCTGCAGAACTTCACACCTCCAATCCCCAACACCAAAGATTGACCCATCTGACTTTTTTGATGGCTGAAGTCTTAATTCAACCCTAGCCACGACTACCAATCGTACCTATTCTGACTACCAGGGACCACTCAAAAGAAGCCCTACTTCAGTTTGATGCTGTTTATTTTAGTTTACAGACACTGGTAAATATAAGAAAATAAGAAATTGGAACAGGAGTAGGTTATTTGTACACTTAAGGCTACACTACTATTTACAGTCACTGGGGAATATAAGAAATAAGAAACAATAGCAAGAGTAGGACATTCTTCCACTTAAGCCTGCCTGGGGCTGATCTGTCCCATGCCTCAACTCCTTTCTCATGCTAACTACCCTCACAGTCCTCAACTTCTTGATATTTCAATAATCGATCTATCTCCCTTTAAGAATTTTCAGTCATCTAGCCTCCACACTGCTTTGGAGTGACAATTCCAGGCATCCATTTTATCTTCTGAGAAAAGAAATTTCTTCACATTCAGTTTTAAATGAATGTCCCCTTAATATGGAACTATGTCCATAGTTTGAGATTCCACACCAGTGGAAATATCTTCCCAACATGGACCTAACCCTAACCCTGTCTAAGCCCCTCAAAATCTTGTATAATTTAATAAGATCACCCCTTCTGAACTCTAATGAGTAAAGAACTAACTTGTTTAGCCACTCATCATAAGTCAAACTGTTCATCCCAGGAGTCTGCCTAGTGAATATCTTTTGAACTGCCTGCAGTGCCGGTATCTCCTTTCTTAAATACAGAACCAGAACTGTACATAGTACTTCGAGTGCAGTCTTTCCAACAGTTTGTACAGTTCAAACAAGACTTCCCTTTTTTAACCTCCAACTCCACCCCTCCCCCCAGCAGTAAAGACCCACATTCTATTTGCCTTCTTAATTACCTGCTACACCTTTTGTGTTTCATGCACAAGAACACCCAAATCCTTCTGCACTGCACTTTTTTAGGTCTTACTTAAATACTACTCTACCTTTGGATCTTCCTATAAAGTGCATGACCTCATATATTCCTGCATTAAACTCCAACTGCCAAGCTTTAGGCTATTTACTAAACCTATCTATCTCCCCTTGATTATTCCTTATGTTCTCATTACAATGTTTACACCCACCTATTTTTCCATCATCAGCAAATTTGGATACATTCTTCCACCTTTTCCTAGTCATTAATATACATAGTAAATAATTAAGGCCTCAAGATTGATCCTTGTGGTATCCATTAGTTATGTCTTTCCAACCTGAAAATGATCCATTTCTCTTCTGTGAGACCTCAATCCATGCTAAGACATTCCTCCTAATATAGTGAGCTCCTATCTTGTATCTTGTTGCTCCTATCAAATGCCTCCTGGAAATCCAAATACAAATCCAAACCCAAAATATATCAATTCCCCTTTACCAACTCTGCTTGTTATATCCTCAAAGAACTGCAGCAAATTTGTCAAACCTGATTAACCATTCACAATATTGGCTCCACTTGATTGCATTAAGATTTTCTATAGTCCTACAATTTCTTCCTTAAGAATGGACTCTAGCATATTCCCAATGACAGATCTTAGGCTAACTATTCTATAATTTCCTGCTTTCTGTCTTTCTGCCTTCTTGAACTGGGTTATCATATTAGCAGTTTTCAATTCTGCTGGAGCCCTCCTAGATTCCAGTGAGTTCTGGAATATTTCAACCAATGCCTTCACTATCTCTGCAGCCACTTGTTCTAAAACCCTTGAAACCCATCGGGTCCTTTGACCCCATTGATTTGTCAAATACATTGTCTCTCGTGATGGACTGTTACAAAACCTTTTCTCCATTAGAATCTTGCTTATCTGATATCCTCGGGACATTTAAACAGTGCTCTATAATGAAGACTGATGCAACATATTTTTTCAATGACCTGCCATTTCCCCATTTACTATTATCAATTCCCTAGTCTCATCCTCCAAGGATCCTACACTCTCTTTAGCTACACTCTTTTTGTATACCCACAAATGCTCTCAATATTTGTTTATACATTTCTTGTCAATTTACTTTATAATCAATTTTCTCCATTTTTATTGGTTTGATAGCCATCCGCTGTTGGTTTCTAGAAAAACCCCAATTCTCTGGTCTACCACCAGTTTTCACCACTTTGTGTGCTTTAGTTTTTAATTGGTTACTCTCTTTGACTGCCCTGTCAACCATGGGTGGTTCATCCTTCTCATCAAGTCCTTCTTTTGACCAGAATAAATTGTTGATAAGTGTTAAGAAATGTTTGTTAAAGGTCTGCCACTTCTCATCTACTGATGTTCCTCTTAGTCTATTTTCCCAGCCCAGATAACTCTTTCTCCATACCTCTGTAATTATACTTATTTGGGTTGAGGATACTGGGTTGAGATCCAAGTTGCTCTCCCCCAAACTGAAGGTGAAATTCTACCATTTTGTGATTACCACACCATAAAAAATTCTTAATTACATGATCTCTTGTTAATCCTATCTGTATTCACATTCTTAGATCTAAAATAGCCTGCTCCTGGGTAAGTTATACATCATGCTGCTCTCAGAAACAAACCCTAATCTCAATCTACTTCTCCCATACCAAACTTTAAGCATGCATTTCCGTCTGAAACAATATTTACGCTAAGCCATTTGCACGTGGCTCAGATAGTAGTCCTGAGATATTACCTTTTGTGGTTCTGCTTTTCAATTTAGCCCAAACTGCTTGTAATCCCTCAGCACAACCTCTTTCCTAGTCCTGCCAATGTCATTGGTACCTTTGTGGCACATGATAATTGGCTTCTTCCCCTTCTACTTCAAGTTCCTCTCCATCCCAGACGAGATGTCCTGTACCATGGTGCTTCGAACAGTTCGCTCATCCTTCCTGCAACCTATGTTCTCATCCACACGAGTAGTAAGACCTCATGCCGATTGGACAATAGCGTTGGCTGAGTTACCTCCAAAGTTAAATTCTGGATCCCAACTCCTGCCTCACTCACAGTCTCACCCTCCCATCTCTGACCACAGACCAAATTTGATGTAGTTAATCCAAGGGACGTGTCGCCTGAAACACAGTGTTCAAGTAATTCTCCCCTGCCCTCATGTGCCACTCTTCATCTCTGAACTGAAGTTCCTTGAGCAGCCAACAATTGCTTCAGATTTGTTCACCTTGGATCAGACCTGCTTCAATCAACTCCCCCATGTGACGGATGAAACACATTGCCTGCCCAACCTTCTCTATTCTATTTAGTGAATTAATCTGTTTACTTAATTGAATGTTAAATATTTTTAAAATGAATTTCCAAACTGTAGTCTTCATCTCTAACAACATCCCCTGATTAAACCACTTGATCTAAAACAAAAGAGACATGCAAGCAATATCCACCGATCAAGTTTTCCTGTGACATCACACTTGGATCTGACAGTTAGAAAAGGTTTGAAGGGGCTGTCTGCTGCCAGTTTTTATCTCCTTCTACAGCTGTTCTTCTCAAGCAGGTCCACTTTTCCAGTCTGCTTCACATGTGATGCCAACCTGCTGCACACTCATTCCAGACTCAGGAAGGCTGCCAAGTTGGCTCGTTGTCAGATGGGAAACAAAATAAAGAAATGATTAAAAGAAAGTTCTATCAACTCAAATGGCAGAAAACTGTACAAATTCTGATTGTGAAACAAAGCAAGATTCTTTAAGTAGCATACTATTAAAGGAAACACATTAATATAGTGAAAAATTATGACAAAAGGAAATATAACTTTCGCCTTCTATGCAATTACCCAATGCATCATTCATTAGTTGTATTTTAAATAAGAGACAAACAGCACTATATGAAAGGGTTAATCGGAGCTAAGGTAAAGCGCCCTCTCACTCTGAGCAGTGGGCGGTCTTAGGCAGACAGCAGTTGGAGTCTGGTCCAGTCTCATGGAGATATATGCATCTGATCTATCTTTTGTTCAGAATATTTTACATGCCTCTGCATTTATGTAACCAGTATATATACTACATAATAAACATTTTCTTAATATCAAAGATAAATGCCTTTTCTGCTGAGATTTATTTCTGGTTCGTCCTTCACAACAAACCAGAATCCCCTAGACTAGCATATGCAGAAGGATTTTTGGCAACATTCTGCTAAAGGTACCAAGGATTTATCGTCACAATTATAGCACAGTGAACAGCGATATAGATCTGACCTGTACCATGTAGAAAGAAACAGCTAGAAGAATCTAAACAAAAAGGAACAAAGAAAATTTGGCAGAAAGTGCACTATTACTTTAAGGGCACAAACCTTTAAGAAAGAACCAGCTCGTCAGTCAATAGCTGGAAGTGGTTAAACAGATATTAGTCAGCACAGGCTCATGGAAGCCTAAACAGCTAAGTGGTTGCATACTGAGGTGAAAAAGCAGCCAGACCTGGAGAAAAATGCACCAAAAACAATGAATGTGGGTGACAGATAGTCACAATTGGGCAGTAAGGAACCGGATCCTAGTCGCAGTTTAACAGAGATGTGGATGAAGTTGAGCTCCAGCTGTAAGTCAAATCCTTAAGGAAAAGGGTAGAAAACCTAACTGTACACAGCAATAAAAACAGAAGTTGCTGGAAAAGCTGAGCAGATCTGGCAACACCTGGGAAGACAAAATCAGAGTTAATGTTTTGGATCCAGTGACCCTTCCTCAGAACCTGAAATGTTAACTCTGATTTTTTTTCTTCACAGATGCTGCTAGACCTGCCGAGATTTTCCAGCAACTTCTGTTTTTGTTCCTGATTTACAGCATCCACAGTTCTTTTGGTTTTTATTCTGTACAGAACAATCCTGGGCTGTGAAACTAAAGAGAGCAGGAAAGAAATACTTACTTTAAAATGAACATTGTTACAGTTGTGAACTTCCTAGTGGACTCAACATAGATGTTACTAACATTACACAACATTAGAATTTATGCAGGTAACAGTTTCTGAGATACCGAACTGTTTCAAAATTGAACATCAGATCAGAATCAGAACAGCTTAATCCACTACTTTATTCAGTAGGTCCAATAGACTGCCAGAAAATAAAAGAAGATACAGACAATTTTGATAAAGTTAAAGAAGTTTGAACAATTACCTCAACTTAAGAATAAATAGAATTCTTCAATAAACAAAATTTAACAAAAGAGTTCAACTGGCAGGAGAATCTACAAACAATTTTATTAATGACTCTACTGAATAAATGAATCCTGTGATTATAAAACCATGCAATCAGAATTCACAACAGACAAAATTGGTATCAGAATTTTTGATCAGTTTTTATCAGATCTTTTAAGGTCCTTTTTATGAGGTTTAAATTTGGAAAATGCTATGCAAATCATCTTGAAAATAGAGACCAGGAAAAATCACAGAGAAACCCTGTGAGAACAAACTTGGTACAGAGTGCAACAGAATCTATTAACTTCATAAGGTACAAACACTCTAAACACAGACATGACAAACTAATGCAAACAAGTAGTCAGATCATCAAATGCTAAGAGTTATTAGTGTCAGTGCTGCGGCACAAAGAAGCCTTGAAGACAAAGACAGTGTCCAACTATCAAAAAATTGCTGTATCCATAACAAAATAGGTCACTTCCAAAGATGTGCACAAGTCTGAAACAGTTCCAGAACAGTGAAAGTAATGGGGGTACACACACATATTGCATACAGTAGATTACGCCCCTCCGTTAGAAGGGATACCCGCACTTCAAGATCTGCCTCTATTGGAAGAGATAATTGAGGCATTCCTAGGGGAAGGAGGAAATCTATAACAAATAGATATGATTGAACTTATGTTCAATAATTTAAGTCTCATACAGGGCCAGTCAAAATACTTTGACTAAAACACGTGAATTTACAACAGACAGATCTACAGTCACTCAATGCATGTGGAACAACGCTTAAAATTAAAGAATGTTACAAGTTTCAGAAAGAATACCTGACAGTCAAGAACATGATGTTATCCAGAACCGAAAAAGCTCACTCAAGCAAGGATGCGGGACGTTTTCACTCAGCATCTTGCAATTCCATCACTTCATGAAAAAAAAAGCCATCAACCAACTCAGGAAAACACAACCAGTGGAAAACTTCATAGGCCTTCAAAGGGTGAAGGCTGAAGCTAAAAAGAATGAACCAACAGAAATCAGTTATATTGGTGTCCAAAACCCGTTCCATCCAAAGGAGAAGGTTCAACAAATGAAAATCAGTTATACTGATGTCCAAGATTTATTTCACACAATCAGTAAAGAAGCTACAGATTGCATAGAGCTTTAAAAAATGTTTTCTATTCCTGATACCACTGAAGAATCATCAGAGGATAACTCCTAGCAAAATCTGAGACAACAAATACTACTGCTAAAATTAAGCAGTAGAGTCCACTGCAGATCATTGATGAACTTGTAACATAGCAGAATGCCACCAAAGGAGTCTGCTACACATGGCTACGCACAATGATAACACAGAACAATCAATGCCGCAGATGACATTAGTGCGAAAGAAATCTGTTACACCAAACAAAAGAACACGTACCATGATGGAAAACATCCATCTTGAAACAAATTAGTTGAGTGTTCAGTATATCATTCTGAAAATGAAAATACTATTTCATCAGTCCAATTGTCTTCTATGAATGACATTCATGAAATCAAAAGGTTCTCCAGAAAGCATAATGGACCAACAATTACCACAACAATAGTCCACCATGTCCTCAGTGAAAGGTGTTTGCAAAATTAAACAATCCTCGTGAAAAGAAATAAACAAATAATATTAATATCGAGATCAACAAACCTTAAGCCAACAACCAACCAATTTTATAAGTTTAAAATGAACCCATTCTGCAAGCATTGTCAGATAATCTGTCTGGCAACATCCATGGAGAGAAAGTAGAGTTATCATTTTGGATCTAGTGACCCTTATTCAGAAGCTCTTCAGTTTACTCTGGTTTTTCTCCACAGATGCTGTGAGACCTTCTGTGTTCCTCTAGAAATTTTTGTTTTTGTTTCATTACTTTCACCGTTCCAGCATCCACAGTTCTTGTTTTTTTTTGACAAATGGCCTGTATGAAGTCATTGAATTGGGAGGAGAAGAGGTAGTGGTATATGTACATTTGATGTTAAGAAGATTGTGTATGGGGTTATCTAAGGGATAAAAAAAGCTTGGATGGAGGCTGTTGTGTAGGATGGATATGAAAGGGGTTATCTGAGCTAAGGTCTGCCCACTTCAATATATAATTTAGCTAATCATGGAACATCGGGCAGTCTTAGGCAGATCAGGCAGATAGCAGTTGGAGTCTGGCCCAGTCTCTTCAGGGAAACGCATGTGCCTTACCTACGGTTGGGTCTACTTAATATGCCTCAGTAATATTTACGTGCAAGTTACATAGACAATATTAATAAATCTTATTACCAAAGATACACATCTAATCTTCTGAGACTCAATCATTGATCATCCTTCATCACAAACTTCTAGTCTGACACAGGAAGAAGAATTGGTGGTAGAATACTACCTAAGGTCTTATCATCACTATCATAACAGTCAGAACATATCAACTATAAGGCAATAATTTACCAGATAAATTTCATTGATATTTATATTTTTTTGTTATTATGATGTCTGTAGTCTGGCTTAAGTTAGGCATCAAAAGAGTTAAATCGGTAGCATTCTTAATCTAAATCAGAACATTGTAGATTTGAGTCCAATTTCAAAATGTAACCACATAAACAAAGTTGATAGTCCACCATAACACTGAAAGGATAATACATTATCAAAGGAGCCATCTTCCAGAGACATCAAACCAAAGCCCTGAGAGCTCACTGTAAACAGCTTGCATTTATATAATGCCTTTAACATAGTAATATGTCCCGAGCCAATCAATATAACTGAAAGAAAAACATTATTGAACTCTTTTAAATTTGTAGAACGATCCTGTGTGTAAATAGGCTAACACATTTTCCTGAAAACATCTGTAGCTACATCTCAGAAGTAACTTATTGTCCATGGAGTATGTTGGGGCATTATGATAACATCCCTCCCCACCCCGATCTGCCATTCGTAGGGACTGCCCTCTCTGTGACTTCCTTGTCCGCTCCACAATCCCCACTCCCCACTAGCCCCACCACCCCCGGCACCTTTCCCTGCAACCTCAGGAAATGTTACACCTGCCCCTACACCTACCCCCTCACTTCCATTCAAGGCACTAAACAAACCTTTCACATCGATGTTCACTTACACATCCATCAATGTGGTCAATTGCATCGCAACTCCCAATGTGGCATCCTCTACATCGGTGAGACCAAGCAGAGGCTTGGAGACCGATTTGTAGAGCACTGGCGCTCTGTTTGCGACAAACAATAACACCTTCCGTTCATGAACCATTTCAACTCCCCCTCCCACTCCCCGGGTGACATGTCCATCCTGGGCCTCCTCCAGTGTCACAATGACGCCACCCGGAAACTGGAGGAGCAGCACCTCATATTCTGCCTTGGGAGCCTACAGCCCAATGGCCAAAATGTGGATTTTACCAGTTTCAAAATTCAAAATTTCCCCACTCCCGGCTTCATCCCATGACAAACCCTCCCGCTCATCCCCGCCTCCTTGGCCTGACACATCCTGTCCATCTTTTCTCCCACTATCGGCTCCTCCCAAATCACTGACCAATCCCCACCACTCCCCACCTGCACTCACCTATCACCATCCCACCCACCTTCCCCAGCCCCACTCCTCCTCTCTCTATTTATTTCTGAGCTCCCTTCCCCCTCTCCAATTTCTGAAGAAGGGTCCCGACCCGAAACGTCAACTTTCTTTCTCTTCTGATGCTGTCTGGCCTGCTGTGTTCCTCCAGCTCCACACTGTGTTATCTCTGACTGAGGCATGTGCAGTTCTTACTATCTCTCATGATAACATGAATGTAACTTTATAAATGCATATTCCTTCTTTTAGTACTGTAGATTGACCATATCTGTATCCACAGAAGAATAAAGTTCTTAGAGTTGCACTTTATCGTCATCAAAACAATACAGAGCCAACAGAAAATAAATAATTTACTTGTAAAAGGAATTTATATATAGCCATCAAGCAGGTTCTGTCAGGAAATTCACAATTTGCTGTCAAATAGTAAAAGGATCTGTAATTTGTTGCCAGGTTCTCAATGAGGCTTCTTAGCATTATCCAGAATATTCAGGAAAACTTGGATCCATGCTTGTGTTCTGTGTGCTATCTAGAAACAACAAGAGGAAATATGATAATGTGAAACTTAATAATATAATTTGGACAGATAAACAATCGAGTCAATATGTTTACTCATTGGGCACCAAACCAGCAATTATCTTTCAGCAATTGCTCTAGAATGTGGCCAATCATAGTCTCTTAAGGAAATTCCAAGGAACAATGAGTTTTGCATCTGTTTTACTTCTGGCTGAGGATAGATGTGGAGAACATTACAGGTGCCACTCAGAAAAATTTATTCTAAAAATATGGTGTAAACATGGGGACAGTAATCAGTTTTGAAGAAGGGTCACTGAACCTGAAACATTAACTCAGCTTTCTCTCCACAAATACTGCCAGACCTGCTGAGTTTCTCCAGCAATTTCTGTTTTAACTCACTGCCATATCTCTTTCAGGTATGCTCATCTTGAAGAAGTTCTGCTCCTTTCTCTGACAGGATTTCCATTCTAATCTTTCTTCTTGTTCACCATCATTACTTTTGTCGCCCCTTCCAGTGTTTGACGAAGTATTTACCAAAACTCACTTATACAACTGCAACTCATTCTTCAGTATATGTCTCTGGCTCAGACTTACTCCACGTGGATTCCAACTGAAATTTCATCCTTCATGTTTCGAATCCACCCAGGATCACAGGTATCTCCATGATCTACAATGGTCCTCAGACAGCTGTTCTTGCCACATCCTGAGATCTACACTCACTCAGTGCCATGCACTGCCATATGCACACTCTCAACCTCTCTCTCCTTTAACACTGCATCATGTTATCTCAGGTGCATAATTAATCAAAAGTGGTAGGACAGTTTCAGACTGTGGTTCATAAAGCTTTTAGCATCCTAGAGGTATTATTCGGGGCAGAAGAGTATAAAGGCAAAGAGATTGTGCTTACCTTGTATAGCACATTGGTCTAGCCTCAAATGAAAAATTGTATCCAGCTGTAGGTGTCTCACTTTAGGAAAGGTCTGAAGGCATCAGAGTACAGAAAAGATTCACAAAATTAGTTTCAGGGATGAGAAACTTCAGTTACATACATTGATTGGACTGATTGGGATTGCTTTCCTTGAGAAGAGAATGTTGAGAGGAGAATTGATAGAGGTATACAAATTCTTGAGGGTTATGGACAGAGTAGCGAAGGAAAAATCTTCCCATTGTCGGAAAAATCAAGAACAATCAGCACAAATTAAAAGCAACTGGCAAAAGAAGCAATAGAGATATGAAGAAAAATGTTTTTTTACATAATGAGTGCTTGGAATCTGGAATGAATTGCCTGAATATGGTGGAGGTTGATTTAATCAAAGAATGTAAGAAGAATTTGGAATATTATCTGAAAAGGAAGATGTGCCTGAAAAAGAGAAAGCCAGGTAGTGCCACTGGGTAAATTGTTTCTTCATAGAACCAGAACATGTCAGAGCTAATTTACCTCCTTACGAGTTGTAACTACTTGATGATTATGGTATTGGAGAGCCGAAGTATGACAATGAGACTGGAGATCATTATTTTGCCTGCCTGTTCAAATAGACATTAAAAATAAATATATAGATGTTAGATTTGATAGGGGAGTTAGACAAATGTCCTCGGCGGCTTCTTCAACTGAACCCACTAATATGTATGTCTTGCCCACTTTACACTAAAGTGTGATGGATTGCCAGGCACGACAGTTTTATTGGTTTTTGCACAGATAGTCTACGTGGCTAATTATCATCCGGTTACAGTTGTTGATTCTAGAAACATCTGTCCAATTTGGTGCTCTTTTTCATTGAAAGTGTTGTTAGTGTTATAGGATTTATGCAGAGGAAGTAAAGTCAATGCAAAATTTCACAGATTTCTTCCTTGCATGTGTTACATACTCGTTCATTTTTGATGTGCGTATTCTGAATATGGCAGTACTACTTTGAGAAATCAGAAGAGTGTGTTCCAAATAAAAGTGTCCATTGCTATTTGGGCCACTCAGCGGTACCAGTGCATAATGTCTCCATTGACATAAATACTAAATGCTAATTTATTTTCACATGTTTTAGCCTCAGTTTTATAGTGGAGCCAACATAAGTTACACAGAACGTAGCAGAAATATCTAGTGGTGTGTAATTTTCTGCTGGGCACCTGCTCTGGCATTTTCTACCAAAAGTGGCATTAGGACTATAAAACTCCAAAAGCCTTATATCCCCAACGAGTCCTACGCAAACCAGTTGCCGAACAAGTTTCATGTTGTGCAAGTCCTACATGAGGCTTCCACAGTGAAGTCAGGACTTCTCCAATTGGTGGTGTACAAAGTATCTTCAGCCTCCCTTCTGCCAGTTGTGGCCACACTCTCTCACCCTTGCCACAATTGGCAACATCTTCCAATTACAGACATGCTATGTAGCTTTCTCCCAGTTTTCAGCCAAACCTACATCACCCTCACATTATCCCCACTCAAATAATTGTCCTGAAAAATGGCCAAAGATCATGACCAATGTACCTTTAAACCTACGATCTGAGGTTTCCACCACAATCGCAAACACCAGAGTTCATCTGAGGCTACAGTTTCTTGACACTGATTTTCCTGTCCAACAGCTGATGAGCCTGTCAATTTGGCTGGTTGCTGGGCTATAAATGGAAAAAATACATTTAATCAGGTGCCGCATTAAATTCATCAAACATTAATTCATTCAACACTTCTGTCTAACAGCATAAAACAATCACTATCGTATTCAAAACATCATTTTACCTTAAGAACTGTCCGAATATACTTTGACAGCAATTATTCATGACAGTTAATTGGTATTGCTGGAAAAGGGTACATTTTGTCAAAACTTTTCATCTTGCACTTATCAGGAAAATTTGCCATATAACCAATTTAAGCAGAAAAGTAACTTTTATCATGAGAGAGGAGTGCTGAATGGTTGGTAAGTTAACTGCGATTAGTAGAGTAATTCTTGTGGAGAATGCACTAATTAATAACAGCAGCTAGCAGGCTTTGTTTAAATTTTAAAGCAAGCAGATTGACTCTGATTGGTCAAGGCAATGTCTCGAGGAATGAACAAATGAATTCTGCTGAGTTGAAGTGATACAATGCATGTACATGTTCTCTCTGTCTACAGACTAATAGAGTCCTGTGTATTAAAATACGTACACACACAAGTGCACCATGCTGTGAGCCTGACTGACAATTATAAATTTGTTGTCAGTGTCATTCTTTGTACACTCAGAATTATCCAGCAAATGTGGTCCAATAGCAGAGCACATCTAATGTTTGATACTGTGCTGGGAGTTGTGTAAGTACAGGCTAGTTGGATGCAGCCAGTCATTTACTTGTTGCAGACAGCCAAAATAACATGTTACCTGGCATTATCCAACAGTCTTTGTTATGCACCTACCTTGTATCACATTGGCACTAAAATTCATATCCCACATTACCTGTTTATGTGATAGGCAGAATGTCTTTTTGCCTTGAAAGGAACATCCTGTTAGTGATGAATACCACTAGTGTTGTTTACTGGCATAGTAACAGTTAGCTTATCCTGGAAGGGTGAGGTATCAAGCAACAGGTAACGCTAAGGTACATGCCAAAGAATGGTAGATTGTATCAAACGGCATATCCTAACAATCAAGGTATTGACTGTAATTACCCAGCTCACGTTTCCAAAACTTGCAACAGTGTTCAATATTAGATGTGATTCCACAATTAGATGACATTTGCTGGATAATTAGGATTGTTGGTTGGGCTTGCAGCACAGTGCACTTGCATGTAGTGGAAGCTACATATATTAATTTACAGAACCCTGTTCCTTTAAAGGCAGAAGGAACATGTTCGTACATTGTTTCAACTCAGCAGAATAGATGATCACCATTCATTGACTCACTTCTCAGGGCATTGCCCTGACCAATCAGACTCAACGTGCCTTTAAAGAAAGCCTGGTAGTTGGCTGTTAACCATCATAATCAGTGCATTCTTCATGACAAAGCCTATACCCAATTGGAGTCCACTTGCCATTCAGTTAGTACATTCCTCTCATGCAGTCTAAATGTCAGTTTTCCCCTTGAACTTATAGTTTTGCAAAATGTCCTGAAGATGAAAATCTTTGACATAATGCCCCTTTTCTCACCAATACTCAAGATCTGAACTACCAAACAACAGAAACAATGGAAGAATTGTTTTCAAGTGGAATATCGCCCTCTAAAATAGGACATTTATGTTAAACCTTTTTAAAATGTCTAACTTATGAATGGGAGTCTTATTTGTTAATCATACCAAAATAAATTATTACAATTGGTGTTTGACTGTCGTGTGACTAGACTTAAAGACCCAAAGCAACTGAAAATAACAATCAATATCATTATCATTCTTCAGAAGTAAAGCTATAAGAATACATTAGATCATTTTAACGAGGCCAAAGTGTCCAAGCTCACAGATGAAGTAGCAAAAGTCATAGTCAGGCAGATATGGGAGACAATCTTTCTGCAACTTGTCCTCAACAAGAGCTGTGCAGAAAGAATGGAAGCAAGGAACCGCATGCTTAGATCATCAGGAAGCAAACAGAGATATTTGCTAATGTTAGCAAATCAGACAAAATAGAAGGAGCTAAGTATGTACCATCTAAAAGAATATATTAACTAAACATATCTGTCACTTACAATGGCTTATCCCATACTTTGTTAACACTTTAACCGCTTACCATAATGCCCCGTGAGGCAGCACACACTAAACTTGACAGCTCAAGGCTTCATTAGAAAGTACATTTTCATGTAAGAAGCTTTGTGGGGTGTGTAATTTCTTGGTGTATGTGCCTGTCAGTACACCCAATACGGCTTGCAAAATCACTTATGTCATTATAAGTGAAGGTATCTCTTACCAAGAGATAGTTGGAACTGCCAATGCTGGAGAATCTGAGATAACAAGGTGTAGAGCTGGATGAACACAGCAGGCCAAGCAGCACCAGAGGGGCAGGAAAGCTGATGTTTCAGGTCTGGACCCTTCTTCAGAAAATCTCTTACCAAATCCAGTTTTGAAAGACAGCACCGTGCATGATGACAAAAGAGACAAATGAGAACTAAGACATGCAATGGTGCTACGTTGGTGCCATGTGCTAAAACACGCAGTGCTGCAACATTTGATGCACTGGCCTCTGATCCCCACCATGAAGCTCTTCAAATCTTGGGTAAATAGTAAGTGTCTCATATTTTTCATCCTATTTTAATCCCGTTTATTACCAAACTAGTATCAGTCTCGTTCTACTGAATAGGGAGAATGAGACACAGAGAGCACACTGCATAATGTGGAAAATGAGTGATTATAAGAAGCCGTTTAATGGTTCAGTGATAGATGCTGCCGACAGAAGGATCATTCTGAATAGCCATTATCTGAGGAGTTCTGTGAATCTAGACTGAACTCATAACAAGCAGTCACATTTTGCATGAAAGATGTACACTAGATGCATGCACAGAACCTGCTGCTCAGCTGTTAAGAGTACTTGGCAACTGAAAAGTTTCAGAGACAGCCATTGGGGATTTTATGCTATTTTTCATCCAGGTTCAGGATGATTCTGTAGAATTTTAGGGTACCAGATTGGAGGAAGCTACTTATACCAGCGATCAAATTACTGGGATGCAAACAAGGATTACAGAAAGATTTGCTAATATCAACAGAACACTTGGACAGAATTTAGTGGAGGATGTTGGAACAGGAAACAAAGTGGGTTGGTCTGTAGAATTGCATAGATGGTGTTTTTTTGGAAACTCGATATTGGGAACTCTGGAATGCGTTGTGCCAGTGGCAGCAAAACAGCCAGATGGTGATACTGCATGGAAGCACAGAGAGGCAAATAAAATAGTTAAAAAGGCATTTTTGGTTCAATTGCATTTAAATAAATCGAAATTAATGTACTCTGCTTTTTAAATGTGAGGAGTGTGGAGATTAAATGCCATCAGATCACTGAACGCCCAAAAGGAGGCAGTATCCAGCCGAGCTGAGGGGAAGATCAGCCACTGTCAATGTGCTTTCCACTGGAGTGAAAACTTCAGGCAAATGCAGACAAGCACTGTGGAAACATTTGTTGACACCAACAGAATATTTGGACAGAATATAGTGGAGTCTGTTGGAGTAGGAAACAAGGTGGGTTGGTCTATAGAATTGTATAGGAGGCACAAGGGAAAAGAGTGCATCAAAATAACTAAGCTGAAGTGCAGCTGTTTGTGGTAGATATCCTCAAAGAGGCAAACAGACATAATGACATAGGTGGACTGGAATGCCTGTGATCCACTGGAGGACATTTCATGTGAGGCAGCAACCAGTAAAGGGCAGTTGAGGTCAACATTGGGCAGATCCTCCCAGACTTCGAAGATATCTGATCAGATGAGAAGTAGTGCAGACAGAAGGTGGACCAGGTGCCAATACCAATAAAGTCATCATAGCAGCAGGAGTTGCAGCCTGTGACTAGACAGTTACAGAAGGATGCCAAGGAGAATGGAAGCAGGAGCAAGACCAAAAGCAAAGCATACCATGTCCCAGAAATTTCCGGACTTCCAGTTATCAGCAAACCAACACCAATGAACACTATGGTTGTGAAGGGAGGGAGTGACCAACCCGTGCATGATGTTGCAAGGTGATCTGCGAATTGTGAAGCTCAGTGGCACCGAATGGCCATGGTACTGAATATCACCATGCAATGAACTTCTACACATTGATTCTTTCTTCGGATCCACCAGGTATATACTCAATAAATCTCAGGCAAGGGGGCCTGAGAGTTTGTACTCCACTGTACTGACTTGAATACCTAGGTAGAGAAGTTGATGGTCTGGACCATTTTGAATCCATGTAGTAATCAAAAACTCCTTCAACTAGCTTGTGGCTTTTATAACACAAAGAGATTCTCCTCAGTCAAGTGCTATGTGATCACCAGAAGACTACTGAAATACATTGCAGGTGTACACTTGATTCTCTAGGACAACTTGTGATGCTTATGTACTCTGAAATTCCCTGGTCTCGTAGCTATTCCAGCTATATGCATACCATCAGCAATGGATCCTTGGAGACAAGGAATACCCATTCAAGACACAGCTATTGACGATGGGGACGAAGCCTTGTATTGCAGCCCAAGGACACTTATAGTGCTTGTCACAAGTCAACCCCAGCTATAATCAAGTCAACATGTGATCTGTTGAACATGAGATCCTGTTGATTAGACAATTCCACTGAAGAAAACAATAGATAAAGGGACTATTTCAGTGGTGCACTGCAGTTAGTCCCAATGAGACTCTCCTAAATCATAGTCCTCTATTCTACTGTATGTAATCTAGCACAGCAGAGGGACAAGACCTGCACACACTCATCTAATGATTATGTTGATTTACAGGAGGGGCAGAGCAGGAACAGTTGAATTAGGCACCTGCACCAGAGTCAAGAGCCATGAAGATATAAACAAGAGTCTCCTGACTTATGGGCTCATGCCCACTTCAAGCAAGCTTGGTAAAGGGATTTATATCCAACCTCTTGATGAACGCACATATACCTGAGACATGTCCGACTCATGACCTGGACAGATTCCTCGCTCATTCACACATGGTTGCACATAGCCTCCGGCAGCTCCATCAGACGGTTCCATTTTGATCGCTGCATCCCAGTAAGCTCAGTGTGACTGACACCATCATCAGCCCAAGGTTCAGTCTTCTGTCAGGGCCCTGGCCTGTAATTGTCTCTTTTGGATGCTCATGCAAGTCTGTAAGTTGCTCACCTGTTTGTGACCCAGAATCCAGTCATGGGTTCATACCCATTGATGTGAGGGTGTCAAGGAATAAGGTAAGCCTGGATTCTCTGAGGAACAGTTGTTGCCCACCTCTAAGCAGCAGCCCGTCTTTCCAGAGTGTAGAAACCTATAAGGGTGAACATAAACAAAACAGAAACATTTCCTCCTCCTATGCATGCCTGTCAGGTCCTTTTTTGCAATCATGGGATGTCAGAATCGCCTGTGGCGCCAGCATTTATTGCCCATCCTTAATTGCACTTGAACTGAGTGGCTTGCTGAGCCATATTCAAGTGCAGGTAAGAATCAACCAATTTGCTATGGATCTGGAGTCACATATAGGCCAGGCTAGATAAGGATGGCATATTTCCTTCCCTAAAGAACATTAGTGAACCAAAGAGATTTTTATGGCAATTGTCATTGGGTAATATGGTCGCCATTAGGCCACTATTTAATTTCGGAGTTTATTGAATTCAAGTTTCAAATGAGGTTCAAATCTAGCCCCCCCAGATGTTAGCCTAGATTTCTGGATTGCTAGTCCAGTAACATTACTATTACACCATCACCTTCAACTTTTTGCCCAGTGGTGGACACAAAGCTTGGGCCCTCCTGACCTTTTCCACAATGTACTCTTAAACTTACCACCCACTGTTGCCGAGACGCCGTACTCTCCAGGTCAGATTGAACGCTTTCTCAGCTGCAGATGTCAGGGCACGGATCTCCAGCACACTTCTACCTGTTTTTGCTTTCGCTCTTACATTGTGTACATTCTTACCTGGTGGCAGAAGTAAGGCTTCACACAATTATCAACGGTCATTGCAATGATACATAGTGGGGGCTCTCAGAACATGTCACATCCACATGTCCGCCCTCAAGGGACTTGAAGGAGGCTGGCAATGAGAAGCAGTTGCCTGACATCAACATGAAGCTGTTGCTCATGAGGCATCTGCAGCTGGGCATAAAATTCTTTTGCTGCCTCCCAATCCCTCTAAATAATGAGGTCCATCCCATGCTGTCCAGATAAAAGTCACAGCCCTCTCAGAATTCATTGCACTCTCCTTGGCACTGCAGAGAAAGTCAATGATATGCTTGCAATTCTGCTGCTAGGTATGCTGATAGACTCCACAACTACTAGTCTCCACTGCTTTCTCCATCCAGGCCTCCATGTCAGGTGGCAAAGTCTCTTCTTGTAATCCATGATCTGTAGCAGCTCTCACTGCTCTCATGTATCGTGGAGGAGAGTGCACCATTCAATTGTGTCTGCCCCACAACAGGCACCTTCGCAACATTGGCGTTGGTGTTTTGCTCAAATGGGAGTTGGTGGGGTGGTCATGATTCTTCTATGGATGCAGAGAGTTGGAATCTTCAAGGGCAGGAGAGAGATGAGGAGGGTTTCAGGGATCACATAAGGCCAGCATTTATTGCCCATCAATGCAAGTTGGGAATATTCCATCATACTCATATTCCATCATACATCAGACTTGTGCCTGGTAGATGGTGGACAGGTTTTAGGAAATCAGAAGGCAAGTTACACGCTATAGTATTCCTAGCCTCTGACCTGTACTTGTTGCCGTTGTATTTATATGGTGAGTCCAGTTGAGTTTCTGGTCGATGGTAACCCCAAGGATGTTGATAGTGGGAGATCCAGTGATGGTAACATGATTGAATGTCAAGGCGGTGGTTAGAATGTCTCTTGTTGGAGATGGTTAAAACTTTGTATCATCAATAATTTTTTCTACAATACATTAAGTCCATTCATCTATTTCATTAATTTGTATTATAAATAGTTTAGGCCCCAACATTAATCTCTCCGGCACCCCCCCTAATTACATGAGGACAATGTTAGTTACAATGAGGATGCAATGGCCTAATCGTATTATCACTGGGCTGTTAATCTAGAGATCAAATAATGTTCTGGGGACTCAGGTTCAAATTCCGCCGTAGTAAATGATGGAATTTGAATTCAACGAAAAAAATCTGTAATTAAGAGTCTATCATGAATCCATTGCCAATTGTTAAAAAACTGATTTGGTTCACTAATGTCCTTTAGGTAGGGAAACCATCATCTTCATCTGGTTTGGCATACATGTGACTTCAGATCCACAGCAATGTGGTTGACTCTTAACTGCCCTCTGGGCTATTAGGGATGGGCAATAAATGCTGACTTAGCCGGTGATGCCATCATCCCGTGAATGAATTTTAAAAAGTCTGTGAATTTGAAAACTCCATGACTCTCATTTATCCCAACTTCCTGTTTCTTCTCAGTTAGCCAATCGTCCGTATTAATAGATGAGCCCCGACATCACGAGGTGAAATATGCAGCATTGCATCTATCCAAATGCAATGTACTATGGTGTTGCCTGGCAGCAATTTATAAATGGCGCCAGTACTTGCCCTCATCATCTTCTCGCCCACATCCAACGCTTGATTCACCGCACTTCACAACTCCATCTTGTTGACTGTATTGTTGCATTGAGTTGACTGCTTTCAATCCGTAACGCAATGTACACTGCTTCCTGATCACCATCAGGATTCTGGTTGCGATCATGGGATTCCACCCTTTAATGTTTTTTTAGCAAATTAGCAGCCAAGCTGATGAAATACCCAATGCTGGAAACATACAAGGAATGAGCAAAGATTACACTCTGAATATAGCAGCATGTGTGTGTTCTCTCAGTAGTTTCCTCCAACACTTTCATATAGCTATTAGGATATGGAACTTAACAGGGAAGATGTGCAGTTTACAGCATGTCAGGACTGGCTGTCATGAGTTAAAGGCTGCATCAATCTCAGGCACACTCATACATAATTACAGCATCCAGCTACCTCATGTATGCTTCTTACTAAAGTGGCGCCCAAAAGAAACATAAGGTTAGGGTCAAGCATATATTCTTCATATAGTGGCAGCAAGGGGAAATACTGTGGTAAGAGGCATTAAACATCTGTGCAATGTCATTTCTCCTTACAGTTCTAGGTGCACTAACATTGTTCCACAGACATTGTTCTGCACAGATTTGGATGCTCCCTTCATCAGGTGACAAACAATAGCTCAGTTAATTCCTGAAGATAGAAAACTGTCTATAATTGATTGTATATTTAAAGAAGGAAGTGAACAACATCAAATGAACTGTAAATGTAGACGTCAATTTACAATTTCTTGAAACTCAGTGGAATTGGAATCTTACAAATGACAGCAGGTTAACTTCTGCAGTCTATTCGGGTTGCTGTGGGGATCTTGCACCTCTAGGGCCAACACAGTGAAGCTTCATCGCAACTAAGTTATTCAGTGTTTAACCATGATCCTTGAGACTGATATTTCTATCTTGTTTAATCAAACCAATGCTAGACATTTGATACAAAACACAGAACATGCTGGAGAAACTCAGCAATTCTGGCAGCATCTGTGGAGAAACACAGTTAATGTTCTGGGTCCACTATGATTTTTCAGATTCAAAATCATGAGCAGATAGTAGGAGAACATTTAATTAACTAACTCAGCAGGAAATGCAAAATGCGTTTCTAAAAAATATGCAACTTAGAACAATGGCATATGGAATTTAATACTATTGTATGTAATTTACTTCTAATAGGAAGAAAAATGGCTTGCATATGTAAATAATTTATGCAATGTGTTGAAATATTTCATTTTTATTAAAAAAAAAGGAATTTTTGCACAACATAAGAATCATTGCAGAGTATTAAATCAACAAAGCAAATAGAATGCTGAGCTACATTATCAAAGAGCAGAGCACAAGCCAGAGGAAGTCATACTGAAACTGCACTATATACAAGTTTGGCCACACTGGAGTACCCTATCTACTTTTGCTCACCAATACACAAAGGAGACATTCAAGCAGCTAAACTGCTCAGAGAAGCATAAAGCTCATTATTAACAGCCAATTTCAACTCTGCGGTGAATGAGAACAGGGTGATTAGAGGTTAAAATACGCACAGTGACCTTCCTGCAGGTACACACTGCACTCCTACACCTGCCAATTTAATATGCATGTTTTAGATGGTGAGTGATGCCCTTGCTGTAAGTCGGTTGAGACTTCATGAATATACAAGAGTATATTTATGCCTTTGGAGTCCTATGAAGCAAGCAGGATGCCTACACAATTTTAAAGAGCACACATCCTAGAGGGGAAAAGCTTGGAGAGACCAGTATGAAACCTGTATGAGATAACAAGGTGTGGATCTGGATGAACACAGCAGGCCAAGCAGCATCATAGGAGCAGGAAAGCTTGACGTTTCGGGCCTAGACCCTTCATCAGAAAAAACCTATATGAAACCAGTTTGAGATCTACTGGCATAAAGTTGTTTTGATCTGCTCGGATCTGGATTTGTACTGGAGGTGACCACAATACTGGTTAGAAACCTATTGGTCAGAAATTTGACACCAATAGATTTCATGACTTTTCAGCATGGATTCAGATTACTCCTACACTAAACCTCATACTATCAACTTCTTGTGAATGTGTGTGCTCATACATGAAATCGATTCGAGCATTATGTTCATCGTCTTATATCTTTTATTTTTAGATGCCTCGTGCCCCCAGACTCCATACTCCCTAGTCCCTGTGCCACCTCACTCCCACATTCACAGTTCCTGTCTCTCGCTCACCACCCTCATAGTTCTACTACACCCCATTTACCCACCATCACAGCTCCCATATCCTGATACCTGTCCTCACAGACCTATCTCCCTAACTCCTACCCTCACAGCTCCCTCACTCCCGACTCTCCATCATCACAGATCCTATGCCCCTAATTTCTCATCCTCACATTGACTCCCATCTCCCCATTCTCACAGATCCTGCCTTCTCATTCCCTGCCATCACAGATTCTGCTGTGGCCCAATCTCTATTCTTTCCTCCTTTGTGATTGCAGTGTTTAACACTAAATGAAAACACATAAGTAACAAGTATTCATTGTAATGTTTTTCATTTTATTATAGAAGATTTTAGGAATTATACACAACTCACTTTTCCATGCATGGAAATGTCAATGTCCATTTATATCATGCTTGAATTTATGTATGCTTTCATATATATATTTATATACAATTAGCACTTTTGCAATGGATTGATGCACTTTTTGCCAGATTATAAGAAGTTATAAAAATAACGAAGGCACCATGTATTCATGACCTTGATCTCAGACCTTATTTGAATTTCTGGAGTATGCTTTTACTCTCACATCTACCACATATTCTGTGGTAATCACTGGAAGTGCTGGGATTCACATTTATACAATAGAAAATCATTTAAAACATTTCTCTCCCACAATTAGAAATGTAGATTGATGGCATATACAGTCTAGAAAAGAATGTCTCAGAAAGATTCCCGTAAAGATTCATGAATTTGCAGCAATGCATCGTGTTTTGTCATGTGCCGTCATTTGGAGCTTCTTGCTGCTGTGTTTGGTTTTCTGCTGTTTCAGGTTCAAGCATCAACACGCTGATCAGTCCCAGCTTTGAAATCTACAAGTGCTCACTGCAGTGGAAATGCTGTCAGAAAAGCTGGGATACAAACAAAATCAGGTTCAGAAGCTAGCCAGGAAAATAAGATTTTCTTTTAATGTTTTATCCCTTATGGACCAGGCTGTCCAGGAGACCTTTGGTGTCTTCAGCATTATTTATCCCGACTCTCAGAATTAGTGTTTGGAGCCATTCCCTTTGGCCTGAATCTGTGGACCCCTGCCATTCAAGTTCCACTCCTATCCACTGATCCAATATTGATTACCACTGAGACTATGTGAGACACTCAACTGGGTGACAATACTGAAGCCAGAGTTAAAATGGCTTGCGATGTATGCTAAAACAGCTAAGGTGTCCCCGCGCAGAGATCTTGGTTTTGAGAATAGGTGGAGAAAACGACACTGAGAAACATGGCTGAACCACATCAGCTGGCACATAATGGCAGAAAATGGCAGTCTCTGAATTACAAATCACCACAAAAAGTTGATTAATTACTGATATACAACTGTTATCTGAGCAAAAATAGCATCAAGTGCACTTAACCTCCTCATGATATTCATTAGGTTATTGTGCTTGCACTGTAATTTTTCAATAAACTGGTCACAGAATGCAAAGTCTAGTGATGTACCCTTTTAACAAAGTGTTTGCTGTTCATGACCGTCAACCAGCCTCTTTTGTCCAGAATGTGAAAACATTATAAATATGGAGTCTCATTTTGTCACGTTGTGAGTGGTTTAAGGAGATTCAAAAATTACTTTTTTAAGCACATTTTGTTGCTGTCTTAATCCAGTCTTTCTTTCTCTTTTTCCTGATCAACACTTTCATCTACTAGCCTAAACATCAGCCTGTTTCTCCACTGGGAAACAGGGACTACTGAAATAATTCTGTAAAGGCTATATCCAGTCATTATGTCACACTTTATTTACATGTGCATAGTGCATGACACTGACCCAGCAAGCTCAGAGCCAGCTCATACAGTGCGCAGAACCCCTGACACGCTTTTTATATCTTGTCAGCCAGGTCTCCCTGATTGGACCAGATTAACAGGCCCCATCAGGGAACTCATATTCTATGCAGTTCACCTGGCTGACCCCGTTACAATCACTACATCCCTCATCCTCTAAGTATTGGGACATAGACACTTTCTTTCTCCTGTAGCTTGTCCTGAGGCGTTTTCACACCAGGTCCAGTTCCTCTGACTATGCCTCAAATATTTGTGTTGTGTACTGGACTGTAGTCCACCTCTTTCACCTAGAACGTCTCAGATGAAACTCATCTTCTTCAGATGGTAACAGCATTGAAACTGCGACATCTGTCATGTCCATCACATCCTCAGACGTTTCTTCGATGCTAGGTGGAGGGGGAGAACCCACCACTGTGGCTATGTTGGCATCCAATCTGGTCATCAGACATACAGTCTCCCCAAAAACTCTGAATGACACTAGTGGAGTTCAGCCAGTGTCCGGTGGCGAACTTTGCTGGGGACAATCACTCTTGCTCCCCATAATAATATGCTGTCCTCTAAGGTGACCTGGTCTCACCAGGTCCAGAAAGATTTCAATTCTGGTTGTGAAACTTCCTTTGTTTCCCCCATCACCTCCAGCTGTTTTAGTTTTGCCAGGACAGGATCTTTTGTGTCCACAGTCTGATATTAACAGCGGTGACCAGAAAGTTGTCCAGAATGGACTCTTCTGTGTACCTGCCAGTGGGAAGCAGCTCAAAGCATCGCGTTTGCCACTTGGCCTCATGGACAGTGTTCCAAATTGTAATTGTATGCAGTCAGAATAAGAGCCCACTGTTGAAATCGACCTGAAGCTATGGATGGCAATGGCCCTGTCCTCTTTAAGTAGACCAAGCAGCAGTTTGTTGTCTATTCTATTACAAATCTACATCCATAAAGGAACTGGTGGAATTTTCTCACATCAAAGATGACCACCAAACCTTCCTTCCCTACACAGTCATATCTTTGTTAGGCATTAGCCAAAGTGCAGGAAGCATACACTGTTGGGTGTTCCTCTCAGCTGGGTCACTGGTGAGCCAACACTACCCCGATGCTGTATGGGAAAGCATCACACTTCATCACCATTTCGAAGGCCGACCCTTTTTTAATAGCAGATGTAAAGGTGCCAGGATGGAGGCCAGGTTACATATGAATTTTCCACAATAATTCACCAATGTTAGGAAAGATCTAAGCTTCAGTACAGACTTGTGACCTGGGGCATCTTTGATCCTCCAACAGGTATAACTAAGTCTTGTAGACTCTGTAGCCCTAGAAGGTAACTTGGAGTGCCTGGAACGCACAGATTTTCCTCCTAAGGCATATCTCCACCTTGTGGAAACATTTAAGCACTATGTCAAAGTTTTCTAAATGCTCTTTATTAGTCTTCCCGATTATTAGCATGACATCCAGATAAATGGCGACCTGGGTAGGCCTTGTAAAACATTCTCCATGGTCCTCTGGAAAATGGCACAGGCTGATGATATCCCAAAAAGCAGTCTTGTATATTAGTACAAACCCTTGCTGGGTATTAATTGTGGAATACTTCTGGGAATCTTCATTTAATCACAATTGCAGGTACAAATGGCTCATGTCCAGCTTCATGAAGGACAGCAGCCCACCACCAGTTTTGCATATAAATCCTCTATGTTAGGGATTGAGTGTTTATCCAGCTGTGAAAAGCAGTTTACTGTTCGTTTAAAATCCCCACAAAGGCGCACTGATCTGTCAGGCTTCACAATTGGTACAGTTGGTGCTGCCTGTTCTGCAAACTGTACTGGTTTGATGATTCCTTTGCTTTCCACACTCCTGATTTCTGCCTCTATTTTGCACTCAAAGCAAATGTCACTGGGTGGGTCTTGCAGAATCATGGAATTGCTTCTTGGTCAAAATGTAATGAGGCCATGGCCGCTTTAATAGTTCATAGACAGCCCTGAAAAACTTCTGGATACTTAATTTGGACTTCTCTCAGGCAGCCATTTCATCCCACCAAGCTTGTACCCGAGCCTTTTACTACAAATCAGTGGTAACTGAATAAACTGCATCGCATAACAGACCGGAACCGAAGTTGAACCTTTAATCTGAGAGGTTCCCTGGTGTAGGTTCTCAGCGCGGCCAAGATCTTTAGCAATATTAAGGGGTGGAGTCCAGAGAGAATTTTGGTAAAGACTATATCCATGATTACTGATACAGCCACTCTGGTATCAACCTCCATTAGAATTGGGTGACCATCTAACCAAACACTTATTTTAATTGGTTCTGATTTGGATGTTGCTAAGCAATTCAACTGTTCCAAACCAGCTATAGGTAGACTTTCCAGGGTGTGCACTCTCCTGGATACCATCCAATGAGTTCTTCTCCTGAATTCAGGTTTAAAGAGATTCTTTTGCTCTCGCAAGTATGCGTACCATCAGCAATTACAATGGCCTGCCGGCCCAAATCCTTGAGAAAATTTTAACCGTTTGGTCAAGGCTTGGCTTTATTTTAGGGTTTTGCTGTGGGGTGACCTAGAGTACCTCTGGTCAGGATACGTCCTGAGTGAGGCTCTGTAGTTGCCTTCACTCAAGTGGTGTTCCCCAAGCTCAGTCTGCCTGGTGAGGGAGTCCACTTCCAACAGCATACCCTGTAACTAATAAGCTCCAGCTGCCACATTTTCTAATGACAAAGCCAGTTGTATTGCCTGTTTGAAGTCTAGTTGGGCTTCAGCTAGTCTGCACTTCTGCATGGTCACCTCAATAATTCCACATTCCAAACAATCTCTTAGCATCTCACTTAGGATTAAACGAAAAACACATGCCTTTGCCAGTCATCTTAACCTCATCAAAAATCCTGTTACGGATTCCCCTGGTTCTCGAATTGTCAAATAAAACCAATGGCGTCTCAGAATTAGAGGAGGCTTGTGGTCATTATACTCTTTAGTTAGATCCATCAACTCTTGAAAAGTTTTGGTATCTGTTGCCTCAGGGAAAGTTAGGCTCCTAATAACTGGAAAAGCTGCGGGTTCACATGCTGTCAGGAGAATTACTCGTTGCTTCTCATCTGCCCCAAATGTCATTTGCTCAGAAAAAAAAACATATTCTTTTCACGTACAGGGCCCCGTCTTCAATGGTAGGATTGAACAAGCAAAGTTTCCCAAATCGTGGATTGGTGCCAGAATTGCTTAACCCAACTCAAAGAGACGACTGTTGCAAGCGAATCTCTGCAGGGAGCGTTTCTCTCTTGTCACCACTGAAGTATCTCCACGAAGGCCTGTGTACCATCATAAGTCACCCTTTATTTACACATGCATAGTACATGACACTCACCCAGCTAGCTCAGACTCAGCTTCTACAGTTAGCAGAACCCTTGACATTCCCTCTTGTATCTGTCAGCCAGGGTTCCCTAATTGGACCAGATTAACAGCTCCAATCAGGGACCTCATACTCTATGAGGTTCACCTGCTGACCTTGTTCCAATCACTACAACTACAACATATGCAATCTACAAGGTGAGCTATAGTAATTTGCCTAAACATCTGCCCTTGACATTCACTGGCAATAACATCGCTAAATTCCCCACCATCAATATCTTGTGGGTTACCATTGACTAGAAACCTAAATGAACCAGCTAGATAAATACAATGGCTATGAGAGAAGGTCAGATGCTGTGACTTCTATGGTGAGCAATACAGCTGCTGACTGGAAAAAGCCTCTCCACCATGTACAAGGCACAAGTCAGAATTCTAATTGAATAATCCTCATTTGCCTGGATGAGTTCCAACAACACTCAAGAAGCTCAACGCCATGCAAAACAAAGTAACCTGCTTAATCAGAACCCCATCCATTACCACAAACATTCGTTCCCTCTATCACTTTAGCAGCTATGTGTGCCATTGGCCAATGTACTGCAATAAGTCATCAAAGTTCCTTCTACAACAACTCCAAAACCCCAAACTAGGAGGATTTAGAAGAACAGGGCTAGCAGACTCACGCAATCACCACCACTACGTTCCACTTCAAATGACAAATCATCCTTACGTAGAAATACATTGTCCTTTCTCCATTATTACTAGTCAAAATTCTGGAACTCTCTTCCTAACAGTGCACTGTGTATGCTTAACAGCATTGTTGAGTCTGAAGTGGTTCAAGAAGGCTATTGAGACTATCTTCTCAAGAGCATTGAGGGATAATCAATAAATCCTGGACTTACTGGAGATGCTCACATTACATTAATGATTATTAACAAAACCACTAAAATAGAAGACCGAGAAATATACTAACATATTAATTGCCTGTTTGCTCATATTGCTAATAATAATGTACGAGTCTGTTCCAAGAACATTCTAGCTCAAGCCCCACATTTCAGTTCATGACCAGAACTTCTGAGGAAGGTGCACTTGACCCCAAAACATTAACTCTGATTTCCCTCCACAGATGCTGCCAAATCTGCTGAGCTTTTCCAGCAATTTCTACTTTTGTTCATGACCAAATCTTGGTTAGTGATTAAGTTTACTTACAACAGTGACATATGCTGTTGGCTGTCTATATTGACGATGAGACATGGGTGTGAATTGCTAGAGCAGATGTAACCTCCAACAGGTTTCAATCATCATTCTGGAAATGAAGAACAGTAAGTTTGTGCACTAAACTGAATGTTTAGAGCAAACGTTCTGTCCACTCTGTTACATGCCTATGAAACTTAGATTGTGTACCAGCATCATGCAAGCTCTTTCAACAGAGCTGCCTTCAGAAGGTCTGAGGATCAAATGCTGGGACAAAATACCAGACTGAGGTGCTTACCGAGCTGACGTGCCAAGCGTACATCTAATTTTGAGAGATGGTTCAGCTCGCTAAGTAGCCAGAATACCCGATACTCACTTATCAAAATTAATCTTGAATGCAGAGGTTGAGCCTGGGGTGTTCTCATGTGACAGTTAAAGGAAGTACTACAAAAGCAGCCTGAAGACTTCACTTGGGAGTTTTAATATTACCTCCAAGTCCCGGGAGAATCCGAGGATGATGAACCTGGCACAATCAAATAAAAAAAAGGTTAAACATATCACCTTCTGACTCCCGAAAGACTGTCCACCATCTACAAGGTACAAAGTCAGGGGTGTAATGTAATACTCCCCACTTGCCTGGATGAGTGCAGCTCCAACAACACTCAAGAAGACTGACACTATTCAGGACAAAGCAGCCTGTTTGATTAGCACCACATCCACAAACACCCACTCATTCCACCACAAACGCTCAGCAGCAACAGTGTGTACTATCTACAAGGTGCACTGCAGAAATTTGTCAAAGGTCCTTAGACAGCAGCTTCCAAATCCACAACCACATCCTTCTAGAAGGACAAGGGCAGCAGATACATGGGAACACTACCACCTACAAACTCCCCTCCAAACTAGTCAACATCCTGACTTGGAAATATTTTGCAGTTCTCCCATTGTCAGCTGGGTCAAAATCCTGAATTCCCTCTCTAATAGCATTCTGGGTGTACCTCCGGGACATGGAAAGAAGCAGTTGAAGAAGGCAGCTCACTATCACCTTCTCAAAGGCAACTAGGTATGGGCAATAAATGCTGGCCAGCCAGTGATCCGCATGCCCCTCAACTGAATTTAAAAAAATTCTTCACAAGCAAGTGCATATCAAAAGCAGAAAGAAAACACAAGGAGAGGAAACTCTAAGCCAGCAACTCATCCAAAGCTCAGTTGTCTGCGATATCCAAGCCTATTAGCAGCAGAACAGTCTGGATGCAGAACAGCCTCTGTAGTCACCTAACTTCCCACCAAAATCTGACCAAACACTCCAGTTCATAAATATAGTTATCTTTATCTCAGAGGACACACAAACCTAACAATCTTTTTCCTTTCTTTTGTCCTTCTGAAAAGTCAAATATTCATGCCTTGTTTATGGATACTTTCTAAACATGGGCAGAAAATTAAATTATGGGAGCTAGGAGAAAATGGATGAAGTCCCAGCATCCCAAGCCAAAAAATATGTCAGGAGCCATCTGACAGGGCTATACAAGCTGGTCAGGTCCTAAAGGACACAGGTGCTAGAGTGGGTCTGTGGCAGGTGATGAGGGAACCAACAAGAGGGAAAAACATACTTGATATCATCCTTACCAATCTGCTGACTGCAGATGCTTCTGCCCATGACAATATCAGTAATAATTACCACTGCACAGTCCTTGTGGAGACGAAGTCCTGCCTTCGCATTGAGAATACCCATTGAGAATAATGTGTGGCACTATCACTGTGCTGAAATGGACAGACTTTGAACAGATCTAGTTACTCAAGATACAACATCCATGAGGTACTGTGGGCCATCAGCAGCAGCTACAGAACTGTACTCCAACATAATCTGCAACCTAATGGCCTGGCATATCCACCTCTCAACTACTACCAGCAAGCCAGCGTATCAACCTGGTTCAGTGCAGGAGGGCATGCCAAGGGCAGCACCAGACATACTAACAAATAAGGTGTCAACCTGGTGAAGCTACCAAACAGGACTACTTGCGTGCCAGGTAGCATAAACAGCAAGTGATAGATCTAAGCAATCCCACAATCAATGGATCAGATCTGAGCTCTGCATTCCTGCCATATGCAGTCATGAATGCTGGTGAACAATTAAACAATTCACTGAAGAAGGAGGGTCCACAAATTATCACATCATCCTCAATGATGGAAGAGCCCAGCACATCAATGTAAAATATAAGGCGGAAGCATTCGCAGTAACCTTCAACAAGAAGTGGCCAGTGAATAATCCATCTCAGCCTCCAGTGGTTCCCAGCCATTCACTCCACATGATACCAGAAACAGGTGGAGGCACTGGATACTGCAAAGACATTGGGCCCTGACAACATTCTGCCATAGCACTGATGACCTGTGCTCCAGAACTTGTTACACCCCTAGCCAAGCTGATCCAGTACTGCTACAACACTGGCATCTACCCGACAATACAGAAAATTGCCCAGGTATGACCTGTCACAAAAACCAGGACAAATCCACCCAGCCAATTATCACCCCATCAGTCTACTCTCACTCATCAGTAAGGTGATGAAAGGTGTTATCAACAGTGCTGTAAAGCATCGCCTGCTTGGCAACAATCTCCTCACTGACGCCCAGTTTGGGTTCCACCAGTGATGCCCAATTCCTGATCTCATTACAGCCTGATTCAAAGATGGACAAAACAGCTGAATTCCAGAGCTGAGGTGAGAGTGACAGCTTTTAATTCAAGGCCACATTTGACCAAGTGGCACATCAAGGACCCTAATCAAAACTGCAATCAATAGGAATTGGGGGCAAACTCTCCACTGATTGGAGTCATATCTGAAATATAGGAAAATGATTGTCGTTGCTGGAGGTCAGTTATCTCAGCTCCAGGACATCTCTTCAGCAGTTCCTCAGGGCAGTGCCCCAAGCCCAATCATCTTCAGCTGCTTCATCAATGAACTTTCCTCCATCATGAGGTCAGAACTGGGGATGTTCGACAATGATTGCACAACGTTCAGCACTATTCATGACCCCTCAAGTATTGAAGCAGTTCATGTTCAAAAGCAACAAGATCCGGACAACATCCAGGCTTGGGTTGACAAGTTGCAAGTAACTTATGTGCTATACAAATAAATGCTCGGCAATGACCATCTCCAATAACAGACAAGCCAACCCCAGCCCCTTGACATTCAATACTGTTACCATCATTGAATCCCCCACTATCTACTTCCTTGGGATTTAACTTTCAAAAGTTGATTGTGGGCAGATATTTGCAGTTAAAGGGGTGGCTGAAAAGTGGGAAGCCTTCAAAAATGGGATAACAAGAGTCCAGAGACAGTATGTTCCTGTTAAGGTGAAGGGCAAGGCTGGTAGGTGTAGGGAATGCTGGATGACGAGAGAAATTGAAGTTTTGGTCAAGAAAAAGAAGGAAACATATGCCAGATATAGACAGCAGAAATCAAGTGAATCCCTAGAACAGTATAAAGACAGTAGGAGTATACTTAAGCAGGAAATCAGGGTGGCAAAAAGGAGACCTGAGACAGCTTCGGTAAATAGGGTAAAGGAGAATACATAGAGATTCTACAAATACATTAAGGCCAAGAGTAACAAGGAAGAATAGGGCCCCTTAAAGATCAGCAAGGCCACCTTTGTGTCGAACCACAGCAGATGGAGGAGATACACATTGAGTATTCTGCATCAGTATTTACTGTGGAGAAGGACATGGAAGCTAGAGAATGTAAGGAAATAAATAGTAACATCATGCAAAATGTCCATATTACTGAGGAGGATGTGCTAGACATCTTAAAACACAAAGGTAGATAAATCCCCCCGGACTTGATCAGGTGTACTCCAGAACTCTGTGGAAAGCTAGTAAAGTGATTGCTGGGCCCCTTGCTGTGATATCTGTGTCATCAATAGCCACAGGTGAGGTGACAGAATACTGGAGGTTGGCTAACGTGGTGCCACTATTCAAGAAAGGTGGTAAGGAAAAGGCAGGGAACTATAGACTAGTGGGCAAGTTGTTAGAGGGGATTCTGAGGGGTAGGATTTACATGTATTTAGAAAAGCAAGGACTGATTAGGGATAATCAACATGGTTTTGTGCATGGGAAAATATGTTTGACTAACTTGATTGCTTTTGTTTTGAAGTAACAAACAGGATTGATGAAGGCAGAGCAGTGGATGTGATCTATATGGACTTCAGTAAGGTATTCGACAAAGTTCTGCACGGCAGACTGGTTAGTGGGGTTAGGTCATGTGGAATACGGGGAGAACTAGCTATTTGGATACAGAACTGGCTCGAAGGTAGGAGACAGAGGGTGGTGGTGGAGGGTTGCTTTTCAGACTGGAGGCCTGTGACCAGTTGTGTGTCACAAGGATCGGTGCTGATCCACTGCTTTTGTCATTTAATATTTGATTTTTATGTGAACATTAGGGTATGGTTAGTAAGTTAGCAGATGACACCAAAATTCACTGGTAGTGGACAGCGAAGAAGATTACCTCAGAGTATAACAGGACCTTGATCAGATAGGCCGAGGAATGGCAGATGGAGTTTAGTTTAGATAAATGTGAGGTGCCGCATTTTGGAAAGGCAAATCAGGGCAGGATTTATACACTAATGGTAAAGTCCGGTGGAGTGTTGCTGAACAAAGACATCTTGGAGTCCAGGTTCATAGTTCCTTGAAAATACAATCACCGGTAGACAGGAAAGTGAAAAGGCATTGGGTATGCTTGCATTGGTCAGTATATTGAGCACAGGAGTTGGAAGGTCATATTGCGACTGTACAGGACATTAGTTGGGCCACTTTTGAAACTGCACTCAATTCTGGTCTCCCTGCTATAGAAAGGACGTTGTGAAACTTGAAAGGGTTGGAGGGGTTGAGCTATAAGGAAAGGCTGAATAAGTTGGGGCTAATTTCCCCAGAGCATCAGAGGCTGAGGGGTGACCTTACAGAAGTTTATAAAATCATGAGGGGCATGGATAGGGTGAACAGTTAAGGTCTTTTCCCCAGGGTAGCGGAGTCCAAAACTAAAGGGCATTGGTTTAAGGTAGGAGATTTAAAAGGGACCTAAGAGTCAACATTTTCAAGCAGTGAGTGGTGCATGTGTGGACCGAGTTGCCAGAAGAAGTTTTCGATGCTGGAACAATTACATTTAAAAGGCATCTGGATGGGTATATGAATAGGGAGGGTTTAGAGGGATATGGGCCAAATGCTGGCAAATGGGGCTAGACAAATTTAGGATATCTGGTCAACATGGGTTATTTGGACCAAAGGGTCAGTTTCCATGCTGCGCAGCTCTATGATGCTAAATACCTATTGCTCTTGATGAAAGATCTGTTCAGCAGCTTGCAGGGGACAAAAATTCACAAAGACGGATCTTTCACAGACCTAATTACAGATGGAAGTGGCTGTTGAATCCAATGCCTGCAAACTATAGTGACTCATTGGGGCTTGTTTTGCTACAAAAAGCTCCCCCTTGCGATCATGTCAGCCCCAGCCTCATTTGAGATGGCTATGGACCAAATCCTAACTGGAGTAAAAGGGGTACAATGTTACCTCAATGGTATCTTGATCAGCAAGTCCATAGAGCAAAAGCATTAGAGGGATCCTGGAGGAGACCTTAAAATGGTTGCAAGCGCATAGGTTATGAGTTAAAAAGAAAATGTGACTTCTTCCAGAACTCAATTGAATACTTAGGGCATGTCATCAATAATGAGGCACTTCACAAGACAAGAAAATGGAAGCAATCATTAAGGCTCCTTGGCCTACTAATGTGTCCCAATTAAGGTCTTTCCTGGGTCACATGAATTATTAAAGCAAATTCATTCCATATTTGATAACACTTTTGAAGCTTAACGTTTTAACGAAAATCTGTAGCTTGGGTTGCGGTTGGAGTTGTTGGTTGGGTCGCCAAGCTGACTGGTTTTCGTGCAAACATTTTGTCTCCCTTCTGGATGACATCATCAGCGCTGTGTAGCCTTCGTTGAAGCACTATTGTTCTGTCCCGCTCTGAATTTATATGGTCCGGTCTGTCATGCTGGGCAGTCTTGTTTCCAGTTTTGTACCCTAGTGGTATGTAGATGAGATCTTTTTCACATGTTTGTTAATTGCATTGGTGGTTGAAAACCAGGCCTCCAGGAATTCTCGTGCTTGTAAAAACTGAAAAACTGTGGATGGTGTAAATCAGGAACTAAAACAAAGTTGCTAGAAAAGCTCAGCAGATCTGGTAGCATCTGTGAAGAAAAAAAAGAGTTAACATTTCGGGTCCGGTGATACTTCCTCAGAACTGATGGTGGCTGGGAAAATGTCAGTTTATATGCAGAAAATAGGGGGTGCGGGTGACATAGGGAGTAAATGATAGGATAGAGCCTAAGGAGAGAGAAGGACAGTTGGACAGACAAAGCAACTGTTCTTCTCTTTCTTTAGTCTCTATCCTATCCTTTACTCCCTACCCCACCTACCTCCCTATTTTCTACACATAAACTGACATTTTCCCAACCACCATCAGTTCTGAGGAAGGGTCACCGGGCCCGAAACGTTAACTGTTTTTTCCTTTACAGATGCTGACAGACCTGCTGAGCTTTTCCAGCAACTTTGTTTTTATTCTCGTGCTTGTCTTTATCTTGCTTGTCCTAGTACTGTAACTTTGACCCAGTCAAATTGATATCCTTCTATGTCAGAATGTATTGAAACGAGGGAGAATTGGTCACAGCTTGCAGCAAACGGCACCACCAATTCTCCCTCGTTTCA
>JAHRHZ010000031.1:20667802-20745004 GCA_024137785.1 Ginglymostoma cirratum
ACCGGACCATATAAATTCAGAGCGGGACAGAACACAGTGCTTCAATGGACGCTACACAACACTGATGATGCCACCCAGAAGGGAGACAAAGCCTTTGCATGAAAACCAGTCGGCTTGGTGAACCAACCAACAACTTTTGAAGCTGTGACCTAATCTACTATGCAAAAGTCAGCCTTGGAAACGGATCCTGGACAGTGAGCATGCATAACTCACCACCAAACAGGCACTCAAAGGTCAACATCTTTGTTCACTTTGACCCCAGGGTGCCTTGACAATTGGTGTGTGATGCCTCACCCTATGGAGTTGGTGTAGTGCTGTCTCACAGCTTACCCAATGGAGAGGAGAGGCTGATTGCTTTTGTTTCATACTCTCTCACTTGTGCAGAGACAAGTTATGCTCAGCTGGAGAAGCAGGCCCTCAGCATTATTTTCAATGTGAGGAAATTTTACCACTACTTATACAGCCAACTCCTCATTCTGCTCACAGATTATTGATCCCTCAAGTTTCATCTTTGATCCATACACTGGGATTCCTTCAATAGCAGCCTTAATGGCTTCTGAGGTGAACATTACTCCTCTTGGCATATTTATGCGACATAAAATACACGCAGTCAGAGTGATACACAATGCACGTGCATTGTCCAGACTGCCCCTGCCCACAAGAGAAAGGCAATTCAGCAGCGCGTTGAAGATTCCTGACTTCTCCCAAACACAAAATTGCCAATGAGTGACACAAGTGAAGAATGATACTAGAAATGACCCTGTTTTAAGCCTGGTGATGAATCTGGTCCTAAATGAGAAAGCAGGCAGAAGGCACCCACAACTCAAACCATACATGTTCCAAGAGAAGTTGTCAGTTTAGAACAGCTGTCTATTACGGGGAATGAGCGCAACCATCCCTCTAAACTCATGATACAAGGTGCTGGAGCAGGTGCACCTAAGTCATCCAGGGGTGCTGAGAATGAGAATGTTCACAGGACCTATTTTTGGTGGCTGTATTTGGATGCCTAGATCAAAGAAAATGCCAGCTTGCACCAAAACCAGAAACATGCCACCATCGTGGCTGTTACATCCCTTAGAATGGCCTGAGATGCCATGACAACATGCCCACATCAATTTTGCTGGGCCCTTTGAGTATCAAACACTGCTGGTTATAACCAGTTTATGATTGTTCTATTTGGCCAGAGGTGGCAGAAACAAAATCCACCTCTGCAGACCTAACCATCAAGAAACTGGACAAAATGTTCACCATGTTTGGGAACCTTGGACAGGTTGTTAGTGACAATGGTCCTCAGGTCCTTTTGTAGGAATTCACTAATTACATGGACTGTCACTGCATCCAGCACATTGAGTCGGTGCCCTATCATCCCTCAACCCATAGTCTTGTGGAAAGATTTATGCAATCGTTAAAGCACTCATTGAAAGTGGTGAAGAAAGAGGGATCATTAGTTCATCAACAGCTTCCTGGCCATGTACGTAAGCGCACCTCATTCCAGTACCCAGCACTCGGTGGCATACTTGCTGTTTCAATAGAATTCATGAACCACTTTCAACCTGTTGCTACCTGAAGAAACGCATGAGATTGTTGAGAAGAATCAATTAGTCAGGGTTAATTAATCAGGGTTATCAACTAATGGTGCAGAGATACAATATGATTGATAAGTGGGTATCTGCAAGGGTCCTGGCCCAAAGAGGTCCAATATCCTAATATGTCCAAACCTGGGATCAGATCATGCAGCGAAGGCATGCTGACCACTTGTGAGCAGCACACCCCCGAGTCTGGAACCATCCATCACCACAGGGCCTCAAGAAGGGATCTTTGTCGTATTTCCTGAAAGTAGCATAGCATCCTTGCAGCAACCCGCCATAGCCAGTGGGGATAATGCCCCTTTGGGAGAGACTGTACACCTCCTAGGGATGAGCCCACTTTACTGGTGGTTCCCAATATTTCTAAGGTGAATCCTGCAATAGAAGCAAGAAAACAGGGGCCTGCCAAATAGGCTCTCCTGTTAAATGGTGCTTCCTGTTTATTGTATTTAGGGAAACTATGTATCATGTCCATGTAAATAGATTTGCTGTTTTTACACGTATCTTGAATTTTGATCTATGTAAATACCGGGTTTGTTTGTTTAATGGGAAGCTTGAAGGCAAAAAAGGAGAGGTGTTGTGTTTTATAGTTGGTATATGTTATGCTGGTTCAGTGCCCCGTCCCTTTAAGAGGTGAATCACATGAGCACTGGTGAGTCATTAGCTAGGTCGCAAGCTTGTTCTGACTTGTTTTGACATTTTACAGAGTGTACAGCTGCAGAATAAGAACTTCTCTGTTGGGTGGCAGCAAACGACGAGTTCATACGATCTTTAGTTTTGATTGGAGCCTAGTAATTGCTCAGTACAGAATAACATACAATTCAGATATTAGTCCAGCAATCCCTCTCTGAACTGCTTCCAACATCCTTCCGTAAATAAGGAGATCAAACTATACATAATACTTCTGGCATGGTCTCACTAATGCCCTGTTTAAGTGAAGCATTCCACGGTCCACCAACCATCAACTCAGGTTCTACCACAGCAGCCGATTTGATTTGATTTGATTTATTGTAGTCACATGTACCTGAGTAGGGTAAAAAAGCTTTGTTTTGCCAGCAATACAGGCAGATCACAGCAAACAAAGGGTTTCAGATCATAGGATGCTTAGACAGAGCAAGCAATACAAGGTTACAGCTGCACAGGAGGTGCACGAAGCAAGAACACCATTAGCAAGATCAACATGATTTGAAGTTAGAGAGGTCCATTCAGCAGCCTAATAATGGCAGGGTAGAAGCTGTTTTCAAGCTTCTGTATCTTCTGCCCCACAGAAGAGGTTGGAACAGAGCATAATCGGGGTTGGAAGGGTCTTGGATGATGTTGGCAGCCTTTCCACGTCAACAAGAAGTGTAAATGGAGACCATGGATGGGAGGTTGGCTTCCATGATGGTCTGGGCTATGCACTTAACCTTCTGTAGCTTCTTACAGTCCTGGGTAGAGCAGTTGCTGTACCAGGCTTTTATGCACCTGGATAGAATGCTTCCTATGGTGCATCTATAAAGGTTGATGAGGTTCTTTATGAACATGCCGAATTTCCTAAGCCGCTGAGGAATGAAGAGGCTTTGTTGTGCCTTCTTGACCGTCATATCTACGTGTGAGGTCCAGGACAGATTGTCAGTTATTGTCGCTCTTAGGAACTTGACACTCCCGACCCTCTCCACCTCAGCTCCGTTGATCTAGGTGGGGTGTTTTCTCCTCCTTTCATCTTGAAGTCAAAGATCAGTTCTTTTGTTTTGCTGACATTGAGAGAGATGTTGTTGTCATTACACCATGACATCAAGCACTCTATCTCCTTCCCGTATTCTGACTCATTGTTTGATATTCATCCTACCACCGTGGTGTCATCAGCAAACTTGTAGATGGTGTTCATTCGGAATTTGGCTACACAGCTGTGGGCGCACACAGAGTACATTAGGGGTCTAAGAATGCATCTTTGCGGGGCACTAGTGTTGAGGATTATCAAGGACGAGGTGCTGTTGTCTATCTTCACTGACTACAGTCTGTGGGTCAAGAAGCTGAGGACCCAGTTGCAGAGGGCAGAGCCAAGACAGGTCCCAGAGTTTTGAGGTGAGGCTGGAAAAGATTATGGTATTGAAGATGGAGCTGTACCCTAGGAGTAGGAGCCTGATGTAGGTGTCCTTGTTATCCAGATGCTCCAGGGATGAATGTAGGGCTAGGGAACTGGCTTCTGCTGTGGACCTGTTTTACCAGTAGGCAAATTTCAGGGGATCGAGGCAGGCTGGGAGGCTAGACTTGATGTGGGACATGACCAGCCACTTGAAGCACTTCATGATTATGAAGGTCAGAGCCAATGGGCGGTAGTCATTCAGGCACATTTATGTACTTTCTTTGGTACTGGGATGATGGTGGTCTTCTTGAAGCAGCTGCTTCTTTTAAAGACCCTAGGTTGACATCCAGTAACCCTTGAGGACTTCTCAGTTTTTATTTCAGATAATTTTCTCAGTATCCTTTCCATGGCGCTTGTAATTGTTTTAAGTTCTTCCTTAGCAATCACCTCTTGACTTACACTTACATATGGGTTGGCATTCGCATGCTCCCCAATGAAGACAAATGCAAAATATCTGTTCAATTCATGTGCCATTCCCTTATTATCCATTATTAGATCCCAGACTTGCTCTGTAGGGGCCAATGTTCACTTGACTTACTCTTCCTTTTTAAAGGCCTGTAGAAACTCTTACTTTTACACTGTTGTGAATCTCTTCTCCACCTGTGCTACTGCATCCTTTACACACCACTTTCATGCCTTTCTGAATGCTGCACAGTCATCAGTTTACACTTCATCTTATTTGTCTGATGCTGCCTCAATTCCAGTAAATCCTCATTGGTCAAGCTTTCCCACTCTGTCACACAATTTATACAAAATAATCCAGGAGATTCTTGCTAGTGCATATTGAAGTGCAAGCACTAAATTGATCCAGATACTTAAAAGTCATCTTCAGAAGACTTAATGCTCTGCTCAATGGCGGCAGAGATCACTTCTCTTCTTGTGAATAAAGGCTGCTTTATAGCCTGGGGGAGCCTTGTTGACACTGTATACATCCTATCAGCTTGCACCTGGGGCAATGATTCAATGGGCCCGAATCCTTTGGCTATTCTAGACTGATAGTCTGAATCAGTGCACCAATGTATGTATTGACTGGGCTTTCTGGAAAGGGTATTGGTCACCAACTTGTCACAATGATATGTTGCTATTGAGGGATGCCACATATCTTCATTACGCCCCTAGAACAAATCAGGGGTGTAGAAATTAAGGGTGACTGGCTGACTAACAATTTCAACTTGGCTTAGCTTTCTACCATCATGGCATAATGATCTGTGACAGCTTGTGGGAGAGGTGCACTCTTGGCGACAAGATCTGAAGATAGATCGTCCTGTCTGTAAATCCACTCTACAAGGTGCCTCCCAATCTGTAGCCTTCTGACACTACCCCATCCCAAGATCTTTTCTCATGTTGCCATGATGTTGCTGCTATCTTTCTCTTTGTATCTGTTGCTCTCTTTGTTCTTCCTCCTTGCTGGAGAACTTGTCTTCATCTAGTAGGGTCTGGAAGGGGATTCTGGTGCCAAACGCAAATAGGAAATAGGTGAGGGTTACATGAAAATTAAGAGATAATTTGGTGACCACTTGACTAGGTGTATATAGAGGGGGAACAGGAGCTCCATGTTGTTGGAATTTGCAGAGTTTGAGTAGGCTAACAGATTTCTAACAAGTGTTTAATTCAATAATCTCACCTTACCCATTCTCAATACACTCACGTGTCAGCGATCACATTGCACAATGGATCCTTGACCACAAGGGCACAGAACCTGAACACCTTCTCTTTGATGCATATTGCTGTCGCAGCACTGCTCCACTTTCATGTGAAGGCACAATGCTTCACTCAAAGCAGCTGAATGCAGCAATGACCTCAGTTGCTGCCCAGTTTCCATGCTGATATACCTGCCAGAATTCCTATGTCTTGACCTCCCCATGCACTTGCTACAAAATTCAAATTAAAAAATTCCTACAATTACAACTTTAATGACCTGAACTAAATTTTGACTGCTGTTTTTCCAAATCACATCATTCACACCTGGTCTTCAACTCACTGGATATAATCTGGTCCTGGCAATACAATTTCAAATATCAATGCCCAAATTACCCCATGTAGAATCATAGAGTCATACAGTACAGAAACAGACACTTTGGTCCAACTAGTCCATGTCAACCTAGTCCCACTTGCCAGCAGTTGGCCCATATCCCTACAAACCCTTCCTATTCATGTATTTATCCAAGATAACAAGGTGTGGAGCTGGATGAACACAGCAGGCCAAGCAGCATCATAGGAGCAGGAAAGCTTGACGTTTCGGGCCTAGACCCTTCATCAGAAAATATAATATGTTGATGTAGTGATTGTAATGAGGTCAGCCAGGTAGACCTCATAGAATATGAGTTCCTGATTGGCTCTGTTAATCTGGTCCAATCAGGGAGCCCCAGCTGACAGGTATAAACAGGAGTGTCAGAGAATCTGTTCACTCTGTGAGCTGGCTCTGAGGAAGTTGGACCAGTGTAAAGTACTACGCATGTATAAATAAAGAGTCACTTGGTGACAGGATACTGGGCTCTGTGGAGTTATTTCAGTATCATTAGTTTTAAAGTGTTCTGAATATCAAGGCTTCTTTGAAATTTAGGCCCATTTGTGGATGACCATCAAGGTAGGGCAAGGTCTGGAAAATCATTATCAGAGGAAGTTATGGATGCAGGTACAGTTACAACATTTTCTGATGAAGGGTCTAGGCCCGAAACGTCAAGCTTTCCTGCTCCTATGATGCTGCTTGGCCTGCTGTGTTCATCCAGCTCCACACCTTGTTATCTCGGATTCTCCAGCATCTGCAGTACCTATTATCTCATGTATTTATCCAAATGTCTTTTAAATGTTGTAACTGTACCTGCATCCACAACTTCCTCTGATAATGATTTTCCAGACCTTGCCCTACCTTGATGGTCATCCACAAATGGGCCTAAATTTCAAAGAAGCCTTGATATTCAGAACACTTTAAAACTAATGATACTGAAATAACTCCACAGAGCCCAGTGTCCTGTCACCAAGTGACTCTTTATTTATACATGCGTAGTACTTTACACTGGTCCAACTTCCTCAGAGCCAGCTCACAGAGTGAACAGAATCTCTGACACTCCTGTTTATATCTGTCAGCTGGGGCTCCCTGATTGGACCAGATTAACAGAGCCAATCAGGAACTCATATTCTATGAGGTCTACCTGGCTGACCTCATTACAATCACTACATCAACATATTATATTTAATCGTTTTTTAATTCATTCATGGTATGGATGTGTCACTGGAAGGCCAGTGGTTATTGTCCAAAACTAACTTCTGCAACAGTTTATGTGGTGTATATACACCAAGTATTGTAAGACAGGGAGTTCAAAGATTTGACCCAGTGACAATGAAGAGAATTATGCAATATTTCCAACTTAGAATGGTTTGTGATTTGGAGGGGAATGTGCCATTGTGGAGTGTTTCCATGTTCTTGTTTTGGTGGAGATCATAGACTTAGAAGGTACTTTTAGTACCTCTTAAAGATGATACATAGATAAGAACATAAGAAACAGGAGCATGAGTAGGCCATCAGGCCCATCGAGCCTGGTCTGCCATGCAATAGGATCATGGCTGATCTTTTTTGGGCTCAACTGCACTTACCCACCCGCTCACCATAATCCTTAATTCCTCTACTGTTCAAAAATTTTTGCCTTAAAAACATCCAGCAAGGCAGCCTCAGCTGCTTCACTGGGCAAGAAATTCCACAGATTCACAACTGTTTGGGTGAAGAAGTCCTTCCTCAACTCAGTGCTAAACCTGCTCCCTCTTATTTTGAGGCTATACCCCCTAGTTCTAGTTTCACCCACCTGTGGAACAACCTCCCTGCTTCAATCCGCTCTACTCCTTTCATAATTTTATATGTTTCTATAAGATCCCCCCTCATTCTTCTAAATTCCAATGAGTATAGTCCCAGTCTGCTCAATCTCTCCTCATAAGTCAACCCTCTCAACTCTGGAGTCAACCTAGTGAACCTCCTCTGCAACCCTTCCAGTGCCAGTACATCATTTCTCAAACAAGGAGACCAAAACTGTGCACAGTACTCCAGGTGTGGCCTCACCAGCACCCTATACGGCTGTAGCATAACTCCCAATTTTTAAACTGCATCCCCCTAGCAATGAAGGACAATGTTCCATTTGCCTTCTTAATTACTTGCTGCACCTGCAAATCAACTTCTTGTGATTCATGTATGAGGACACCGAGGTCCCTCTGCACAGCAGCATTCTGCAATTTTTCACTATTTAAATAATAGCTGTTATTCCTTAGAAAATGGATGACCTCACATTCACCAATACTGTACTCCATCTGTCAGACCCTTGCCTGCTCACCTAACTTATCTATATCCCTCTGTAGAGTTTCAGTGTCCTCTGCACACTTTGTTATACCACCCAAAGTCATGTCATTTGTGAACTTTGACACACTCCCATCTATATAAATTGTAAACCATTGCAGTCCCACAAAGATCTCTGAGACACACCACTAGCCACTGATCGCCAATTAGAAATACACCCATTTATCCCTACACTTTGCTTTCTGTTAGTTAACCAATCTTCTGACTATGTTAATATATTACTCATAACACTGTGCACCTTACTAACGCCTTTTGTGTGGGGCACCTCGTCAAATATTACCTTAGTGTACTGGTGATGATTAAAGTAAATGTTTGAGGTGGTGGATGAAGCAGGCTGCTTTGTTGCGGATGATTCTAAGTTTCTTGAATGTTATTGGAGCTGCGCTCATCCTGGTAAGTGCAGAATATTCCAACATACTTTTGCTATGTAGGTGATGAAGTATCAAGAAGTGAGATAGTCCCTGTAGAATTAATTTCAAGCTTTTCATGTGACCTGCAGCATAATGTTTTTGTGGTTGGTCCAGTTCATTTACTGGTTAATGGTGACCTCACCCAGATTGTTGGCAGTAGGTGACAGCATTGCTGCTGCATGTCATTGGCAAGTGGCTAGATTCATTCTTCCTGGAGATAAACTTGACTGATTTGACACTTTATACATGGCCAAAACCAGTACATTTACTAAACCTATCAGAGGGGCAGAATAAGCTTTCACCTAGATGCCGTACCAGCATACTTGCTTCGGTAGAATGCCAGTAAATATACCATTTTCTAATTATTACATCCTGAGACTTCCATTTTTCTAATAAACCTGTTCAAGGATGATACTACACACTTTTCAAGCAGGTTGAATTTGAACCTGGGCCTCCTGGAGTAGGGACATTATCACTGCACCACAGGAGCCCTTCCTGAAACTTCTACACTTTGTTTTGACTTAATTGATTTAGCCACCATGCTTTACAACTATACAGTCTTGAGTTCTGTTAGTGGCTGAGACTAACGTTTATCCCAATAGGAAAACCTGAAATTATTTTTCATCTGCTGCTTACATTCCAGTTTTGATGAGCAACTAGCATTTCAATAACTTTTCCATGGCCAATGGGAGTTGTCAAATGCACCCGTGCATCCCTATTAGATAAAAGGCATACAATTAATGGCAATCTCCACTTCTTACAATGTAGAAGTACAACATTCCCTCAGAACACCTCACCACCATTCCTGCATTAGCATTGCTACTAGCTGCAGAATCAGGGACTACGCTGTAACATAGTCGGAGGGAGAGAAAGAAGAAAACCTACTGAGGGCACTCTGGTGGCATCAGTCATATCGTACTGTACATGAATTCTTAATTTGGCTCTACATCTGTTTGTTTGACAGATTGTGTAGACAAATACAGGCCAGTGAGTCCTGCTGACACTTTTGCCCCTGGTCCTACAATATTCCTATTCATTCCCTGGCCTGTGTCCTGACTTGTTGGTGTGAATGAGTTCATCGGCGATGCCCAAGACTGGAAGGCGCGCAATACATACGAAGCTAATGCATTAGGAAGGCCAGAATTTAGGAATCTCACAGTCTGTATCCTGTATAATGCATGGGTCTGTGTATAAGTTTGCTTCCTTTTAAATGGCCTCACATCAGTAACTCCTGCTCCCTCCCTTTGAATGCAAACAATTATCCTTCCATTCTGGATGTTGTCGCAACTATCTTTCCATTATATATTTTAATTTCCAACACGATGGAAACCAACAGTAAGCAAGCACTCTTTGGTCAGTGCTTGTTAGCCTTCACCGCTAGGTGTTAGTGAACACTGAATATCCAGATCCTCTTCCTAGTAGCCCTTCCTGTGAAGGATGCTTTGCATCTCTCCAGATCTCCACCCAACCTCTCTACATGAACCTTGGCTGCCCATTGTTCCTAACCAGCTTCTGGCAAATTAAGTAGCTGTGCCAGATGTGAGCATCCATGGCAAAAACACCCTTCTAACCCCTCCCCACAAAGCCAGGATGCTGCTGACAGTGGACAAAACCATTCCACTTAGAGTCATAGAGTTGTACAGCATGGAAACAGACTTTTCAGTCCAACTCATCCATGCCAACCAAATATCCTAAATAAATCTAGTCCCATTTGCCAGCATTTGAACTATATCCCTGTAAACCCTTCCTATTCATGTACCCATCCACTTGTCTCCCTTTCCATTTCATGATCTACAGTATTCCCTCTTATAAATACAGTTGCCTCCCCTTCACAATTGTTGTCCCATCTTTCCCAAAGCCTGCAACCCCAATCCCAATGAATAGATTCCAGAATCACCTTCCTGCTGCACCTCCCTAGTCCACCCTTCTATCCACCCATCCCTTTAGTTTCCATGGAATAAAATGATAGACTAACCACAGCCTATTCCTTTCACCAATCTAACAGGACAACGCAGGATGAGTAGTGCCCAGACCCCTGGCTGATGGCTATACATCTCCCCAACTGCATTAGTCCTACACTACAGACTGACGCTGTGAAGACTACAAAGGTGTGGACCACCTGACCTTGGCCAATTCCCAAGACTTGTTTGGGAGGCTGCCCTTGACTCACTTTGTAATAACCCCCTCACTGATAGATGCCTCCATGGACTTTGGTGAGGACTACTCCCCTAATACTTTGAAATATGGTGCTTGCTTACTGTAAATAGCCGGTTTGCCGTGTAAGCTGCTGTAACATGGTGTAGGTGTAAAAGTGGTATATCACACTGCCGTACTGCAAGATTGGATGAGGACTGCTGATCAACAAGACAATCTACCTGATTGTGTGACTGTGCTATATGGCAAGACAGAGATGCTGTGAGCATGCAGGTAGGCACTAAGTAAGCAAACACTAAGAAAGCAAGTGAGCAGTCCTGAAATGCAGCCTGGTTCAATTTGTGAGCGAGGTCCCTGCATGCAAAATGTCCTTCAGCAGCTTTTCAATACTAGTTGCCAGTGTGGTCTGCAATGCAAACCTATACTTCATATGTGGCCTGCATCGTGGTTGTCGGGGATGGACAATTGTCAGATGCCAACGTCTGTGGATGAGGGGTGTGTGCAATGTTCCCTCTAAGCACATTTCAAGGAGTTCTATTTCCAGAAGTCACTGCCATGCATAGACCTCAGAGGCCCATGCAGCCGGAAAGCAAGTTAGAGAGAATGCTGGGTGCGTACAGCTGGTGCCCATGGTTCATGCCCAAAATGCTGTTTGATGCTAATCGACTTGGAGGCAATTCACAGCTTGCAGCTAGCTGAAGTTACAAGGCACCTTGTTGAAAATTCGCAACTATCAGATTGTTTGGCACACTGGGAAGATAGGAAACTGATTATTAATGAAGTATCTTGTGGTGTTAATAAAGCATTCATAACAAGTTATAACCCACCTTGATTGGCAACTCGCCACTTTCTAGTGGGAAAATTGCATCACCACTCGGCAAATGCATAAAAGATGCAGCGAGTTGCTACTGATGCTGAGATGGGCCTCACTGGACTGTTCACCCAATTCTATCACAGATTTCGCTAAACCACATGTTACTCAGATCCCTAGAAGATACCACCTACATGGCTTTACAGACTCCACCCTGCACTTAAATTCATAAACAATCAAATAAGCTCTCTTTAACTTGATGTCATAATTGTGAAATTGGCCAGGGAGTGTGCTACTATTGGCGACTGCAAACCAGCCTTCATTGATCAATATACACATCGGGATTGGAGTTTTGTAGCACACCGAGACCTGATGATGTGTATCCTAGGACTATGTGGGAGGCTAGAGAGGAAATTGCGGAGATACTTGTATCATCGACAGCCACAGGTGAAGTGCCCAAAGGTGGTTAATGTTGTGCCATTATTTAAGAAAGGCTGCAGGTAAATGCCTGGAATCGACAGAACAGTGAGCCTAACGCTCTTGGCGGGTACATTGTTAGATGGGATTCTGAGAGATAGTATCTACAAGTATTTGAAGTGGCAATGACTCATTTGGGATAGTCAGCATGGCTTTGTGCATGGGAAATTGTGTCTCACAAATTTGATTGAGTTTCTTGAATCGGTGACCAAGAAAGTAGATGAGGGCAGAGCAGTAGACATTGTCTACATGGAGTTTAGCAAGGTCTTTAACAAGATACTGCATGTTGGGTTATTGAGTTAGGCTAAATCTCATGGGATCTAGGGAGAGGTAGCCAAATGGATACAAAATTGGCTTGATGGTAGAAGACAGAGGGTGATAGTAGAGGGTTGTTTTTCAGACTGGAGGCCTGTGACCAGCGGTGTGCCACAGGGATTGCTGGGTCCATTATTATTCGTCATTTATACAAATGATTTGGATGAGAATTTAGGAAGTATGGTTCATAAGTTTGCAGATGACATCAAGATTGGTTGTATCATGGACAATGAAGAGCGTTATCTGGGAATGCAGTGAGGATCAACTGGGCAAGTAAACTGAGGAATGGCAGATGGAGTTTAATTTAGATAAATGCGAGGTGTTGCATTTTGGTAAGACAAACCAGAGCAGGACTTACAGTCAATGGTAGGGCAATAATTTTCATTATGGTGTTAAATATATATTTTATTTCCAAATGCCAGGTTGTCCTGCCACTGCCAGGATTGAACGTGGGTCCTTAGTCTGTTTGGATGGATGGCGGGAATCTGTTTGAAATATTACCAGCTGCAGCTGTCAGCCCGCATTCAGAGCTACTAGCTCAATCAGATGCAGGTGACTACAGCTGAGGCTGTAGGTAGTAGAAGAAAGTGCCTCTAGATTGAGGTGCCTAGAAGGCCAGGCATCTCTTTGCAGTTTCTGTGCCAGGCTTCGGCAGACAGAACCCAACAAAAGGAGGTGTGAGCTTTCCAGCACTCCAGCAGAGCTACAGGGTAGCCACTGCCACCAAGGGGCGCCTCCATTGGGCATGGAAATGCCATTAAAAAAGATCCCAACCTTTACTGCTGAGAGGCCTGGCATCTCATCAGGCAAGAGCAGTCCACCTGATGTCTAATACAATGCTGGGTGGGGTGGAAAGCAGTTGTGATTTAGCTACTTGATTGGTTTAATTGGGTGCCCATCACTTGTCATTTCATAGTGAGAATAAACTGTGGCGACAGGAAGATAACAAGATGTAGAGCTGGATGAACACAGCAGGCCAAGCAGCATCACAGGAGCAGGAAAGCTGACGTTTCGGGCTTAGACCCTTCTTCAGAAATGGGGGAGGGGAAGGGGGTTCTGAAATAAATAGGGAGAGAGGGAGAGGCGGATAGAAGATGGATAGAGGAGAAGATAGGTGGAGAGGAGACAGACCGGTCAAAGAGGCGGGGATGGAGCCAGTAAAGGTGAGTGTAGGTGTGGGGGTAGGGAGGACATAGGTCAGTCCAGGGAGGACGGACAGGTCAAGGGGGCGGGATGAGGTTAGTAGGTAAGAGGTGGGGGTGGGGCTTGAGGTGGGAGGAGGGGATAGGACAGATTAGGGAGGCGGGGACGAGTTGGGCTGGTTTTGGGATGCGGTAGGGGGAGGGGAGATTTTGAAGCTTGTGGAGTCCACATTGATACCATTTTCCTAAATTTTCAAGATAGAAGTAAAAATAATAGGTCCTCCAGGATCTTTAAAACTGTAAGTAACCAGAAGAATGAACAAATTTCATTCAAATTAAATGATTTCCTGATGAAGATGCTACTTTTTCTTGTTATTATTGAAATTTGTTAGTAAAATTTATATCTTGATTGATCACATATAGTTTCATGTCCTCAGACTTCTGTAGCAAATTAGCCAGCAAGCAACCAGCTGCAAAACAGGTACAGTATGCATTATTTCTTCAGATTCCTATAAGGGCAATAACTTTAACGATCACCAAACCAGACTACATACTATAATCTCCCAACAGCATCTTGATCAAATAAATCTATATTAATCAGTTTACATAGCAACGCACTTTGGCCCAACATTTGCACAAGGGCATTATTCTCAAGCATTGTGCTGATGTTACTCAAGAGTTGTATAAGAATGACCTTCAATCAAATTGAATAAGGCTATATCTGAACTATGACATTTCATGTTTGATTCTCTTTTTGCTACCAATTTTTATTATTTTTCTTTCACTCACCATTTTTTATTTGTTCAAAGGATGGGGGCATCATGGGCTAGGCCAGCATTTATTGCTCATTCCTAACTGCCCAGAGAACTAGAATTGCGGTTGGTCTGGAGTCACGTATAGAACAGGTAAGGACAGGAGTTTATTCCTTCAATGGCACTAGTGAATCAGAGGGGTTTTCTTCCTGACAATCATCAATGGTTTCACGGTCATCATTAGGCTCTTAATTCCAGGTTTTTAATAAGTTTAAATTCCATCATCTACCATGGTAGAATTCAAACTCGGGTCCCCCAGAACATTATCCTCATCTCTAGGTTAATACTCTAGTGATAACACCACTAGGCCACCTCTTCCGCCCTCACCACCGGGTCATGCATTAATTCCTGATTGAGAAATTAAGCAACTAACTTGTTTCTAGAACTCTGCTAATTACATGTCTGACCTATTTGTTAGAGTTCTAGAAATAAATAATCTACCAGTATTCCCTCATCTAAGTGTTGCATTCAGTAATTGGTTTGAGTGGCTCAAGTGGAATTTAAGTCTTCATTGAGAAACAGCAAGGCTCAAATGGCACTTAATTACAGAATTCCAAAGCATCTTCCCAGTACTGTGGTCTGTGGTGCAGTAGTAGACCCCTGCCTCTGGGCCAGAAAGCCCAGAATCATGTCCTGACTACACCAGAGGTGTATCATAATATGCCTGAACAAGTTGATTAAAAATATTTTCCAGTGTCCCATACAATTCAAAAATATAAAAAAATGGCTGGGGAGAAAAGCTTTATCATTTAAAAAGTCTGGTCTCTTTGTGACTTCTACAATTCTAAAAGGAATAATCTGTTGCAACAGTAAAAGGACTGGTCAGATTTACAATTGATGTACACTGCATTTTCTGGAACGTGCTCAAATGGGAAGGTAATTTGCCAAGTCAGCAAATATTTAGAATCATTTTATAACATCACATGTTCACATATAGAATGCAGTTCTTAACTAAGGTGCAGTTGAACACCAGCAATAATGTTAAAGAGGAAGTCTTGGGGCTCATTGGATCGTTACCCTGCCTCTGAATCGGAGCTATGGATTCACAGCCCACCCCAAGAGTTGGTGGCCAAGGAAGATATGTCTATAACAAGGCCAAACAGTTTGAGTGATTATACAAGTGAATTGCTCCAGAAAACTGGCCTCCCTAGTGTCCAATTGGCCCAGTTGGCTGGGTGACCAGGGTGGATCAGACTGCTGTCAATAGTATGGCTGGAGTGGATTTTAGACTAGTCTCCTTATTCTGGAGGTCATTGTGCTATGGATTAGAACTGTCTTTGTTCAGAGAACTGAAGAAATGCTGTGAACTGATGCAATGTTAATAACAATTTACGAGTCTCAGTCAATTGCATAAGGTCAAAGATGTAAAACCCAATATGGACAGGTCATATGTATATTAGTTGAAAACAACATAATTAGTTTTTCCTATTTCAACCCTTCAGTAAATACAATATTGCAGAGTGGGAAGGTGTTGACAATGCTGTTGGGAAGGAAGTTCCAGGAATTTGACCCAACAATGGTGAAGGAATGACTGTTGCAGATTAGAATGATTTGTGGCTTGCACAGTATTATGCAGGAGGTCATATTCCCATGCATCTGCTGATCTCATTCTTCTTGATGGTAGAGGTTGCACATGTGGATGAGTTTTGATGAGTTGCTGCAATGCATCTTGTAGATGATACACAATGGCAGCAGTGTGTATCAATGGCAGTGTCTCTGACTCCCATGTAACCACAATGAGGCATGCCAGTACATTTATCTATCTAAGCTAGTATCAATCAATAACAATGATACATGCATGAATAAATGAAACCAACGTGAAATAATGAGATAACACAGAGTGGAACTGGAGGAACACAGCAGGCCAGGCAGCATCACAGGAGCAGGAAAGTTGACATTTTGGGTCAGGACCCTTCTTCAGAAAAAGCTTCTCTGACTCCAGCATCTACAGTTCTTACTATCTCTCAATGTGAAATACTGACCTATTCATACTGGATTTTACATTTGTGTCTTCATTCAGTTGACTGACACTCATAAATTGATAGTAATTTTGCACCTGTTCACAGTGCTTCTTCAGTTCTCTGAAAAAAGTCAGTATGACTTTCTGCTGAACTTTTATTACTTAGTTCAAAATAAGTCATGCCGGACTCGAAACATTAACTCTGTTTCTCTGTCCACAGATGCTGCCAGACCTGCTGAGTTTTGTCAGCACTTTGTGGTTGTTTCAGAATTCCAGCATCCGCAGTATTTTGCTTTTACTTCTATAACATATTTGACTTCACACTGCATCAGTTGATCTGCTGAACCCCTCATCCTTGCCTTTGATACTTCATGTCTCAATTATTCAATCATACTTTTAACTGGACTCCCACATTCTACCCTCTAACCTTTACTGATTGTTACTTAACACACAGCAAGTCACTTACCCATCACCTTTGTCTGCTGAACTACATTAACTCCAGTCTTATCCTGGTTTTCAATCCCTCCACAGTCTTGCCTCTCCCTATCTCTGTAATCTCCCCCGATATTACAACTTTCCGTGATAACTGCACTTATTTTTGTGCATTCTCTGTTATAATTGCTTCACCATTGGTCAATGCTTTCAGGAGACTAGGTTCTAAGTTCTGGAATTGCCTCATTTGCCTCTCCATCTCTCACTTTCCTCCTTTAAAGCACTTATTAAAATCCACCTCATGTCTTTATGTGACTTGGCATCTTAATTTATTGTATTGTTTTGTGAAGTACCTTACACAGTGTTCCAATATATTAAAAGCATTTCTGATGGTAAATTCCATATATTTCAGCACTCCCCATTGTAAATTACCCCCTTTACAAAAAAAAGGCTCAAGGGATTAGAAAGCAGCTACCAGCACACATTTCTATGCTTTCAAAGTATATTCTTGTGCAAGTATTATCTAATGTTAATCACTATAGTTTCTCCAGAGTTTCAGCATCTGGATACATGATATTGCAATGCTATTGTGTGTAATGGTGATGTGTATGACACTGCATTGATTGTGTAGTGCTCATCTGCAGTTCTTTATTTAAATTTGCATCTTGTGGGCTTCAGAATGTTTTAAAAAAAGACAAGTCTTCGTGCAAAACCATGCGCTAAATATTGTTCAATTTGTCTGTGAAAAGGGCCAATGCACTTGACATTGTCAAATCTCTGTTTTTCTCCTTTTGTGCTTATAAGGAACTGGTGTTCTGCAGCAATGTCCAACAGGTGATGTCAGAGTCCCAAGCGGTCTTAAAGCTCAAGTCTATATGAAATATTTTGTGAATTTAAAAGAATTGGATTTTTTTCAGTATTCTTCCTGTTCTGGTAGTTATTTTGTTGATTAGAAAATCAAGATTCCTAAGCAATCTTAAATACTACATATGCAAATTAATGAGAAGATATAATTGTCATGTCACGCCCAAGACTCATAGTACACATCAATGCGGTCACAAGGACAAAGACTTGGATACTTTCTGGCTTATTAAATCTATTAAACATGAATACATGTACCTTCTGTGCTTTAAACGACTATGACACCATAGACACTTAAGTTGTGACTGTCATCAGTGCAAAACCAAGCAGTTTATTACAATTTTCTTCTCTTGTGTGGAAGTCAACAAGCAAAAGCAGACCATCATAACTAAATTATTTGGCAGCATAGGAGAGTTACAATGTATCCTGTAGATTATTTGCCAACAATGCATACTCGTGACATCAGTTGGTTTTCTATAAAATTATGGTTCGAAATCATAACTTTTAAAATTTAACTACATATTTAGACTCAACAGTAACATCGTGGTACTAAATCTAATTAAGCATTGTTTGTTATCTCTCATAGCCTTGCAAACCAATAACAACCATCACAAATTAACATTAGTAATTGCTGGTATCAAGCAGACATTCGAACTGTCTATGAGTCCTTTCCACAAAATGTGTACACATAGGTAAATACAAATACACATTTTTTGAAATGATGTGGAGGTGCCTGATGACAAGTGACTTCATCTGATGAAGGAGCAGCACTTCGAAAGCTTGTGATTTCAAATAAACCCGCTGGACCTGTCGAGTGACTTCATTTTATTTAAAATAGTGTAACAGTAATGAAAACAATATGACCTGTTCGCAAAGATATTACTTGTTATCTAGCCTTTCCACAGTGCGATATGGATTTCTTTTACAAAGGTTATCACAAACACGTGGGATAATTTGACCCGCTGGTTTACTACAACTGGATGGTAGGTCGCGTGTGCTGTGCGCTTTCCTGCAGGGACCGCTCCGCCTACCCTTTTCGCAATGTTGACGCAATCTATAAATAGTAGAACAAAAGGACAACTTCCTTGAAGCTTGCTGAAACTGCATAAAAGGATAAATGTTGACGTTGGAGAACATAAGCCCCGATATTTTTGCGAAGTTTTGTTTTCTAAAGAGTACACGTTCTAAGAGTTGGATTACATGAGATGTTCGAGTGTCAGTAAGTGTCTCACATTGTTTTCTCCTATTAAAACTCAGGAAGTATTTAGTCATGTACCTGTGTGAATTTTATCAAAGACTGTTGCTTTTTTTTTGTCTAGTACATGAAAGATTATTTAGACACAAAACGGACTAGTTTTGGAGCGTTCAACTTATGTGGTGAGTGTGAAACGTATTCCTAAACAGTGCATGATCGAAAAGCATGTTTCGAGTATATTAAATCGCACCCTGTCGGGCATCAACTTGATTGTAGTAATTATGCCTAACGACGTAATGACGCAATTACAGATTTAAATTTTAAAATAGCTGATGTTGCAAAAGGACAGTCGCACATAATACTCCGGTTTGTTTGTCTATTTTCGTGTAGATAATTTGTCCACTCTTAATCCGCACATCGTATACTGTCGAGCAAAGCTGTGCAACTGATGTTAGAATTTCCGTAATTACTGGAGAAACGTGATACGTTGTTTATTTAAATTTGTTTAAAGTCGGGTTAAAACATAAAGGGAAAAGAGAATAAATGTACGGCCGCTCTCCGTTTACCTTTATTGTTAATTTAATATCACCGAATAATGCAGCATGTGCAAGCACAGCGCACCTTAGACAAGGTAACATAAAGCATTCTGGCAACATTGCATAGAAGCAATAATACTACCGTATTTACATTGATACACAGAGGTACTCGGCGTAAGGAGATTGACAGACCGGACCTCCATACAATAGTCAACCTAGAATTGGGAAAATTCCAAATTAGGACAGTGATGGCGTCACCGACCCAATCATCGATGTTCAGCGTGGCCATGAGGGTGGGACATCCGCTTTCGCGGAGTACTTTGTTGCAAACAATAAGCCATTTACAATACTGAGAACTGAAGAGGGTGGCTGTTATATTTTGTAATGACCGATTCAGAGTAGAACTTGGGCAAGTAGGCCGGCGTATGGACGAAATAAACGGAAAGTATCGCTACAAACAAAAGTTCGCATTTTCACCGGACTACTTGACGATGGGTTGGATTTTTATTTTAAAAGTTAGGAGAAACGATCTTTACAAATAACCTAATATAGTTCTTGTTAACAACTGGTGCTCGAAGTGTAAATATTACGAGTAGCACCGTGGTTAGACGACTGCAACTCAAAGCTCGATTGAAGAGCAAGTCCGTAATGCCCGAAAATGTTTATTCCGATGGAAGTTTGGTACAACAAATGCAAGATACAGTGCTTTTAAGAAAAAAAAAGTCTCATGCAGTCTGGTTATAGAAATACATTCTGTCTGACTGATGGCTACAATCATACTGTTAAAAAAGACCAGTAAAAGTTTTTGTCTGTACGGCATACTTAAAGGCACTTCTGTGAGCGGCTCGTTTTCCGCAACCTTGTTTGTTTGCATTTTAAGGGCTTGCATTTTAAGGGCGTATTTCCATATCATGCACCATCTTAGCTACCGGGAAAAATCTGACAATCTGGAGAGTTAAAGTTTGAAAGTTTCTACGGTTATACTGTAGTACGAGCACTTTTGATGTTGACAAGACAATATTTATATTTTCAATTAACTGCGACATTTCTTCCTATCTAAAAGCGGACCCGCATTGTTGATCTTTCTGGTGGAATTGTGGGCCCCCCCCCCCCCATTGGTCTTTTCAAAACAGAACACCTCATGAGCGGAGACTTAGAATTAGTTCCAAACGTTAAAGGACTGATCGAAACGGATATCTGAGCATTGGTACAATTGCTCCAATATTAACGAAAAGATACCAGCTATTAGAACATGTTTTCCAACTACATAGAATTGGAGCACAGCAATCATTGATCGTGGTCTGCATTTAAGAACACCTGTGTCTTAATGTTGTACCCTTTTTTTTAATGTAGTAAGATCCCAGAATGCTTCACAAGAGCACTCAACAAACAAACTTTAACATTAAGTCTATAGGTGTGAGACTGGAAGAGCACAGCAGATCAGACAGCATCAGAGGAGCAGGAAAGGCAACATTCAGGAGGAAACTAACTTTGACATTGACCCCCCCCCCCCCCCATGTCTCCTAATGTTACTCCATGACCAAAAGCTTGGTTAAAGAGGCAAAGATTAAGAAGCCTTTTTGAGTTGAAAAAAGGGAAAGAGTTGGAGAGGTTTAGTTCAGGAATTTAGATTAGATTTTTGACAGCTGAAGACTACATCAAATGATGTTTAAACAATTTAAAATTGGGATCACTAGAATTGGTGAAACAGTTATTGGCAGGTTTCAGAGCTGGAGATCACAGAATTAAGGAGATGCAAGTCCATGGAAAAATCTGGTCTTGAATATTTTTTGAAAAGTATTGGCTCCTGGGTAAGCAATGTTCATTGGTAAGCATAGGGGCTTCAGGTAAATGGAAATTAGGGCAGAGACAGCAGAGTTTTCAGTTGATGGTTAATGGAACATGGAATGTTTATGTGCTTCAGCTATACAAAACATTAGTGGGACTATATTGAGAGAACTGTGTATGGTTTAATCTCCTTCTTAGAAGGATCTATGTGTTGGAAGCAGTTTGGTGAAGGTTCCTTAGACTAATACCTGCTTTGGATGGGTCCTGTTATGAGGAAAGATTGGACAAGCTAGACTTGTATCCACTTGAGTTTGTAAATTGAAAGGTGACTTGATTTGAAACATAGGATCCTGAGGGGTCTTGACAGGGTGCATGTGGAAAAGATCTTTCCTTTTATGAAAGAATCTACAACTAGGTGTCACCCATTTAAGACAGATAGGAATTTCTTGATTGAGAGTCATTGGAACTCTCCCTCCAAAAGTGAAAGCAAAGTCTTTGAAATATTTGTAAGCCAGAGGAAGACTGCTTCTAGATAAGCAAGAGTGAAAGGTTATTGGGTAGATGGGAATGTAAAGTGATCAGATTAGCCATCATCTTGAATGGTAGAGAAAGCTTGAGGAGTTGAATAGTCTACTCCTGTACCTTTTTTTCTTAGAATAGCTGAGTTGAGGTAACTAAGACGTGGACGAGAGTTTCCACAATAAGTAGTGGAGATGGGGAGAGTTGTGCAACATTAGAGATTATTCCTCTCTTGGTCTTCCCAGTATTTTGTTGGAAATTTCTGCTTTTCTAGTACTAAATGTTGGTTAAGTTGTCCTACAGCTTGGAGACAGAGTTCCAAGGAGGTAATGATGAGGTACAGTTGTTCTTCAACAGCTCACATGCTCATGCTTTTTGTTGCTGAGGGACAATACATAGAGATGTAGAGGGATCCCAGGTTAGATTCTTTGGTAACAGAATAATGGTGCAGATCAAGAAAATAAGCTATTTCTTGTGATTGACTAGAAATAGGCATGCACTCCTGCCCAGCTGGATGACAATGGATAGGTGTTAAAGGAGAATGTTGTGGTCAACAGTGTCAAACACTGTAAATAGGTTGTGAAGTACAAGGAGATATTAGTTTTTGTTTCACAGGCATTGTTGTTCTTAGTTCTGGAGTTAGTTATCCAAACATTGAAGATTAATTCACAAGTACAGGTTTATTTTTCAAAAACTGTTTTGGTACATGATATTCATACTATCTCAAAGCTGAAGACAATATGTAGTTTCAATGTTTGTTACCCATTTAACATTTGTAGTAAGTCAAAGCTGTTCCATTATAATTGTTAACAGTAAATTCACTCCTGTCTACATCCTTTGTTTGACAACAAAGTACAAATCTCAAGACAAGGATGGTCATACAGCCCATCTAACGCTACAGAAATCTACTATGCAGCCATCAGATTCTATAACATTTGCATCACTCTTGCCTCCTCCACTGCATTCTGAATATCCAGGTATTGATTCTCTGGCAAGAGAAAGTATATCTTTATTTTAATCACTGCCTTGCATTTTGCCACTTTACATTTGCTTCCTTGACCTGAAGCCATGGGTTAACCTAATTTGCAAATTTACCCTTTCTATTAGTTTTATGTAGTTACATGGATCATCTTATTTGCTTCCTTTTAAGGAAAAGTGTTGTAGTGAGTTAGTGGATCCTCTTAACTCAACCCCAAAACTCTAAATATAAAGCATTGAAGGCCACTGCAAAAGACTGAAACAGGTGAAACTCTTTACTATGTAACAAGATGTTTTGTATACAGTAGACAAACAGAATGCTGAAGAAACATGGCATATCTGCCAGCATTTGTGGAGAGAAAAGTTAATGTTTTTGGTCCAGTAAGATTCTTCAGCACTCAGAAGAGCCATACTGAACTGAATGCTGACTGTTTCTCGCTCCAGAAATGCTGCCAGACTTGCTGAGTTTCTCCAGTATTTTTTGCCTCTGGTTTTCAGTATGTGTAATATTTTGCTTTTAATTTTTTGTTGTGCAGTAAACAGGAACTTCAACTCATTTTCATAATAAGTGAACTCTCACTTCCACCGTCATCTTTTCTTCCATATTAATTGCTTGACATTTCAATTAATCCAGTGTATAGCAGCACTACGATCAATGGCTCAAATAGCTCAGTTGGGAGAGTGTTACAGTGAAGATCTAAAGGTCACTGGTTCATTCCCATTCTGGCAAAGTCTAGTGTTTTGAATCTTGTGGTAGTGTTCCTATCTCTGGACCAGGAGGTCTACATTCAAGTCCCACCTGCCCTTAAAGTGTCAAGCATGTCATAACAAGTTCATTAAAAATAACTTCAGTGGCAGTGACTATTGCCATACTAGTCTGAAAACACCTTATTTTGTGTAATGTTTTTCTTTTTTTAAGTTAACCAGACTCTGGACTAGTTAGTACTTTGGATCGAAGACCATCTGGCAATACCAGGTGCATTAAGTTTGAGGGTCTGGTGGCAGTGGTACTGTACCTAACTCTGGGGCTGGGGTTAGGTCTGAAAGTCCGCTTTCAAGTTCCACCTGCTTCAGAAATATTATAACATGTCTGAACAAGTTGATTAAAAGTATCTGAAAGCACTGTGTGGCTGGAGTAAAGACACTTCTTGTAACTTAACGAGAACTGGTTGGACAGTTGCTGCTTTTCTCATGTGTTGTTCCTTTAAAAACACATTCTCCACTCATTCTGTTTCTGCAGTTGTAAAACTTGAGAACTTTTATAGGCAATTCAAAAGATTTTTGGTATCACCTAGACTGATAAATGAACAAGCTTTTTTGGCTTTCAAGTGCCATCATCTATCTGCTCTTTAGTGCCAGACTCCTCTGGGTAACCTGACGTGCCTGACCTTGCTAACTGTGGACCTGTTTCCAATCTCCCTTTTCCTTTCCAAAGCCATTAAATATGCTGTCTTCCCAAGTTTGTGCCCATTTATCCCAGAACTCTGAATCTCTCCAATCAAGTTTCTACCCCTGCCACCACAGTGAAATGGCTCTCAATGTCACAAACGTCATCTTGTGTGACAGTGACAAAAGTTGGCAAGTCTTTCTCGACCTGCCTGCAACACTTTATACTTTGAACACACTAGCCTCCTTCAGTGCACGTCCACTTTTCCAGTAAAGAAACCGTATTCCAATGCTGTTCTAAACAGGAGTCTACCCTCCAGTCATATCACTTTAGAATTCTGCTGTCCATGTTTTAACCTACGCTCTGTCTTCTTTGACCTAGAGTAGTTTCCCATTGAGCAATACCTTTTTTAATTATAAAATTCTATTTTTATTTTCTCAAATCACTCCCTCATCTCAACACTTCACATCTCAGTAATCTCCTTGAACCTTACCCTTTTGAGATGAGTTGTCCAATTGGCAACAATGTCCTCAGCTTCCAAGGCCCAAAATTCTTGAAGCCACCACATTTTTTAGCTTTTAAGATGTGCCTCCAGCCTTGCTACTAACGGAAACTTTAGACATTGACCCTAATATTTCCTTGTGGATCCAATTTTATTGTTTATTATTGTTCCTGTAAAGGGATTCCGGTTTTAACTATTGTTAATGGTTCTAGTTACATGTTGTTAGTGACTAGTTTTAGTATCAGAATCATAAAATAAGTGCAGCCATCAAGCTTTCAACCTATCATGTCAGCCCGCTGTCAGCAGAAGGGACTCTGCCAGTCCTAATTTCCTACCCTTCCCCTAAACCTTGCAGGTTTTCTCTTCAGGTACTAATTACATACACTCTTTTAATAAAAAAGCAACAATTAAATTAGTTACCACCGCTAAGTGCACTTCAGATCCTAACCACTCGTTTGTATGAAAAAAGTTTGAATAGCATTTGTTCTTATTTCTTAAATCGCTGCCCTTTTGTTCTTGATCCTTCTGCCATTGGAAACAGTTTGTCTCTATCTAACATTATAATCTCCCACCTCTCCTTTTCTTTTCTATGTTTTTACTATTTATATTGCCACAGAAGAGTTTTGGATTCTCTTTTCTAATAGTTCCCTCTTATTGTTTTTCTTGGTTCCTTTTTCATTTCCCCTCTGTCCTTTTCAATATTCTGCCTGGTTCTCACTTCAATTGTCATCCTGACACCTGTCATACATGTCATTTTCTGCCACATTTTTGTCATGCAGTGAACTCTGGCATTAGTGGTCTTTCCTTTCTCCTTTTTGGTTTGAGAATGTATTTCTAATGTACATGAACCATCTCCTCTTTAAATGCAGCCCATTATTTTGTTACAGTTCTGCCTGGCAATAGTTGATTCCATTTACTTTGTCCAGATCTATTCTCACCCCAATGAAATTCATCCTCTTCCAACTGGGTACCTTTTTGGACTACTGTTGCTCCTTATCCTTTTAATATCCAGCCACAATAATATATTCACGGTTCCTCAAACTTTGCCCTGATATCTTCCCAAATCCAAATGTAACAATGCTTCTGTTTCTGTTAGCCTGCACACATAATGATCAAGAAAATTCTATCGAATACACTTCAGAAGCTCTTCCTTCTGTTCCCTTTACAGTATATTATCATCCTAGTCTAATCGATTAGTGTTCCTAAACCACTAATTTTCCTGCAAATTGGCACCTATCTTTTCCCATTGGTGACCAGTAGAATACAAGCAGTAGTGTAATCGTACCTTGCTTCTCAACTGAAACCAATTGTAACCATATTGAAACTGTTGTCAATAATAAACAGCGCTAACTCTCATCATTTTAGTTCTGGTTTCCTGAAGTAGAAACTCTTCCCTCAGAGCAATAAGTAATTTTAATACATGTTTATAAATGGAATTTACAGCTACTAACCTCCAAGATTTAATGATCACATTCACATTGGGTCAGGAGGTTTAGCATTTTGAACCTTGTTGCATTTGGTGCTGACAAGTGGTGATTGGGACTACAATATTCAGCATGATGCTTCCCTCGATGTAAATATAACTGGACGCAACCCCTGAAATTGTAAAGAATGTGTAGCCTTAATCACCATGTTCATATAAAATGAGTACAGTCAAAGCTTTATGTTGTCACCTGTCAGACTGTTGACTAGCATGTGAATACTTCAACCACTTAATACTATTCTCCAAGTGAGTCATAGAATGCTTTTGTCCATACTGATTATTATGCAAGAGTGACTCAACCAGTCCCACTCCCATGTACCATTCTAGCAGCCGTGCTATTTTTTCCCCTTTTTGAGTGCCTATTCAGTTCACTTTTGAAGCCACCGTTGGCTATAACATTCTCAGGCAGTGCATTCTTAGGTTCTAATAATTTTGCTGTGTTTTTCTTTCTTTTAGCAAAAAACAAGTTTCCTCAAGCAGCCTTTTGTTCATTTACCAATCATCATAAATCCATATCCTCTAATTCTTCTGAAAACGCAAGTAGTTTCTCTTCATTTACTTAGCCTACACTCCTAATGACCTTCATCACACGTCAAATCTAAAGCGTTCCAAAATTACTAAATATTCTAGGGGCAAAAGTGAAGAGGAAATAAATGTAACAACACCAGGTTGGGAAATGAGTGGGGCTAAAGAGCAATAAGGCCCAGACCTGATGTGGTGCATTCCTAGGATATTAGAGAAAGTAGCTACAGAGACAGTGAATATCTTGATAGTAATCTTCCGGTATTTCTTAGATTCTGGAGAAATCTCAGTATTGGAAAACTGCAAATTTAAACTTTTATAAAGGTAAGAGGGTGACTACTGGCCAATTAGTTTAATTTCAATTATTGGGAAAACGTTAGTCTATGATAAAGGATGAAATAGCAGAGCCTGTAGAAATACAAAATATGATTAAAATGATTCAGCATGGCTTGGTGAAGGAGAAATCATGCTTGACAAATTTACTAGAAGTCTTTGAGGAGGTAACAAACAAGACAGATAGAGTAGAAGTAGTGGATGTAATATTTGGATTTTCATAAAGCCTTTGATAAGGTATCACACATCAAGCCATTTAATAAGATAAGGGTCCATGGTATTGAAGGTAGGGTATTAGTTTGCCAGTTTTCTATCCATGCTAATAGACTTGGGATAAGGGGGACATTTTCAGGGTGGCAATCTTTAACTAGCAGTGTGCCGTGATGATCCTATGATGGGGCCACAGTTACGTACGATATCAATCAAATGATTTTGAAAGTGAATATACAATTGCCAAGTTGCAGCTGACACAAATAGGTGGGAAGGCAAGTGGTAAGGATGATGAGTGTCTGCAGAGGGCTATGGACAAGCTAAGCACGTGAGCAAAAGCTTGGCAAATGGAATAAAATGAGGTGATGCACTTTAGCAGGAAGATGAAGATTACTTAAATGGAGAAAGACTGCAGAAAGCTACACAAAGGATTTGGGCATTTTCATCCATGAATCACCAAAAAGCTAGCATCCAAGTATAGCTGGTATAGGGAAGGCAAATGGAATGTTGGCCTTTATTTCAAAGGTAATGGAGCATAAAAGTAGGGAGGTTTTGCTAAAACTCTACAGTACAATGCACTAGCCAGACCACAGCTGGAATACTGAACAATTTTGGGCCCCCTTTTCTAAGGAAAGAGATGCTGGCATTGGAGGCAGCACTGAGAAGGTTCCCTAGGCTGATACCAGTGGTGGACGGACTGTCTTTAGAAGTTGGATAGATTGAGTCTGTACTTTTTGAAAAACCAAAAAATGAGGCACTCTTGTTAAAATACAGATTCTAGGCTCTCTTGACAAGATAGATGTGGAATGATTGTTTGCCCTCATGGGATAGTCTCTAAAGCAGAACACATTATACCCGAATAAGGGGTCACACATTTTGAAACAAGTGACGAATTTCCTGTCGGGATCAGTGTTTGTGATTGTGGAATTCTTTATTGCAGCAGGCTGCCACCTGAGTCATTAAATATATTCAAGGCTGACAATTAGTTTTTAATCAGTAATGGAATTTAGAATAATTGTGAAAAAGGTAAGAAAGTGGAGTTGGTGAATTATCAGATCAGTCATGAATGACAGAGCAAACTTGATGAACTGAATGGCCTACTTCTGTTCCTATATCTTATGATATAACCTACCTCTTCTCCAGTCTATCCACACAACTACTTTTTCTCTCGCCCCCCCCCCCCCCCCCCGAGGTATAATAAAAAAAGCAAAAGACAGCAAAGAAACAACTGTTGCTAGTATTATCTGGGTTAAGGCTTGAATGCACTTGAGTGAAAAGGGCTGATCTTTCACCAGTGAAATTAAACTTACTTGACTTAATCTAATCAGTGATAAGTCAACTTGCCATAATTATAGTTTTAATGCATTCAGTCAGTTGGAGAAAATTATAATTTTTAAACTTGCTCTTTACTTTATTGACCAAGCTGACTTTCTTCCAACAAATTTTAAAAATGACTTGCCAAGTACAATAAGCAATCACTTAGTAGCGAGGGCATATTTGTCATGATGATTTACCCACAATCATCCGCCACAAATTTCTCTTAGAAAAGGAGTTCCATGCCCTGTCCCCATTTTTAAAAAAAATCATGTTTGTATATAATTTAATTTAGTACTTATCCTCAAATAATGACATGTATCTTGGGTTACAAACATTCCATAGGAGAATGGAGGATTCAGCCATTTGGGCTGCTAGCATTCATACTGGACTGTATTCTCATGTTTATAGCCAATTTTCCTTGCTATTTCTCTATTAAACGAAATTTTTTTGCAACATCAGAAAAAGGATAAACTTCTATAAGATGTTCCTTTGGCAATTCTGAAACAAATATAAAACTTTAGATTCCTTGTGTGAAGCAATTAATATGAGGGAAAAGAAACCAAGTGTCTTTTGTCAATTTTCTGCAAGTGTAGGTCATAACTAATCATGAGGAACTGTTCAAGGATACCCGACTTGATTTATTGTGCATTTCCTATCTCCACTGGAATTTTCAGGTCTACCCTGCCTCTCCCTTTCACTTTGATATAGGTTGAAAATTAATATCAAATGTGAACCTTTTTTGTGTTACTTCACAAAAATTCTCAAGTAGTGGCTGAATATTCTGGGTTGTGGACAATTTATGCAAACAATGGCAAAATGGGGAAAAAAATGAGAAATATAACAAATTGGTTTTATTAACTACTGCAACAGGAGAGCTCTGAAATAAAATTGCCATTGTTTAATAGAGAAATTGATTTATCAATCCTGAATTCATTGTTTAGGTGATCACCGATTTATCAGGAAAATCTTGATAGTGCTGTGGCATCCTACTTGAGGCATAGGTCCTCAAACTTCAGCCTATGGATCTCACAACTAATTGGATTGCCAAAAGTTGTTTACCCTGGCAATTTAGTTCTATTTGTTTGGTTTCCTGTACTTGAATAGGTGTAGACCTTGTAAAGAGGTAATTTTTAGACCCTGTTGAATAAATCCTAATCTGAGTACCAATATCCAGTAGTAGCAACAACTGAGATAGTTAAATCAACTAAAACATTGATTTTAAATTTTGTATATAACCCAAGGTTCCATGGTCCACATCTATCGAGCGCAGTGTGGGCAAGGAAATAACTAACACTTCCTACAAACATTTTGAGCTCTGATCTTCGCTCAAAAGATTTCAGCAATCTGGCATGTGAACATTTAGAAGTTATTTCTTTTAGCCCACTGGCAACAAATTACTTACACCCTGGTAGCCATTTTCAGATTATCAGCATTTTAAGATATGTCGTGAGGCATTTCTGTTTTCAGAGGGTTACCCATATCTTAAAGCGTAATGGGTTGCCTGATCTCATCAGACTGCCTTACCTGCGTCGTGATGCCATTCTATTCAGATGTTTGGTAGGACTCATAAGTACAGATGGTTATCCTAGTTGGTCCGGTAGTAAATTGCAAGCCTTAATCATTTAGGAGACCTCAATAATTCACTTTGACACGCCAGTTTTATCCAAGTTTCCCGTGATTGCAAAACGATGTTTTTTTCATTTTCGCAATTGCTGAGTGGTACCCACAAACTCCAGATGCATACCAAATATACGGAGGCAGAAGTGGAGCCACACACAAGCTTCGAGATCTTTCCGAATGACACACTTAACATGGAGAAGTTTTGACAGAACCTCAATGGAAGGGGGGGGGGGATCGGAATGAATAATCGCCTTCTAAAATAAAGCACCATTGAATTCCTTAGCGCCAATCTTTACAAGTAGTAAACTGATCAGGACTGCGTACTTGTAAATATTCATCAGAAACGGAATAGTGCCTTTTTAAACAGAAAAAAACAGACCTGCAAAAGACGTGTGCCAGTTGGGTAAATTCAATATGAAAGCTCGGCGCAGATGGTGTACTGCTGAATCGTTCGGTCTGGTGTGGTTTGAAGAAGTGGTCTTCATTTAAGTGAGTGACAGTGCGGTGAGAAGTTGCAGGGAGGGAAACTGGTGGCGGAGCTTGTTTTGTGATGTGAAGAACCGTTGGCCGAGTGGCGGCGGCAACTCGCGCCGCTGCCGTTGGAGCCCAATTTCAAACTGTCAGCGCGAGGAGCCGCTATTACCCATCATGCCGCGTACTTCCCCCACCCCCACCCCCGCTACTAACGAATTTGAGTCGAATCTCGGTTTTCGGCGCCATTTTCGACTGGAGCGAAAAAAACACTGCAGCAGTACTACATACAGACACAAGATGAAGAGAAACAGAGTGGACAGTACTAAGGAGGATCGAGGAGAGAGGCGGGCAGAGGGTGAGACGAGAAGGGAGGGTGTGAGGGAGGGAAAAGGCGAGAAAGGTTAGAGCTGAAGTCAAGCCGCTCACACACAGGTAGAAGCAGCTCGGATACAGATAACTCCTTCGTTGACCAAGGGGACCTTGCTCTCTTTTTCCCTTTAACCCCCACTTCAAATAATTAAACCAGTGTAAGAGGAGCAAAAGGATGAAAGACGCAGATCTTCCGCCCAGTGCGGAAGAAGCAGGTTTGTTCCTTTTTTTTTCTTGTTTCTTTCCTGTCTCATGTCAGTTGGCACTTGTTTTTTTTTAAAAAAAGTTTGAGTAATTTTGAGCGGGACGGGTGTTTTTTTCCCCTCTGTCCAGTGGCACCTCTTCTAAAATTTGTTTTAATTTATCCCTTGTCCTGAGGGAGGGGAAAAATAGGGTGCCTAAAAGGAGAAAGTGGAACTTGAACGTTGAATCCGGTGGCTTGTCGCAACGAATGACTGGGGAGTTATAATTGGTGCAATATTTAAAAATTGGCAACGGGATGATGGGGAGATGCGCACAAAAATAGCTGATTCTGGGGAAAGTTTTTATTGTATGTGACAGTGCGAGGGGATCTCGAACTCCCACTGTTTTCTATGTACTTGGTCAAATGGCGCGCCCCCTCCCAAAAAAAAGTTATCGTTTTTCTCGGAAGTCAGTCCTGTTTGGTAAGTGTTTTAAAATTGAGGACAACATTAAGGCTTTTGACTAATTTTTTTTTAAATGTGTTGATGTATATGTTAGTCTGATTTTAACGGTGAGAGAGGGGGACGAACTGGGTTTCCTACCCGCCCGGCTACAGTAAGTACAGTACGGCGACCATTGGCGTTTACCGCAAGTAACGCGGCACTAGATTCCCCTTCGGGTCACAACTTTTCGCTATTTCCCCGTCACCCCTTCTGGGTGGACTGAATTCTTCAGAACCCTTCGTTTCAAGAATTGAAACGATTTTTAAAAGCATCCTACAGCTTTCATCGATCTTTGGAGAGAGAGTCTCAATGCGGGGACAGTTCACGATCCAAGGTACCTGTCCGTTAACGTACATTTATTTTCGGTATTACTCTAAATGTCAAGACCGTGGTTTCATCTGAAGTATTCTTCTCTAACTTCGCCGACCCCACTCCCTAACGTCTCCATGAATAAATGTCAACATTTTTGTGTTTTTCCCACCCAGCCCCCTCATTTATTTTCCCGAAACTTTTGGTGTATTTTTTTAATGGAGGGAGTTAGAAATTTCATTTTTTTTAAAAAATTGGAATTAGTTTTGGATATTTCGTGACTTTTAAATTGCGACAATAACGGTATTTGAGTAAACTTTTTTCCCCATGCTGGCGTGGGCGCAAATGAGTATGTGTACGTATGAAATCTTTGAATCGCAAAAAAACCGTTATTGGCTGATGTCTGAGATGGATTAGAGTAGTTTTATGGGGATGAAATATAGAAAAGAAATGTAACGTGTGGCAGTAAGCAGACCGATATTGAAAGCTGATGACCCAGTCATGTGAAAACGCGACTAAATTTGATTTTAAACATGCATAGTAACAATTGTGAAATGCAGTTAATTATTTTGCATGTTGCCCGTAGTGAAGTAATTCTTGGGACGCTTGAGATGGGGGTGGGGGGAGGTGTGCGGAATCTAACAATCCGATACAATGTCCTGCTGGAAGTGTAAATGTGGATCATACAGTACGTTTCAGACATACTCGGGTTTTAAAACGTTGCCCCGGATTAAGCCCGTAAAATGGGTGTCGTTGTACGTGGTTAAATCTCTACTAGTAATTTCTTCAATGTATTTGCAGTGTTTGAGCTGTTGCTATATAAAAATATTTTGAGATTGTTTAGACCTAGTAAAAAGCTTTGCGACATAAGACGGAGCAATATTAAAATGTAATTACACTTGCTACGGGATAATTTGAGTCGCACTTATTACCAACGTGTTCATCTGTAGTAGGTCAGGGCCACGATTGGAAATTCATTGGTGTTAAACCTCTCAAAATCACTACAACGTGAAGTTGGAATGGTGCTGTCTCTTTACTGTCTTCCCCCAGTTTCAGCATGTGGTTTAAGTTGCAGTATTAGTGTGCAGGCTTTTCTAAAGAATATATTCATAAATTCTTAGCAAAATAAAACAGCCTTTTTGAAAAAAAATTAGGACAAAGAAAACTACTGCACAAGTGCAGTCAGTATTTGGGTACTACTAGCTATGCTGTGCTTCTTTGTTTTCATTTTTTGGCTTAAACCAAATAGAAAATTAGCAAGGAATAATTGCAGTTGCTTATAGGGCTGCCTTCAGGTGTGTGTGTGTGTATATATCACAGTTTTGCCTATTGTTGCTTTAGCATACAATCTTCTAGATATTAATAATGTGACAACAGCCTCAGATAATCGAGCTTTTGTAAAATGTACTTATATGTATTATGCAACAGTGAATATAATTTTTCCTAGACAGTATGTTCATATTGACAAACCATCACTCTATTTTCCTTGCACAACACCAGTCTGAATCAAAGTGAGACTTATCAGAATGACTAAATGACATGGTGGTAGGCTTGTTATTAAAGAATCCTACAATGTGTTAAATGTTGATTGTAAAATTTTCTGGGACATCTTCTTAATATTCCATTAATGGAACCACCAAATACATGCATTTTTTTTTTATTAAATGCCTGTGAAATGTTTTTTTGTACTCACCATCTGAGTTTTTTGACCCAAATGTCATAGATTGTTAATTAGCAAAGGGGCATCTAAAATTTAATGGTTGTCATGCTTCAGAATGGAAGTTGTGGTAAATTCTAAAGGAAAGCTACATAATGGCCTTCTAATCTCATGTGGCCTAAAGCTGAAGGCAGTGAGCTGTGCGTCTCTGCCACCTCAACTCCTCTTTACAGAAGTCCTAATTGGAAGGTTGTGGAAACAGTCCCAGGAAAATTGTTAGATGACTTGCAGTTATAGATCAGTTTATTGTAAGCTATTGAGGAGAGATTCCAATTGAGATTATAATCAATGATGGGATTATTAACAACGATGCATGTGCTGTACTAGAACATTGGCTGAAATTACGGTTGGTTTATGTCCCTTTTTGACGATGAGGGAAATCACTTGCAGCATGGCTTTAAGTAATCTCCACTCATTAGCATGACGCTGCAAACCTGGAAGTGAATGTGCAGTTATGATTATCAAATTATACGTTTTTGCTAACTTCTCAACCAGGTTACACCATTTTGAGCTTTTGCTGTTAACGTCTGAATATTTTTGGATCCTATTTGCGTCTTATAATTCTTACAGACTTGCAAGGTGTTGTTAAGCATCCTATAGTTACAGCATTGGGGTATAGATTTTGCGTTGTGGGCAAATAATTTGTAGTTTTTAAATCACATGGAAGTTTTCTTCAAGAAGAATACAAATAGTAATTTTTAGTTGTGAAAAATTGCCTTTACACTTTCAAAATCTTCTTTTATAAGATACTAATTTTATAAAAGATACAAATATAAAATTTCCAGCAAAATACAGTACATTATTTTGTCTGTCATTGACATAGTAATTTTTTTTGTAGTCTATTGGAGTTCTGTTCTCATCAGAAAAAAAAATTGTAGTATTTGCACAATAGATTAGTTACTCTATCAGGTTGCCTCTGGATTAACTATAGCTATCAATACAGTTCTGATTTTTATCTTGCAGAATAGTAAGCATTCTAATTTGCAAGTACTCTGACTTGTAGTCTTTTTTTCCTGTCCCTTCTACACCAGTATCATTGTCTCTCAATTTGGTTTTACTCTCTTTTATAATTTTGTACCAATTTCAAAGCTAAATTTTATTGGAGAGGTAAGTGAGTAAATGACAAAAATTTGGAAAACACATTCATCCAATTAAAATGCAGATTTTTAATCTACACTTCAGAATTGTAGAGAACAATACAATAGCAACCAATACATTTTGAGAAACACTTCTGGTTAACTGTGTCGTATCTTGAATTGCATTCTGTGACTGATGTTAACTTTTTGAATTCGAAGTGATTTCTACTCATTGTATTTTAAGGATTGCTTATGAATACCTCATTCATTGATTTGAAAAACGTAATAGTATGGACGGAGATTGAGATAGCCAACAGTTCACTAGTCTAATTTTTTTTGTATTCCTGTCCAGGTTATTGAAATTGCAAAATATTATAGTGAAATTGTAGTTAAGATTATCACACAAATGTTTACTATAACTTATTTTATTAAAGTACAGGTACCTCTAAATTATATAAGGGGAAACTAGTATTTCTTTGGTATAACTTTTTCTTAGAATTATATACACCCATAATAGTTCTGCTTTGTGAATTTGCTGCACTTTTTCATGTGTGATGACTAATGGTTAATTTTTAAACTGGCCTCTCTGCTGTTTTATTAAAATTGAAAGCACTAGGACCTTGGAGAAGTCTTTTTTTTTTACCACTATTGCTATATTTTGATCTAGGCCTAATTCAAAACTGGACTTTTAAGATCAACAGTGCATCCTTTTATTTTCAATTATTTTCTTTATTTAATTTACTAAAAGGATATACTAAGGTAGAGTTGTTTATGGAGAGAGAAGGAGGAAAATGAGTGAAGCAATGCATGTAATGATGTTGAAAGGGTCTCATACTTTTTAAAATGCACTAGAAGTTGATTCTTAACCCCTTCAGCACTGAAATGTGCAGTACAAAACATGATTTGAAATTTCTGTACACTTTATGAATTTCTAATTTGTTTTTCTTGTGGAATGCTGCAGGACTTATAGTTTTGAATTGGACTAAATACTCTTGATCAGTTACAGATTTGGGGAATATGTAACATTAATGTATAATAAAGAATTACTAAGTAAAGTCACTTGCATAGATCAACAGTGTGCCTCAGCTGCAAAGGAGTACCTACATAGCAATGTGGAAACATTCCCACTTGTCATTGTTCATTGTTATTGTCACTTTTTTTGGAGTGAATTTGCCAGTCATTTCTGAATTATAATTTTTAATTCTGAAAATTCACACCACTTTGAGATTGCAGAAACATTTAGGTTCTTTATAATCACAGAATTAAATTTATCATCCTCATGGATTTTTTTTAATGATAACTGTAGATGAAACTGAGGATCACTTCAGCTTGTTTATCATAAAATATTTTATTTAGTGCAGCGTTAAGAAGCATTCATGTCAAACTAAAGGTCTAATTCCATATTTTAGTAGTAGCAACAAATGAATGAAACAAATTCATGATAAATGGCTATTCTCAAACTAGAAGATGGTCAGGCATGTTATTCCTCAAAGGTTAATGTTGGAAGCACTGCATTTTTAAAAATGTATAATTCACTTGGGAAATTCAATAAACAATAAAGTGTCAAAATTTGCCAATGATTCCAAGCATGAAACAGGAAAAAAAGCAGCAAGAATGCAATAAATGAACTGCAATAGGACATAGGCTAACAGAATGGCCAGACAAGTGACAGATGATAGAATTTAATACAGGGAAGTGTGAAATGATGCAGACTGGATAGAGGCAGTATAGAAAAACATATTCTTAAATAATGTGCAGGTTGAATGGAAACTGGGGAAATGTGTACAAAGCTATATCTTCAAAGGTGGCAGGGGCATCTTGACAAACTAGTTAGCGTAGCATATAGAATCTTGGACTTCAGAAATAAAAGAATTGAGTATAACAACATGGAAATTATTTTGAACATTTTATAAAGCACTGGTTAGGCCTCGACTGGAATATTGCCTCCAGTTATCATTTGTCATAATTCAAGAAAATCATGAGGGTCCTTCACAGGATGTAGACTCTTTTAATCAGGATGATTCAAAGGTGAGGATTTTAGCTACAAGGTTATTTTGGAAAAGCCTTTTGTGTCCTCCTTTTGGAGCAAAAGATTCAGGGTAGTCTTGGTATTGGTATACAAAATTACAGGTTTTGATAAGATAGACAAGCACTTTTGTTTTTAAAACAAAACTTCCCAAAAGCTGACCAGGGAACACGATTTGGGTCAGAGATGCAAGAACAGATGAGAGTAAGATGGTAGTGATATGAAACTTGTTTCCCATGAGGCAAGTGGAGGCAGAGATTATCAATAATCTCAAAAAAAAAAAAAAAAAACTGGAGGGACACCTTTTAAAGGAAATAAACGTACAGGACAACATGCATAGAGCAAAAAATGTGAGACTGGCTGATATTTATTCACGAGTACTGGCATGGTCTTGGTGGGTTGAATGGCCTCATTTCATGCTGTAAGGGACTCGAAGCAGATTCCTTAGTTCACAGGTGTAAAATTGAATTTCTTGACCCTCATGGATGCACTGTTTTAGAACTTTAATAATTGATGTCATCTGAAACATGCAATGTGACTTCAGTTTCTGCACAGCAGATCTAAGACAGCTCAGTTGACAGATTCATTGTCTGCCATTATAGCTGACAGTGATTGAGAAGGCAAGGTGCCACATTGTTATTGTGCAAGACCTGATTTGAGACTTATGCCCTTTTTTTGGCAATTAATTTAGTAGAAATAGAAATTGAGAGGCCACTAAACAGTCAAATCAGAAGTCGATACATTGGTATTGCTCATTAATTCAAATTGCCTGTGAATTTTTGTGTATTTGATTGGCACAACATTCTTGCTAATAATTTTCAATCTGCTATCCATGATAGCACTGAAAGCTGTTATGATTCAAAAGATTTTAAAGTTTACAATGCTATCCAGTTTCTCTACTGTCACAACATTTCTTGACATAATGAAAATAATCCATAATGAAACTGTGAGGCACAAATTGTCCAAGCAAACAATGAAGGTAAATGTTGCAAAAACTAAAATATAAATGGAAAAAATGGCTAGATATTTGGAGGGGCATTGATCTTTGGACTGTACAATAGTGTTCTTTGCTTTTTATTTCTTCCTGTATTGCCAACTTTCTGCTTTTCTTTTCCACCTGAAGGCTTTGACTTTGGGAAATCATGAAGCATAACCCAACAAGCTGCAGAATCTTAGCTAAATGATCACCATCCATGCATGAGACTAGCCACCAACAATCAAAGGAGTGTTATTCAAATGAGATCTAGACAAAGACTTTTTGCCCCAGATCCAAGCATAGATACCTAACCGTACACTTGTGGCGAATGTGGACTTTGGTTATTCTTCCTTCTTCTTGTTAACCTTGTTACACTGAAATTATAGTGCCACTACTGTACTGGGCAGGAGGAGAAGGAAGCAATATTGCAAAATCTTTGTTTTTAACTTGCACCCTTAAAATTGCAGTTTTTTTAACTTGTATGAATGCACTTCAGTAGCTGTTTCTTACTAATTTTGGATTTATCTTCTTTATTGCTCAATGTATTGACTTCTTTTGATTTTTAACTTTTTTGAATTTACAGGCTACGTTTATCCTCCTTTCAAATAACATTGAAACCTTTGCAAGTATAATCACTAATGATCATCTGATACCAGCTGTTGGCTTGATCTCTTGGGTCAGCCAGTTAATCGAATTATTCTACAACGTTTACAATTTTTTTTAATTTCTATTCCATTTGACATTTGGAAAGGAAAAGAGATCCAGGCATGCCTGGCAACCAAAATATTTTGACAACTTTTTATTTTTTGAAAGTAAAATTTGAGATCCTAGTAATGTTTTCTTTGTATTTAAATTCTTTTGAAGGAATAATCTATTGTGGATAGAGAGAAGCCCATTGACATACTATACTTGGATTTCCAGAGGGCACGGTGCCACATTAGGTTATTGTGTAAAGCAGTAGCATGTGGATGTGGGGATAACGTACTGACAAACAGTATGCATAAATAAGTATTTTCCTGATTTTGGCAGGATGTGATGAGCAAGGGACTGTGGGATTTTTCACAATTTTATATCAATGACTGGGGAAGGGAGCAAAGGCCTGGCAACTAAATTTGCAAATGGAAAAAAAAGTATGCTGTGAAGAGGACGTAATGAAATTGCAAATGGAAATAGGTTAAGTGGGCAAAATCTGCAAGTACAACGTGGGATAATAAGAAATTATTCACTTTGGCATGAAGAATTTTTTTAGAAAGTATTACTTATTGAAAAATAACTGAAGTGATGTAGAGATAAATGTGGCGCTGGAGAAACACAGCAGGCCAGGCAGCATCAGAGGAGCAAGAAAGCTGACATTTCGGGTCGGGACCCTTCTGGTGTTTTGGTGGTTGAGTCACAATGAGATTAACGTGCAGGTTTAATATGTAATTAAGTACTAATGGAATAATGTCTTTTTATTAGAAGAGGAATTGAACATTTTTTTAAAAAATGAAGCAGTTAAGCAGAATATTGATGAGACCACATTTTGAATACCCCTGTGGTTTTGCTCCTTTTGTTTAATGAAGGATGTAAATGCATCGGAAGCGATTCTGAGGAGCCCTCCTAGATTGATACCTGAAATGAGCTGGTCATGTTCTGAGGAAAGGCCAGAATGGGTTGGTTTTTCCTGGGATTTAGTGGGGACTGAATTAATTGAAGTTCCTGAGATGTTAAATGGACTTGACAAGGTGAATATGAAAACAGTGTTTCCTCGCGGGTGAGTACAGAGCTAGGGGCACAGTTTGTACATAATAAAATAGAAAATAGGAGTGGGTGTAGGCCATTTGACTTCTCTGCTCCAGTATAATCATAGCTGATCATCAAACTCAGTACCCCAATTCTATCTCTCTTCACCCCCTCACCCCATACCCTTTGATCCCTTTAGCCATGAGGTATATCTGTTAGGATTTTCTAGGTTTGAGATTCCCCCAAACCTTGCCCCCTTAAAATTCTTTAGAAGCTTTTTTTAAATCAAAGTTTTTAGGACAGATTGGAAATGTTTTGAGTTAAATGCCTGGCATACACTTTTTCTTAAACTGTTGGAGATAGGCAGTGTCATTCATTCCCCTAATAAGAGTCTGTTTCCATTTTAAAAATATCCAAAGGTTATTGGAGTAGGTGGAAATTTGTAATTTGAAACACCAATCAGCCATAATCTGAACAGCGGAACAGGTTCAAGGGACTGAATGATCTACTTCTGCTCTGAACTAACGGATTTGTATGTTTTGTGGTTCAATTTTTTTTTAAAATTGACTATATACGGTGGCTTAATTGGATTATGTCACCCAGAATTCCAGAAACAGCACATGTAGGTTGCTATATCAATGAATGCCATAACAGGAATTTCTTGTACATCTTATGAACACAAAATAGTTTAATTGCCTTAAGTTTGTATTCACAAAGCTGAGGCTGTTTTTCTGTAATTTCAGAAAGTAAAATCAAAACTAGTGTGGAGGTAGATTTAATGGCAATATACAGTTGGCAAAATATATAGGATTACTTTGTGGTGATATAGTCAGGAGTAAAACCTTGACAGTGCATGAGACTGATTGCAGAAGTGTGGCCTAACAGGTTTGAGAACTCCCTGAGCCAGTTGTTTAGCTTCTGGAAGCATCCATTTCGGTGTCATAGTATGTTTTGGGCCCCACTTTTTTTGTTTTTTTTTCCCTAATACTCAAAATTCTTCCCCGTTTTCGGTGAAGGAACCATTTTGAAAGTGTCAGTTCTAGAAAGAAGAATTGAGCATAATGCTAATAATTTGTACAGCTACTGTGCATATCTTTAAGGTGTTTCTGCATGACAATGGTCAGTTTGAGAAGTTTCAGTTTAGCAGAGCATTGTTAGCCTAAGGTTCAAGAAGGAAGAAGGCAAATTGCATACTTCTGTGAACTGTTGCTGCTTTGAGATCATCTTTGCTATGTGTCCTGATATATTTTCAAACTACACTGCTTACAAAATTGGCATCAGAGACACTCCATGCCCTACATTGTATTTCTTAAGTGTAATAAAAACTGAGATAGCTATCTAGATCTAATTTGACAATTTTTTTTTAAATAAGTAGATGATTATAACAGTTGTAGGGAATGGAGAAATAACGTGTTATATTTGAGTGGTTTCATTGCTAGGGTAAGAGACAAATCTTGTCATATCGAGACCAATGTTTTTAAGTTGTGACCCAAAAGTTAGATATTAAATCTTATTCAGTACAAAATGTTAATCAGAATAACAGGTTTGAATAGTAATTTCTGTTTAATGTGGCTATGGTTATTGTTATATTGCTCATTCAATGAAGTTGATCTATATCAGATCTTTCACTATGGCTGATTTTAATGAGATTCAAAATGCTCTGTTTACTAATTTAGCTGCACATCTGAAATAAACTATTTAGAGCTCACTGGTTTGGGGGTGGTGGCGGTGGTATCATGTGGTCCAGGTTCAAATCCCACCTGCTCCAGTGGTTTCTAATTAACTCCTTCCGAACAGGTTTGTTAAAAGTTGTATTTTTTTTAAAAGATCAGAGCTGAACAGTGGAGGCGCCTGTGTCACAGTGGCAGTGGCCCCACCTCTAGACCAGGAGATCTGGGCTTAAGTCCCTCCTGCTACAGAGGTGTGTAATAAAATCTCTGAGCAGGTTGTTTAGTTTTGTTTTGAAAAAACACTAAAATAAAGTTGAGGGACTGGCATCTTTCAAATGTCTTGCAAAACAGAATATTATAGAATGCTGATATTCTTTGGAAATTCTGACTCTACTATTTTTCTCGAGTTGTAAGAGTGCAACAGATGTCAGGATGAGTTGGTTGAACAGTTGAGTTATTGTTTTTTTTTCTGAACCGACAGTGGTTCTGCAGCTATGGAAAAGAGCACATATTTAGCACAATGCAGTACTATTTAGACCTCCAGTATCTATCTTATGGGTCTTCATTTCCAGTTGTGATAAATATTGCGGTATGTTTATAACTAATCTGCACAAGCTTTGAAGTTTGTCTGTGATGGTACTCGATAGCAAGCAAACATTTTTGCCATTGGAGCTGCGCAAGTACTCATCAATTGTGTATGAAGACTATTAAAAAAACTTCACCTTTAAGTGGAATTGTTATTTTATACTACTTGACAAATCTATTAATGTTGCCACGTTTTAAAAGGGGGCCCGTAATGATGTCCTGAATTCAGGCGCTTCTAGTAGGTTACGGTGTATTAGAGTGCTTTTGTCTTTAAGCAACCTTCTAAAAACAAGTGTTAACTTCCGTGCTGATTTTTTTAAATATCCATGAGTGTTTTTGTTATTTTAGAATGTGGCCATTGCTTATTAGATCAGCATTTATTATCCATCCCTGATTGCATTTGCAGGTGGTGGTGAGCAGCCACCTTGAACTGTTTGAGTCCATTAGAGTTTGATATGCCAGTGTATTAGGAATGGAGATCTAAAATTTTGATCCAGCAACAATGGAGGGACACTAACATAGTTCCAAGTCAGAATGATGTGTGACTTGGTGGGGAAATAGTGGTGTTCCCATGCACCTGCTACCCTTTTCCTTTTGCAATGGTGGCGGTCACAGGGTTGGAAGGTAAAGTGGAGTTCTATATCTTGTAGAAAGTACATGCTCCTGCCCTTTGCTTGTCTGAGGAAGGAGTAAATGTTTGATGTTATGAATGCTGTGCCAGTCAAGTAGACTGTTTTGTTCTGGATGGTATTTGAATTTCTAAGCAACACTGAAGCTGCATTCATTCAGGCGAATGGAGAATATTCTAATTTGTTCAATTAATATAGAATACTAATATTGCAAATACTCTTTAAGCATAGTGTTTTCAAACTCCAATATCTGCAGCATCGGATGCAGATTTCATCAAATTCAGTTTAATCACTTTTTGATAATGGAATCACTGAGGATCCTACACTGGATCGGATGTGGCACTTTTTTGCTTTTTAGCAGCTTCTCTTTGCCATAAATCATCCTGTGCATCCATTAAACATGGTATTCCACTTTTCACTTTGAAATACCTTAAGACATTGTTGCACTGTGATTTGATGAAACTTCAGTGTCAAGTAGGGCAGCATCACGTTTCACTTTTATGGACGTTTCTCTTCTCATCCATCCACCTGTTCCACTCAGTTCAAGTTTGATCCTTGATTGGCTAGTGAATCGGTGACGACTCTACTAGATTCCTCTTGATGGTTTTGAATCAACTTGACAAAAAGCAGTCAGCTTTTGGGTTGGGACAATAATTTGGAGGTGTGATGAATTATAAAGTGTAATTGCGTGGTGATTGCATTTTCAAACAAACCTGCAGCTGTCACACTTGATGCATAAGGAAGCAGACCAAAATTTATTGGGGTAGGCAGGAATGTGGAATTGAGGTCAAAATCAGATCAGCCGTGATCTTACCACAGCAGGCTTGAGGCCAAATTCCTTGCTTCTCTTAATGCTTTGTATTGTGAGGAATGCATTTAAGGGTTGATCTACAGATGTTTGATCCCCTTTGTATAGCAACAATGTGGATGTCATCCTTTCAAGAACTAGGGATGTGAGCCTGTCTCCCACTTAATAAACTGCATTATTTACTTAGTTACCAAGACACCTGTTCTATGTATTATTGATCCATAACATCACTCCATCCAACAGCTGTCATGAACATGCACAGAGCATCATATCAGACATCAAGCTCCCTGATATGGTTTGAAAATTACTTTGGTGTTAACTTCGTCCATGGACTAGGCAAGCTAGTACTACTACAAATCTTGTCATTTTCAATAAAACTGTTTTAAACACCTCTTGCTACACAGTTTGGCTGCTGGGCTTTAGAGTGCCTAAAAACAGATTTTACATGACACAAAGTTTGCAAAACTAGCAAATCACAATAGCAATAAACTACACACTACTGAACCCCATCAAAGGTCTATTATTCAGAAAATGTGCTTTCTTGAAAATTGTGCTAAGTTTGATTTTTGTTCTGTACTCAATTCTTCAGTAGGCGCCTTCTTATTCATATCGAAACCTTTTTGCATGATAAGGGTGGGGGGGTAGAAAAAGTACTGTAAGCACATTTACTAAGTTACTTGCTATTAAGAATTGATCAATTTAGTTAATTGTCCAATGAAACCAATAAACCTAATTGAAAAATAGTGGAACTAAATTATAGATGTGCTGAATCTCACCATGTGGTTCATTGGAAATTAAGATTGTAATTAACTAATCCACTGCTGTAAAACTGTCATTTCCACTGCAATTCCATTCCCGCAGTTGGCTTGCAGAAGTATGCCAGATTTGGTCTTTACCACAGAACTCTGTATGCAGATTCCAAAACTCATGGAATACGTGTACATGTTGTATTAATTTGAAAGTTTCTTTTGCAGAAAAAAATAAAGCTGCAAGAGACCAAGTTGGCAGTTAATTTTTTAGTCAATTAGCAATACAATCCAATTATTTGCTTGGATTATATTTTTAAATGGGAAGGGAAGCTATATTTTGAAAATCTTCAAATAGAAATCAAATGTTTCTTGAGGTACAACACAGAGGTACATCTATGTAGTCTTAGTTCAGGAATACATTTTAACTTGATCTGCTCAATTTCCATTAGGACTAGACTTTTAAAAATTCCTATTTTTATAGTGTTATTTGCATTGCTCAATGTAAATTTGTTAGATGGTTGAGATGGTACTTAACTAAGTTTAAGTACATACTGCATGTACTCATTTGAAAGGATTAACAATTGGTGTTGAAAGTTGAGAACAGGATAGATGTAGCTTTTTAACTGTCATCACAACATCTGGCTTATTAATCTTCTATATTTTTAATTAATACCCAACTAAAGTTATTTAACTTGTGTTCTGTTTGAACCAAACCTTTTATAATTTGGTGACATTTCTACTGAGCAGCTGTGCAGTGTTTTTAAGCAAGTGAAATAACAGTTTACTTTATGCCAAGGGAAACTTCTACAAATGGTAGATGAGTAGTCTTTTTTTTTTGCAAACTTGCATGTTCTTTCTATAGAACAGCTCTGGAGGGGGTGGGTCTATATTTTATCCCAGTTTTTTAAAAAATTAAAACGTTTTGCATCTTGCTATTTATCAGTGTCTTAAATATTTAAAATGTTGCTGCTTGCAGCATATGTTTAAACATTCAGATTGTCAGATGTTGTACATATAGGACACCTAGTTGGAACTATGCCCTCGAGGCATGAAAGAAAGGGAAATGAATCTTGCGTAATGCAAAGCTTGTGATTTTGAATATCAAGTTTCATTAATATGAATGCATTTTTGAATTACTGGTGGATTAAATTTTTAGATATTCATCTCATTTGATTTCAGTTGTTATATAAATATGGTGGCTGTTGGAAAGTCTCTGGCCGTTTACTGCCTCGGTCTTTTTGCTAGTTTAGGGATGAGGGGGCAGTCGGAGAACAGTATTAAATTGAAGAATATTAATTGCTACATGCTGACCCTGACCTTGTTTCCATATGATTTGTGTTTAGTCTTGACATCTGCAATTCTTAGAATAGAGTATACCAAGATATTACTTCATTTAAGTCATATCTTTTTTGAAAAAGTTCTCCATGCTAATACCCCAACTTTGGAAAGAGCAATTTTAAAGCATGGTAAAATAGTTTTTGCATATGCTTTCTGGGGTAATAAGATGGAACTTGACAATGTATTCAGTTAAGGAATAAAGATGTCCATTTTAGCCCACTAGTTTTTAACATTTTTTTTAAAAAGTCCCTGAACGTCAGTTCGTAATAGTTGATGTGCATGTTACATAATTATTCTTTCACTTGAATTATTTTTAAATGTTGAGGTCATACTTCACCTACAGTTTTCAATTTCCTAAAACTGAATGGTACGTTCTATGGGGGTGGAGGGAACTGTAGAATACAAAAACTTCTGTGAACTGTCCAGTTAATGATTTTAGTTTTGTTTAATATGATGGACTTCCACTTTGAATAGAGTTTTAATGCTCATATTTGTCTTGTTCCAACAGATCTAATGTACCAACAGTACACTACGTAGGTTTACGTACTCAGAAAATGAAACTCGCCTGTATTCTGCTCTTGTGGCGAAAAACTGAAAATGATAACGCAAGTACTTTGTCACCAGTGTGCTTTTAACTTCAGGCAGAGAAGTTTTCAAAAGTCTTTTTTATCGTGATAAATTCATAGCTGCCCCAACTGTCATGTATTTTTGAGGGATGTTAATTTCTCTAACCAGAACAAGAGTTACCCTTCAAAGATCTTAGTCTGGCACAAATATAATTACTTTTCTTAGCCACTCAAAATTATGCTATACTTAACTAAGTATGGTATACATTACTAATGTGTGTTCTTTTGGGAAATTGAAGTAAATTTCAATTTTTTTTCAATTCTACTGAAATACAAATTGGTTTAGGTAAATTGTGGTAATTTTGAATCTAAAGTTTAGAAATAAACTGGCACTTTCAAGAAATGTAATTAATTATTGACCTTCTGTGCAGTCTTCAACAAAATTTAAAATTTTACGAGTTAAACAAACATGAGAGAAACTTCAAATCTGATTTATGACCTGTTGCAGTGAATCAGATTGATAGTTTAAATATAATCTATTCTTAATTGGGGATGACAGCTTATATAAGATGGTGACATTTTTCTTTAATAATTCTGTACATACAACATAGCATTTTAAGTCTTGAGCTGTAAAAGAAGAAAACGGATATAGTTGATCATTTTTGAGTCAGCTACATTTGCTGATGCTAAATGTCCAATGCTCCTCATCTGTATGAGACCTGTGTATAAGACCTGTAACTTGCAGGTTAAAAGGTTGCAGTTATCCAGAAATTGGATTTGTTGTAAAAAATATTTTAGTGTATTTCACTTTTTTTTTCTTTTTATGGAATTTGGAAGACAAACATCTTAAGGATTAACATTTTAATGGCATACTTCTAAGGCCCATTTTGTAATCAGACTAAATATTCAGATGTTTGAAATTCTACTCATCCATTCATGAGATTTTATTACTTATTAATATGCAATATCAAAGGCTTCAAATTTAAGTACATGTTCTTATCCATGCCCTGCAAAGAAAGTCCTTTTGTTTTATATTCAGGTTGAAGAATACCAAAGTCAAATATTCTATTCTTTCTTATCTTTTTCTCTGCTACTAATTGTCCCTCTTTCTTTTCCTCTCTTTACTAAGCCCCACCCCACCCACCCACATTCTTATTATGAATTGACTGAGAAAGATACGCCTTTTGGCAAGTTGCCATGTAAGAATCTCCTTCAACTTTGGTTTTGCATTGACATGATAAAAGTTGGTGTTTATTTCTAGACCCTTGACATAGTTTTTTCGTGTGTGTGTGTGCTGTAGAAAGAATCAGGTGTGCGTGAAAAAAGTATGTAGTGCAAGATAAGTCAGTAGGGAGCTGGCATGGCCTGGTCAGATAGGCTTGGCAGTCGATCTGTTTTTGTGCTTTATTAAAGCAAGATGTTACAGAAACAAAGGTGAAAATGGCTATGCTCCTTTTTCTAATTGTTAGATCATGGGACTCATCTGATATGCTGTTTAAAATGCTGGAAAACTGAGGCATACATTTCATGCAATATTACAAATGATTGAACAATTTTTATTCAGATGAGAAACTTTTTTCTGGTTTCCTTTTCCCTGTTGCCAAAGTTTATTTTTCCATGCTCATTTTTCATTTTATCTTTATGACAGCATGTTTGTATATATTCAAAAGAACTACTTGAAATAATCAACCTATGAAAGGCAAAAGAACATTAGATTGTGGACAGCTGATAGACCAGAGGCTTTTCGGTTTATTTTTGTGTGTACTTAACTGGGGAAAAACCCAACTGTGCTCTTAAGATTTTAACTGCTTTTTTTTAAAATTAAATTTAGGAAGGAAGTTGCTAATCGAAAAACAAAAATTAAATCATTTTGGGTATAAATAAAATCCTTTGTATTCAGACTTGAAATTGAGTATCGTTGTGACTTAAATATGAAAGCTACTGATTGTCTTTGTAAATGAATAATATTGCATAAAATGAAATGCCCTACTATGCTTATTTATTAAATCCTTGCTACACAACTGCTTCAGTTGTATCTTTTCAGATCTTTTAGGATTTTGAATTTTCGAATCTTGTCAAATACTATTCAACCCTAGGCTGCTGTAGAAAGATATTCCTGTCTTGATTTGCATTGACTTCAGCATCTTTTCATTTTGTTCTGAAGCTCTTCTAGACATAACATTAAATGTTTGTGCTATAAATAATGTTAATCCTGAGTTAAACCCAAGGTGCAAAGTATTTAAACTTGTGTTTATTGTAAATTGCAAGCGTAATGGAAATCGGGATCGTGAACTGTTGATATGAATACGGTTGTAAGCTTTGGCAAATAATTGTACCACCTGAACGTACAAATGATTTGCACATGGCAAAGTAGTAGTAACAAAAAAAGGCCATAGAATGGCCTCATTATGCACGGAGGCATTTCATAAAAGAATTAATTCTGAGTTGATACAAAATTATGATAACATTATCAGAACAGGGTGAAACTGAAATATGTAGGTTGAATTCAGCTGCCTACTTTCCAGTGACTAAGCCAGTAAGTTTGCTACTGAGATTTAATTATTTTGCCAGTGTTACAACCAGAATTCTGATTTGACTAATGACATCAAGCAGTAAGTTAGTCATACTTGTAAAAACATTGTTTGTTTGTGCTTTTTGAGTGTCTTCCACTGACACCAAAAGCTAATAAATATAAAATCATAATTTACAGAATTGTGCATGATGAGTGTAAAGAATTTACAGGAGAATTTGAAAGGAGGTTGTAAAATCCCTACGATGAGCCATGCTGACTGAATTGAGCCTTTCTATGATTTGCAAGAGCACCTGGAAATGCTGTCAATGGTGAGGTGTTTTGTTTGTTTTATGGGCATGTGGCATCTGATAAACACTTCGATGCTGTATTTATTTAAGTTATTCTATACTGAAAGTGGGTGCAGAAATTTAATGGGCTGCATAGGTATGAGTTTTTAAAATTCTGCTCTATGTATGAAATACGGATCTTTCTAAACATCGTCAACCACGGCCTTTAAAACCAATACTTGACTTTGAATAGCATGGGAAAACAATGAATGATTGGGAAGTCTGAAGGGATTAAGATACAATGGTAAGCCCTCTTTGCTTTAATAAAGAACGTACTAAAATTCAACAGCGATATAAATGTTACTGAATTGTCACACAATCCAAGTTACTGGAAATTGAAATGCTTGGAGGCTTATTTCAACGGCTGACTTGTTTGAAGAAAGTGATTATAAAGAAATTAATGACAAGTGACGCCCATAAGCCCCATTCTTGATCTCATCATTACTGTCATCTTGTACATTTTGAAACCGGGTTTAGAATATTGCTTCTAGTAAAAACTGCAATGATATTTTGCCTCCTCCAGTTTGCTGTTGCTTTTGCCTTGGCTTTTCGTTTAAACATTATTTTTACACTGAAATAGAAACATGAAACTGTATTTGGACAGAAAAGTGGAAACTATGGTGTTTCCCTGTCAGGTGCCAGAATCTTAACAAAATACCTCCTCCTTCTCATCTTTTTTCCCCTGCCCCTGCCCCCCCCCCCCTCCCCCAAGAGAAAAGATTGTTCATCCATAAGGCAAAACTCCTGAAGATGTACATAGTTTGCAATCAAACAAAATTCTCCACAATGGCTGCTGATTTAGAGTTAATAGGAGAAGAGCTGCTTCAAGTAGTTTTCATGCTTAATGCCAGTGATCAGATTCTTTGTCAAAAGTTTTTTTTAATTTAAAATCTAAAACACTGCTTTTTTTCACTGTCTCTTGAGATTATCTGGTATTGACAATTTTTAAAATTTCTTTTGTGTAGTTTAGTCATCAGACTTTTTTTTGCTTTGTTTCCCTCACTTGCTGTTTGGCACCTCCAAATGTTCCTTCCCCACCCTCAAAGTGCTGTTAAATGCTACAGACTTGGTAATATAGTGAAAGATTTGCGTTGGATATAAGTATCTAGCTACAATACAGGGAGCTGTATTCAAGAGAAGAACTGAAGGGAAAGGGTGTACTTTGTCATTTTTGGTAATCCAGGGATCTAAGATTTTCTTGAACAGCCTCCTGACTTTCAGATGATTCTGGTGATTTGTGCACTACACAGGTTGGTCTTGCTGTTTTTTGGAGGCCAGATGAAGATCCCTTTACAGAACTCAAAGGTGCTACTCAACTGTTAAGAGTATTTTACAGCATAAAACCCCAGTATTAAGGGACTGTAATTCCTTCTTTATTTGTGTATCAGTGAAATATGCTTTCAACTAAGTTAGACACACTTCAGCAATGTACTTTTCTTAAAAATTCTATTGAAATGAGATTTGGTTGGATGCTGAATTTCAGTTGAATGAAGTCGATCAGTCACATTTGCGAACCATATTCATTAGCTTGATCAGATGGGGTTTGTCTTAAGATTATCGTCCAGTTTGTCTGCCTTGTGGCATAGAGTAGCGATTGTCAGCAGAGTTGCTGGATGAACCCTGAGCAAGCGATCGGGTTCAATTTGAATCTCCTTTTTTTGAGTGTCGGTTAAGTGAGGAATTACTATGGCTTCAGGAAAATCTGTGACCTTTTTGAAATCTGATTTTCTTGCTTAGATGCTTACTAGGAAAGAAAAAGCTGAAAACAAATTTAGAACAGAACTTTTGTCCCCCTGAGTTTAGCTATTTCTTTGACTTTAAAGACATTGCTTAGTGTCAACTTGCTTTTATACAATGTAGAGTCTAGACTGGATGACCTAGATTTTAGCCAAAGGTAGGTTTAAAGGACTGTTTTGAAGGAAAGAAATTGAGGTTGTGGCAGACCGATTTTATAGGGAATGCTAGAAGTCAGGCCCAGGTTACTGAATGTGCAGCCACCCATGGCAAAGCAGTTAAAATCAGGATGTCAGAAGGAGGAGAGAGATAGGGAAGGATGAGGCCATGGAAGGATTTAGATAGGATGAGAAATTTCTCTCATGTTGGTGCTTAACTGAGAGCCACTATAGATCTGTGAGTATGGTATTTATTGATGTGTTGATAGTGCTTAGTGCAAGGTAGGATGCAGGAAACAGGATTTTAGATGACATCTTCCTTTATTGAGAAAAGGAGAGCCAACCAGGAGAATATAAAATAGTCAAGATGAGGTAACAAACACATAAGCAGACAGGGTGGTGCAGATATGTGCTTGGAAGCTCATCACAGGATCAAATCTGACACAATGACCGCAGACAGTCTAGTTCAATGCCAGACTGTTGCCAGGAAGAGAAATTGAGTCTGTGGCTAGAGAACAATGTGATTGTTTTCGATACCAATGACTTTGAAATTTAGTTGGAGAAAATTCCTGACAATGGACATTACAGAAACAATCTGATCGTTTAGACAGTGGAGGGTTTGGATGTGAACTGGTGAAGTATCTTTCAGTATACACGTGCTAACCAGTGTGTTTGAGGATCATGCTGAGGGACCACATGTAGATGAGATACAGAAAGGATCCATGAGGGATCCCTGCTGCGACAATGCATGAATGGGAAAAAAACTCTGATGCCATTGCAACAATTAGTTAACTGATATTTTCACTGATCTACAGTATGGTCCATGTGAAGTGAATGGTGCATCAGTAATGTAAACTTTATGGAATCCACCAACAACTACGTATTTGTTTGTATGAGAGCCGAATGTTTTGGGCTACTTTTCCTTGTACTAGATGTCATGTGGTTGACTTTTAAGCAAGTATCTTTCTTTTTTTTTGAGGGATTGAAATCATTTGGAAAAAGTAAAAATCCATGTCTAAAATTATATTTATTTGCTAACAGTAAGTTTATAATGCTCACAAACTATATGCATTTCATCTAACAAAACAAATCCAATCAACAGCAACATTTCCGATCACAATCCTACAAAATCACTGCTGGCTGAGTCAGAATAGTTTAGGATGGGTTGAGTCATCAACTAGTTTGGTTATATGTCCACATCTTTTAGATACTATCCTTGAGGTTTATACACACTCATATCCAAGAGTTGGAACAACACTTGAGCACTTGGAGTTGCTTCCATATCAGCATTGGTTGATCTCCTATCACTGATTACATCGTTGACAATGTGAATCTTGAACATATCTCAGGCAGACTTCTTTGTATAGTCTTCTTGGTCTCAAATTCCACGTTTCTCATTTTATCTATTCAACTTCTTTCATCCATCCAGTCTTGAGAATGGATGATTATAGCTTGCTGAAGATTCTTTGGGGGAATGTTGCCATCAACTTTAATTTTTGGCCATTCCCCATATAGAATAGAACTACTATGAACCCAAAGCCAAGCAACTTGTCATGGCTGTTGTCGATGATCAGTCAACAAAGTGAGCATGTTGCTAAACAGCACGATGCTACATCAATACCACACCTATGTTATATGCCTGGCTTGTGCAGCAAACATGCTTAACATTCTTAATCCAAATGGTCATGCTTCAAAGAGGAGTAGTAAAAGTCCAGGTGCCCTTTAGACCATCAGGAGATATCACCAGTCATTCAAAGGCATTATCCAATCTCCATTCAGGGACTTAGAAATGGTCAATTAGCCATTTGGATTTAGGATAGAGGATTCTGCATCATTACATCATGGGGATTGAGTCATGGTCAGTCCTACAGGTTCAGACCAAATGGTGGTGGGTGGGGTAGCAAGAATTTAATGGTAACCCTGCTTTGTAGCTTCTCTGCTATCAGTCAGGGTTGTTATTCCAAATAAATAGTGTTGGGTGATGGTCACTGTTGAGGTATTCACTGAACATCAAAGGGCATATGATGGGGAAATTAACTGCCGGACATCTAAGGTTGGGAGATAATTGAGCACTGGGGAGTTTGGGTCGTTTTGGTGGAGAACAATCAGTACCACCATTCTGACTTTGGCATCAGTGCATAATGTTTCTCATAATTAAGCTGTCAACCTTCCTTGGGCTCAGTGGGTTAAGTGGGGCAATGAAAACATAAATGAAAGGGTTGAGTGGGAACATACGGAAGCTCAAACCTTATGGTGTCAAAAAGAGTACAAGGTGGAAAGAAATAATTGTGGGAGTGGGTCACGTAGATTGACAGACTGCAATTCATTTTGAAGAGCTCTGTGTTGCTTACATCCATCCTCACCTGAATTCCAAATTTACAAAAGTTTAAAAAATGGCTGCCACCATAGTTGGAGTGGATTAAGTGAATTGTTTTTTCTGACTATGATGTGCAGCACTTCCAGTTGCATTAAGCAGGTACTTACACAGTACAGGTTCAAGACAGTCAGAAAATCAGTGAAATAACTGCACAAGCTGGTATCCCTTCAGCCAGCCAGCTCGGAATCAGTCCCCTTGACTGAGATTCTAAATCTCCTGGGTTTTTCCTGAAAATTCTAAAGCCCCTGTTTATATTTTTTTTCACTGGCTGTGGCCAGCCAGCTTAGTCAGTCCTCTAAACTGAGGCGACTCTATAAAATCCCCTGGTTATATTGGTCAGCAAGGGCTTTCCTGATTTGGCCCAGGTTAACAACACCAATCAAGGGATCTCATAGTAAAGATCCAGTTGGTTCTAATCACTATACAGAAACAGACTCTTCAATCCAACTGTTTGAGATAGATTCTCCAGCATCTGCAGTTCCTACTGAGATAACCAGGTGTAGAGCTGGATGAACACAGCAGGCCAAGCAGCATCAGAGGAGCAGGAAAGCTGACGTTTCGGGCCTAGACCCTTCTTCAGAAATCTAAACATCAGCTTTCCTGCTCCTCTGATGCTGCTTGGCCTGCTGTGTTCATCCAGCTCTACACCTTGTTATCTTCAATCCAACTTGTCAGTGCTGTCCAGACATTCCAGTGTGACTTTGTCCCATTTGCCAGCATGTAACCCGTATCCCTGTAAACCCTTCCTATTAATAAACAAATCCAGATGCCTTTTAAATGTTGTCATTGTACCCTTCTCCACTTCTTGCACTGACAGCTCATTCCATACATGATCTGTAATTAGAGAATTCTGCATTCGAACTCCATGCAGTGACCATCTAAGTGAGATGGTGATCCTGGCCAGAAACAATCCTGACTGTGTCACTAGTCATTACTACTTCTGTTTCACAATTACAGTTGCGTTTAAAGGTTACCTGTAATGGCAAACTACCATCTGTAATCCCCAATTCACAAAGACAATCCAAGGTCTTAGACTGCGCAAATCTCCACAGTTTGACCCCTCTCCTATCTTGAAGATAGTCACGATTACAGCATCTGAGATGTCCTGCATGCTTATTTTCTTCCAGGCAAGGGTGATGAGGTCATGGCTTTGTATCAAGAGTGCCTGTCCATCATATTTTAATACTTCAACAGGGATTCCAGAGGCCTGGCTTCTCACCTGTCAGATTTTTTTTTTCCAACCTCCTGGTGGGTTGGAAGTGCACTGGAGATGGTGATTATAGAATCCCTACAGTGTGGAAGCAGGTCTTTCAGCCGAAGAAGTCCACACCGACCCTCCACACATCCCACCCAGACCCACCTGATCTACATATCCCTGAATACTATGGGCAATTTTAGCATGGCCAATCCACCTAGCCTGCATATCTTTGGACTGTGGCAGGAAACCTACACAGACATGGAGAGAACGTGCAAACTGTCACACAGTCACCTGAGGGTGGAATCGAACTTGGTTCCTGGCACTGTGATGCAGCAGTGCTAACCACTGAGCCCCTGTGCCGTGTAGGATGATGTGGACAGCATGGTATGAAAGGCTGCACCTTGGTTGCGGAGGTGATCTGAGCTCTTTCTCTAGCTGGCTTTGACTACCTCTCTCTTGTTTTTGAACATGTGTTTTTGACTCCTACCATAATCCCTGTTCCTCAGACCATAGATGGCACTGAATAAGCCACACATGTTGCAATTGTCAGCAGTTTATTAAGTCACCTGCACTCTTTCGATCAACAATCAGGTCTTTGTGATACTTCAAGCTCCAGTTGCCTGATGGCTTACTTCCTTTTGATTTTGGAGCCACCAGTTCAGGATGAGTTTTTGTGGCGTAGGAGATCCTAGATGCCCTAATCACTCACGTCAAACCTGTCTTTGTTTCCTGATTTGAGATCAAGTTTCTACAAGAAAGGAAACTGGTCCAACTGTAAAAATTAAAGATTTCCTGACTGTCTGCTATGAGAGAGGTCACCACAAGAATCCTCCTCCAGTGGCTGAAGAGCTCCTCACTGGGTTTCAGTACAGTGTCTGCTCAACACAAGGCACCATAGTCATAATTCTCAGAATGACAAATCCAAGAAAATGCAGGGATCTGCACCAACCTCTTACATGGCTTTCAATCTCACAGTGGCCTTCAACTCTGTCAGCTGTGAGGGATTGTGATTTCCTGCAGAAATTTGTCAGCATTCTCTGCCAGCTTCGATGTTATACACAGGCCCATTGCGAGTGCAAACCGGGGTCAAGAAAGGCTGCGTCATTGCACCCAACACTTCTCCATTCTTTCTCACCACAACACTCCACCCCATCTCTGGAGCTGACCTACGGACAAGCCGGAAACTGTTCCGCCTTGACCCCTTATACGTTCCACTACGGAGGAAACCCGGAAGTGAGGCAATCCATCGCAACGGACCCCAGAGTTTAAAAACCTGGCGGGAAAAGACACTGATGCTTCATCAGAGGCTGCACTGAGAATGTTACCAAGCACGGTAATGAAACGTCTGCGGAACAACGAACCAGCTCGTCGAGCCAACCGGCCTCAACATCACCCTTCACCTCCAGGCCAGAACCAAGGCCATCCATTTTTCTGTCATCAAGCTGCTCTATATAAATGACATCTGCCTGTGTGCACACACAAAGGCCAACCTACAAACCGTGCAAGCTGTGAGAGAATGGGGCTCAGACTGAATGTCCAGAAAAGACAGATTTTTCACCTGCCATGCACACTTGCCTTACGATGTGCAAACTAGCAAAGAAGTGTTCATGAAGGCACCAGCCACTTCATGTGTTGCCATGTGGAGGCTAAGCAGAAGCTGTGGAAAAAGCACGCCAAATCCAGTGTCCGACCACCCATCCTGTCAAACACTACCTTCCTCTTCACTCCAGACAGTGTACCTCATATATTTGCATGCTGTGCTCCACTCTGCACAATTGGATCAGGCAAGGAGATGTGTGACATGCTGAAGAGATGGGACGCAGCAGCAATCCTCTGCAGCAGATGAACAGAAGGAAAAAACGTCACCTTCAGCGTAGAACAGTGCAATATCAGATGTAACAAATCAGCCAGGGCTTCGTTGCCCCCCACTTCTAATACATCTGAGATGAATCAAACAATCCTTCATTGACTGACTGTAAATTTGTTCTATGAAAGATATGCAATCCTGTTTCTTCCCAGAGCAAATGCAGCTTTTGTTTTTGTTCTTTGTTCACTTTTCCTATTGCAATGCTAACTTCCATTGCAACATGTCATCCGACACTCAACATTGAGATGTAATGATATGTTGACATCACCGAAAGAGTGGTGACCCTGAGGATTGGTAGTTTCTATTATTTGCAGCTGAAATGGCCATTTATCAGGTTACTAATGGTTTGAAGTGCAAATGTGATATTTGACTTTAATCTAATTTTTAGATATTTAAGAATGTGATTCTACCTGTAATAAAATTATGCCATTTATGTGCCCTCAGAAGATGTCGTTTGTTGTTCCTCTTTCACCCCACTCCCCTTCAGCTTCTGTTGTGTTTCTTGTGGCTATTCCTGATTGCTTTTTTAATTATTATTTTATTCATATCATTTGGGTCTCACTGGCTGAGCCAGTAACCCCTAATTGCTGTCCAAATGCATGGGAATGGTTTGATTATTTGAGGGCCCTTTTTAAGAGTCAGCCACGTTGCTATGGTTTAAGAGTCCTGCGTAAGCCAGGCAGGGACCACAGATTTTTCCTTTCTGAAGGGACATTAGTGAACCATATGGGTTTTTACAGCACTTTACAATGGCCATTTAGACCAGTCTTTTTTTTTAAGTTCCAATTATTCACATTTTGACCGTCTCCCATGGCGGGACCCATGTTTCCAGAATATTAGTCTGACTTTCTGGATTACTAATCCAGTGACGACACCACTGTGCTGTCATTTCCCCATTACTGGAAATGTTTGCCTGATGCAACAGCAGGCTTTAAATATGGTGCCAACAGTGGAAAACCTGGAATGTCCCAGCGCTACTGCCAGTGATCACAAGAGCAACACCGTAAAGGTGTACTGCATACAAGGTGAGCAGTGGAGAACTGCATGAGATCTTGCTAGAGTTCTTGAAGGGAAATGCTTCATGAAAAAATCTCCCTGAAATGGGTACTAAGATTTTTTTAAAAAGTAATTTCAGCATTATATAGGCAGCCCCTTTAGGGGTTGCAAACAGTTTGGGAACTGCTGAATGGAAATACTTGCATAAAGGATCAGTTGAACAGCCTTGTCAGGAAGAGTGGTGGAGTTGCAACTCTTTCATTTTAAGAAAGAACTAAATACTGTAATTGGGAGGACCTAGAAGAATTAGACCAAATGAATCAGACCTACTTTGTAAAGAAATTACTTTCAGGATTTTACTCCAATGAATGTATTCATTTTAATTATTATTATATGATCTTTGTCATGGGGGAGGGGTAGTGATAATAAGCCCATCACCAACTTTGTACAATTCTGCTAGTTTGTAATTCTCTGCAACAAGATTTAGAAGGTATTTGATTAAATGAAACAACGGCATGTTTACTACCAGTAAAATCGGTACCATCACTTAAATCTGGCTACCCAAAAACTGGACTTTATTGATCTTTTCCTCATTTTTAAACTGTGGTAAGGAAGTGGAGAGAGGGCGTGAAACTCCATATTATGCACGCCAATGTCTGAAGAAACGAATCAATATTAGTGGCACAGCTATTAACCTAAAGTTCTTTCGAAATCCTATTTTCTGCGTCTCCTTTTGAATTAACATGTTGCTTTTTTGTTTCCATCACCTGAAAATTGGCAAGCTTCACAATCACATACAGCCTTGGTCCGAGATGTCACGATTTAGGTGAGTGAACTTGTATCACTTTAGGATATCACCATACGAGAAGTGGATCAATTTTGTGCCATCTCTCAGCAATGCTGCTGAGGCCATTTGCATTGCCATCTGTTTCTACGTACTGTCAGGATTTTCAAAAGTAAATTGCTCAAACGAGATTGCTTTAATGAAATTTCAGGAAACCTTCGGACTATATTAGTGAAAAATCTGTTTTCCTTATTTGAATGTCAGTTATCCTGTATATCTTGAATGTGTTGCTGTATTTCTTGTGATCCAAGGAAGAAAATTCTTCAATGTAATTGTTTCACAGTTAACATTATTTTCAGTTTAAAACATCTCTATCTGTGCTTAATACGTAGCTTGCTTAAGTCATTGTTTCACGTGAAATTCTGTGAGCACTCGAGCTTTGAACTTAAGGATGCCTTATTACTCTGCCTAATATGCACTGTTTGATACTTGCACACAAGTTGTATGCAAGTAACACAAGCACATCCTACCTTTATGCTGGAAAGCTAAATGAGATTGTTTAGTCCTTGCTTAAGTATCTTATTGAATGTAAGCTTGAACTAGTCCCAATAACTAAACATGAGGGATGCCTCCTTTCAACACTCCGAGTTCTGTGAACAAATACTTGGTTTCCTCTTGCAATGGATCAAGAAAAATGCCTTTTGACTCCAACTGCAGTATTGATAATATCACTTGACAAAAGCCTGGTCACAGTGGTAGGTGCTGCCCTTCAAATAATAAGCAAAAGGTACCTTGTCTAAATTACTATTTGAATATTTTAAGTCAGTCTTCTGACTATAGTGTTTCTCTTAGTATTTAAAAACATTTGATGCAGTTTCCTGATTTTTTTTTGATAATGAGAACATGTAATAAATGAGATGGCAGTTTTAAAGTGATGTCAAAATACTGTATTTTGTTAAGTAGAACTACTTCTAAATGGGTGATTTTCAATTTGTCGTCAATGACTTTTATTCCTGTCTGTTTCTATAGGCCTCATTTTAAATCTGTGTAATGCTAAAGTAGTTTACTGATTTGTATTGCCAGTCCCGGCATTTCAGGATTCACTAAAGAAGACAGCGAACTGCATAATTTTACAGGACACCCTCACTTAAATTCAGGTTTATGTTCCTGAAATTTGTGAATTCAAATCGAGTTTATTTCAGTACTTGAACTGTTTAAAAATAACAATCATCAACTGCAGGACACAGACAGACAGACATGGGCACCAACTCTAGGAGCACCATTTTGCCATTGCTGAGGGTGCACCAATGAGACAAAATACAACCGGGAAGTAAGGAATGATAAACAGGAAATAATACTTGAAGTGAGAGGGTATTTTAAAAGTAGGAACCATTTTAAAGTGAAGAAACTTTAAACGAGGAGAGTTGAAATGGGACATCCCTCGTGTTTAGCTATCGAGGACTATTTCTTAATTTTTGAGGGTTGCAGTAGTTCAAGAAATACGGTAAACTTCAAAGATACAAAATTTGGGTGTGACAGGAAACAAATAGTCAGTGGTTAATTTTCGGGTTGAAGGAAGATTTATAGTGGAATTCCTCCATTGAAGCCTTTTTGCTTTGCTTAAAATGTTAATCATCTTGATCATTGTGCAGGGAACCATTTCAAAAGTTTACAGATGACAATTCTTCCAAGTTTTATAAATTGTAAGGAGGACAGTATAGATCTCCTGATGGACGTTAACACGTGGAGGGGATGGATAGGATAGGGGATGAGTTTCAATGCAGAGAAGTGAGGTGATGCACTTTGGCCAGAAGAACATTGAAAGATACTATAAAATGGGAGATAGAGTTCTAAAAAGGGTGCAGAAGCAGAGAGACCTGTGTGTATACGTTCACGGATTGTTTGAAGGTGGCAACACCAATGGAGAAAGCAGTTAATAAAGCATATCGTGTTCTCGACTTTATTATTAGGGGTGTAGAGTAAAAGAGCAAGGAGGTATGTTGAACCTGTACAAGACACTTGTTAGACCTGAGCTGGAATATCATGTGTCGTTGTGAGTGCCACATTATATGAAAGATATGAATGCATTGAAGTATATTTCCAGGAATGAGAAATTTCAGTTATGAAGATAGATTGAAGACATTGGGACTGTCAACCTTGGAGAGGAGATCGAGGCTTTGAAAGTCATGAGTGGGTTGGATCAACTAAATAGAGAGAACATGTCCCCATTTGTATTATTGTTTAAAAAGGGGACACAGATTTAAAGTGATGTGCAAAAGAAGCAAGTGTGATGAGAAAAGCTCTTCCCATACTCTTTAACTACTTGCCTTGTGAATGCCCTGCCTGGAAATGTGGAGGCAAGTTCAGTCATGGCATTCAGGAGGACATTGGATGGATGATTGATCTGATTAGACATGATGTGCAGGGATAGTGTGGCAGGGGTCGTGGAGAGAAGACCAGAGATGACTGCTGGACAATAGAGCAGGCATAACAGGCTGTATGGCCTCCTCCTTTGCTGTAACAATACTACAAAGAAGACAGTTCATCACCACCTCTCCGTGACAGTTATGGGTGAGCAATAAAGGCTGGTGTCATCACCAGCTCCCACGTCCCATGAATGAATGTTAAGAAAAATAAATTCTTGCACCTCCACTTACGATGAGTTTTGCATCCTAATGGAGGGAGCATTACAGATATTGCAATTTCCCATATCCCAACCACCACCTTCAATTTGGCTAAGGCATTTTGTTTAGAAATCCTTTGCCATGACCCTGTATGCCTGCATAAGATCTAAGACAAATAAGCCTTGTTAAGCTAGGGGCCACATGATTGTGGCAAAATGATGATTATCAATAAATGAGTTGAATGATAATGTGAACAATATTTGACAAAAATTGCCAACATTAATGGATTTTACAAAAGCAATGTTCTTCCTGTTTGAAGGCATCAACTATGCACAGAAAATATGAAATGCTTGTCAACTTTCACCATTTCATTAACAGCATTAATTGGAAGCTCCAGTTCTGACCATCCATTCTTTCTTTATGGACCCCTTTATCCCAACTACCAGTGACTTTAGCTGTATTTCCTGATTCACCCTGGCTCCCAAACTTGTACCAGCCCCTCTACTCCCCAGCTCCCAGTCTTGCCTTTGCTCAGACCATTAAGGTATCAAAGTGTATATTCCTACCCACCAGTTTTAGCTGCTGATTCTGCTGGATGCTGGCTTCTGTTCTTTTTGGGTCAACATTGAAGTCTTGGGTTCCATCTAGTGGCATATTTTGAGAGCAGCTGATGAGTGGGACTCCAACTGATCAACTTATGCCACTAGATGGAGCCTGGTCAGCCTAAAACTGCAGTGAATGAGTGATTGTTAATTATTTGCAATTTTCAAATTTAAATTGTAACAGTTGTGTATATTTAGGAATTTTATTTTAAGGATCTTTGCCAGCAGCAAAAAGTTAACCATGCTGTACCACTTATTTTGCAAGTTATTTCAGTTAGGAATGCATGGTACTTTTAACCTAGACTGAAAAATCAGTATGGCCAAATGTATCCTAGATGAGTTTGTACAATATTTTCAGGGTAGTTTCTTAGACCGTGTTTTGAAGCCAACCATAAAGCAAATTACTGAACCTAGTATTGACCCATCTCATTGTGCAATAATTAATCCTAATGGTAGAGGTGCCCATAATTAGCAGCAGTCCTGATATGACTGAAGTTTACTTTTTCTTTGAAAGAGATTGGGTTCTAAAGTAGTGTTTTAAGCTTAAATATAATTATGAACAATGAGTTTTTTCTTCATTGGAATGCAGCTATCCAAAATGGCCTGTTTAAAATGTCTGCCACTGCAGTTCTGTTGATCTAACCCTTAACCTATTTTAGCAGTTTATTTTAGCTTGTTTATTTTCAAGGCTTTTAATTGTATTGGGAGCATAAGTTATTAATTGAGTGGGACATGCAGTAGTGTGCTGGAGTTCGGCAGCTCAAGGAGCTGAGTGGAGATAGGTGTTTTGTTCCTTTTTGCCTAATGCACTTATTAATGCTGTTTGACAGTCAACTGTCAACTTTTTGTTTAAATTTTTATACCAGTGCCCTGAGAAATGATTGCCTATTTGGCCTGCATTGAAGCAGAACTAACATGTCTTTCTGTAAATAACAACAGGTCCCTGTATATTCATGAATGTAGCTTCCAGTACACTCAAATGCACCATGATGATGAGCTGGTCCAGTAACTTTTTTGTTTTTGTTCCTGATTTACAGAATCCACCGTTCTTTCGGTTTTTATGATGCAAGTGTAACCAACTCTAAATTGATTCGGTGTAATTCTTTGCACAGTTGGATTATCAAGCAAATGTTGTCTAGTAGTAGAATAACATCTAATGTTGGGCAAAGTTGTAAGTTTCTCAAGTGGGTGAAAGGTTGATATGGTTGTACCTTACTACTTGCAAATGACAGAAGGGATAGACTTTTGATTTAAATGCTAAAGACCAGATTGTACAGGCTACAATCCTGGCATCAACCCAGCACTAAAACGTGAATTAATGTCCATACATTTGTGTGATCATGTCTGTCAATGTTACCCATTTGTGTGATAAGCAGAATATCTTTTTTGACTTGACAGCATTGTTAATGGAAAACACCGTTCGTATTAATGCGCAGTAGCGATAGCAAACAGGTGGCTTCACTCATTTGTCAAACTTGTAAACAAAGTTTCCCTTCCAGGTAAACTGGGCATCTTTCTCCATGTCAGTGGCTGGCAAAAGGTGTCCAATTGGTGTTTTTCTTAAAAACTCGTCCCTGTTGTGTAGAATTGATTTTTGCCCCTTAAATTCATATTCTTGTGATTTTGTCCTGATGAGTACAAAACAAAAAGCTTTGATTTAAAAAATAACTCTCCTCCCCCCGCCAGCAATATTCTATTTTGCAATTAAAAGAATCTTTTCTCTTTGTTCCTTTGTTTTCCCCTAGCACAACTGACATTTTTTTGGGTCAGTCATGAGGACATTGCCCCCAAGGGTGGTACAGTGGCTTCGTGGTTAGCACTGCTGCTTCACAGTGCCAGGGACCTGGATTCAATTTCTGCCATGGGTGACTGTCTGTGTAGTGTTTACATGTTCTCCCTGTGTCTGCACGGGTTTCTGCTGGGTGCTCCCGATTGTGTGTGTGTCTCTCATCTGTCTCCCACAGTCCAGCAATGTGCAGGTTAGGTGGATTGGCCGTGCTACAATTGCTCATAGGTGGGTTACAGGGAAACTGGGCTATGGGGATGTGTCTAGGTGCGATGCTGTTCAGAGGGTCAGTATTGACTTGTTGGGCTGAAGGGCCTGTTAGCGTATTGTAAGGATTCTGATTCATTCACTCACTACAGGGACAGATTGCTGTGCTCTGTGGATTTATCTATGACTGTCAGAAGTTTCAGTTGGTGAGTAGGATGAAAGTGTCTTCTCTTGGTCTTCAATGTAATTGCTTCAGTTATTATTAGACACTGTATTAATACCTAAAGCATGCCACACTTCATGTTTATCGTGTTTATACATAGCGGAAGAGGTAAATTGACTTAAAATGCCCCTCCCCATCCATAAGCAGAAGTGTTTTAACTTATTTCTTTTTCCCTTTTGAAATAGACAGCCATTAGGTTACCCTCCATCCCTTTTATTTGTGAAGTACATTCTTGAAGTCACATTTGAGAAGCTTTGTCTCAGGTTAAAATAAAAATGATTTATTCTTGCGTTCCAAATTTGGGGCTGATTATCACATACAGATATGATCACTGTAAAAGGTATGGACATAATTCACATTTTCTGGAGTCAGATTAAAAATCAGTTTCCGGTAAGGTTCACTTTTTCTGTAGGAGTTCATAATTCAGATTCTGCCTAAAACTGACAGGCTAAGCAAAATGTCATTGGTGTACAAACTTAGTCCACTTTTCTGGCAACAACACATTAATTAAGGCACAGTGATCACTGGGCAAGTGCAGTTAGTGTGCAGCTTAAACAGGCTCAGTTATTAATTGGAGATCAAACTGTGAACACTGGCACATCAGAGGCGGCAGAATTATCAGGGTACTTTAATCCAGGAAGCAGTCACAATCCTTTCTAGGTCACTGGCTAGAAAAAGAAGGATGTGACTGCAAGTGAGGAAAGGAGGGGCCCAGAGGTCAGGAGTCTCCTGCTTTGCAATTGTCCAAGTCTGAGGTTCTTTCTTCTTGTTTGGATGAAAATGAGGCCTGCAAGAATAATGAGCTGATCAATCAGCTCATGTGGCAGAAAGCCAGTGGGAGCAAACTGGAATGCAGTAGTATCAGAAGACCGTATGTTGCAATGTAAGTGAATGGTCATCATGGTCCACGTTCGTGTCAACAACACTGGCAAGATAAAAGGAGGTTCTGCATATTCATGGAGTTGCTAGGCAAAAATCAAAATCGAAGGTGATCTGTGGATTTTTCTTTTATTCGTTCACTGGATGCAGGCATTGCAGACTCCAGCAAGCACTTTATTGCCTATCCTGAGTTGCCCTAATGTGGTGCTTGGGGTTGCCTTCTTGAACCACTATTTGGTAAAATGCTTTTAAGGAGGAAGTTGCAGGATATTGGCAGTGACCCTGGAGGAGCAGCAATTGCATTTCCAAATCCGGATGAGAGTGGCTTCGAATGGAACTTGCTAACGGTGTTCCCATACTTCTGTTGCCCTTGCTTTTCTGGTAGTGATTGCCAGTTTAGAAGATGATATCTAATTAGCCATGGTAAATTTTTGTAGGTGCTTCACCATGCTGCAACTATGCATCAGTGAAGGGAATGAATGGCATTGGATCCACAGTCAAGTGGCCTGCATTATTCTGGTTGGTGTCAAGCTTCATGAATGTTAAGAGTTGAACTTTATCCAGGCGTGTGAGGAGTATTCTGTCACCCACATGATTTGTGTGCATCATGGAAGGGGCGACCAAGGCACATTACCCATACAGATTCCTAGCTCCTGACCTGCTCTTGTACAAGCATTATAACTTTTTTGACCTCCTGAACTAGAACGCTCGCTAAAATGGCAAAAATTATATACCTGAAATACCGTGAATCTTGCTGTATTATTCTGTCAATTATTATAGTGTTAATTTATTTACCTCCATTTAAATATGCTTGTTGCTCAATCGAATGGCCACACAAAATATCAACAATTGATTCAGTTTCTCCTCGACTACTTCGACATCATGGTATTGAAGTTGAAAGTGCAAGTGAGCAGGCTCTCAGCTGGTGAGTATATTTTTTTTGAATTTAAGGTAATGCATTTTTATTTGTGATTTACATTAAATAAAGTGTAACCATTGTGTATACCCCTGCATTACAGTTCTATTACTTAGTATGTGTTTTTCCATTGATTGTGAAAATCTTGATTTATCCAGAATATTTGATTAGCCAGCAGTCTCTTGGTCCCATAAGTGCCAGTTAGTAAAAAGCTTGCTGTGTTTATATGGCTAATCCAGCTCCATTTCTGGTAAGCCCCAGGTTAGATTCATGTTAATGCATTGGATATTCATCAGTACATGAGCTCCAAGAAAATTTGGCATAGGGCAAAAATGAGTAGAAAAATGAATGAATAGCTCAAAGACAGGTAGTAGAAGTGGGTTCAGGTTTGGGGCCAGTGCTTCCTTTGTCTGGAGAAAGTGGGGTAGTACCATTAGAACGATTTCCACTTGCACCATGCTGGAAGTGTTCCATCAAGCTGCATAACTAGAATATAAATCAAATGTTTGGGGAGGAGAGCAAGAGAGAATGGTATTAATCTGGGAAATGCTAGACAGTCTGTAATAGATTTGTATTCTGAATGCCTTCCTAAGTAAATCGGGCTAAAGGTTATAAAAAGGACAAAACAAAAAACACTATCTGCGCATAACATTCAAAGCAAAACAAACAAACTGAGAATAAATAACGCAAAAGGAGTATTCTGGCTATCAGATCAATGTTGTGACTGCAAGCTGTGATTGAAATCTGAATATTTAAGGGCATGTGATATTTAGGAAGGAAAGGAATCTAGGAAAAACTAGGGGATTAATTAATGGCATAAGCACAATCGGGAGGGAAGGCCTAAGTTTAGGAAGCCAGGATATTAAAGCAGTTCTGGCTGAGATGAGAAATGAAGGCAAGAAGTCATTTTTAGGAGTAGCATCCAAGGATTTTTTTTAAGATTGATCAAGAATCTCTGAACGAGGTGGAAGATTAACGTGGTATGTGGCCTAATCCAATCAACCACTAATCCAATCTGATATCCATAAGATCAGGCTCAAGGGTCCCACTCCCAATGCTTGTGTTTTATATGAATTAGCTGAAGAGGGATTGGATTTGAGGCACGATTTCTGTAGAGGGTCTTGGAGGTAATGACGTTAATAGTAGGTTATTTGTTTTACCAGACAGAAACAGTGGTGTCAGAGGCTGGGGGTTATATCGGTCCTGAGTTCCTGAATGAGTCTGTTTTCAAACAATTGGTTTCAGTCCCTCTAGCCAGGAGGTCCAATATTCACACTGGGAGTTAAATAGGAATATTAACACTTCCCCAACTATAACAAGGTTACACTTCTATGCTCCAGATCAAAAATTCATTCTTTGTTCTTGGATATATCGTAGGCCTTTTGTGCCACTACAAGAATGAGTCTCAGTAGTTCTGTTTCTTTCAGACCCTGCTGGAGAAAAACAATATGCAGCATTCTTCCATGTTAGTTTGACTTGTTAGAATGCAAAAGTACAAAATTCCTGGACGGTGGTCTAAGCTCCATCCTGTTTGGAACTTTTCAGAATGTGATAAAACAGAACTGAGTATCTGAAACAAACAGTAATTGCTGGAGAAACTCGGCAGGTCTAGCAGCATCGTGGAAAGAAAGCACAATGTTTTGACTCCAGTACAGAAGTGTCACTGGACTCAACATTAACTGTGCTACCTCTGTGCAGATTCTGTTGGATCTGGTGAGTCTCTCCAGTAATTTCTGCTTTTGTGTGATGTGATTGCTAGTCTAAGACACTGTCACCCCTAAAGTTAATCTCAGAAAAAGTCTGGCATTTAAAACAAGATGCCTTTTCGTCTTGTCTTATGCATGTAACACCAGCAATAAACATCTTACAGAAAAGATTTACCAGGATGTTGGTGGGAATGGAGGTTTGAGTTGTCAGAGGCTGGATAGGTTGGGACTCTTTTTTTTCCACTGAACTGTAGGAGGTTGTGGGGTGACCTTTTTTTATTTAGGCTCATAAAATCATGCGAGGTATAGATGAGGTGAATGGCAGGGTTTTTTCCCTAGGGTGGGGGATTTCAAGACTATATGGAGCATGTTTTTAAGGTGAATGGAAGAATGGTTTTAAAGACATGAGGGACGTTTTTTTTGTGGTTCACGTGTGGAATAAACTTCCGGAGGAAGTGGTGGAGGTAACTAGGGGTACTGTTACAATGTTTAAAATATATATTTGGATATGTGCATGAAGAAAGGTTTGGAGGGATACGGACCAAGCACTGGTAGGTGGGAACAAAAAAAGTTGCTGGAAAAGCTCAGCGGGTCTGGCAGCATCTGTGTAGGAAAAAACAGTTCATGTTTCAGATCTGGTGACTCTTCCTCAGAACTTTCCAGTCATCAGACCCGAAACATTAACTCTGTTTTTTCCTTCAAGGATGCTGCCAGACCTGCTGGGCTTTTCCAGCAATTTTATTTTTGTTCCTGATTTACAGCACCTGCAGTTCTTTTGGTTTTTTTATTTCACAGGTAGGTGGGACTAGTTTAGTTGGCAGTTATGGTCCGCTTGGGCTGAAGGGTCTGTTTCTGTGCGGAGTAACTCGGACTCTATTTACTGTAGAGGAGTACAATACAGTGAATCATGAATATTTATTCAACCATGTTAATTGTTTCCTGGAGTGGATTTATACAAACTAGAGATAAACCCAGCTGTTGTACTGTATAATATTTAGAAAATTCTTTTTAGAGTTTATGCAGCTATGTTTAGTTTAAGGTCTTAAAGTTGAATATTTTCTTTCCTATTTTAGAATCATAGAATCATAGACTGGAGGACCAGTTACTGTTCGTATAATGTTGTAATACTTAACTCCTGGGAGTAGAGAGCAAGTTTATAATAAAATAGTTTAACCACAAATGTATTTCTGATCTTATCTATCCATTCACTATTAAGATAATTAACTAATATTTTAGTTGATCATTTTGCACAATTGATTTCAATAGATAGTTAACTTTGATACAAATGTATTTTCTTCCCTTGATAAAGAATTGCATAAAATATTGAGAAGAAAAATTTATACGTAGAGATCCTGTGGTGAACTAGCAGCACATAATGGTTTGTGAGTTGTACGGAGATGCAGGCCATATTGTGCTGCCACATGAAGACAGGAACATAATCTGATTTCATTACAGTGTCTTTTCATCTTCAAATTAAATGCTGCCTGGTGCTCAGTAATGCTAAACATTGAAAGCAAAGACACCATTCTGATATCAGCAGTGCCTTAGCAGCACGTAAATATTGGAGTTAAGCTCCTGTGAATGTCCCCAATATTGATTGTGCTGCTGGAGCAAGGCTGACTGCTTCTGCCACTGCCAGGAGTCACACAGTATTCATCTATGATGAGTAAGGTAATGGTTATTTTGCAGGATGAGAAATCTCAACACTACTTTGTAACCTGCCACTGGGCTGACACTTTTAGTACCTTTTATGTAACTGAATTGTAAGTTGATACAATTTACAAAATGTGAGCATTTTAAAATTACAAAATTCTAACTCTCCAATAAGAGACAAACTTAACCTGGAGTGCATCTGTTTATAATGTAAATGCAGAGGGCAGCTGAAATTACTGCCAAAACCTTTATTGTATCACTCACTGAAAAGCAGTATTCTTTTGTATAAGTTTAAAAGAATCCAGTTTGTGTATTTTCTTATGGCAACGATATTTTGATGTTTTAATACTGAAATATGAAATAGATAATTAAAATTCAGTTAACTACTGCAGCTCACAGATTCGTTGTTTTATTTTGTACAAATACAACTATTGTCATACATACCTAAGACTGACCATTACTCAAGTAAAAGTTGACTCCCCACTTAGTTGTGAAATCCAAACTTTACATAAAATCATAGAATCATTACAATGCAGTAGAATCTGTACCAACACTCCAAACAACACCCCATTCCTGTAACCCCACATGGAGTTTTCAGCCATGGCCGATCCAAATAACTTGCACACTTTTGGACTGGAAAGAAACCAGACCACCCAGTGGGGACCCACACAGACACGAGAAAATGCAAATTTCCATACCGTCACCCAAGACTGGAATCAAACCTGGGTCTCTAGAACTGAGGTCCCAGTGCTAATCAATGTGACACCTGTACTTACCACACCTTTCATTGCTGAAGTAAAACCAGCCTTGGTCCAAACACAATCCATTGATAGGATCATATAATGGCATGTTAGAGAAGGCAACTGTTCAGTTCCTGTGTCTGCACAAGTTAAGGCTCCTTTTGCATAAATTCGGGAGCAGTATCGGCAGGAATATATTCCTAACCTGACAATTCAGATAGTGAGTCAGTGGGAGAAAGTGGATTTCAACTCCATGATTACTTGTGTAAAAGTCAAGGTATTAGGTCATCTTAACTTTTTGTCAAAAGATTTTACTTTGTGAAGGTTACCATATAATTGAAATGTAACAATCACTTTTTAATAAAACATCTGTGCATTATGTTGCTGGTAATGTTCAAAGGGTGGGGGCATGGCGGCAAGGAAAAAACTAATCAATGATCTGAGACTTTGAGATTATAAAGTTACAATTGACCGTAGTGATTTATAAATGCATACTAGTTTTACCAGATTTTTTGTATTTAACCTGTTTTCTAATCAACATGTTCAGATGTTAGTACGCACCTCTGAAGCAGGTAGGGCTTGAATCTGGGCCTCCTGGTCCAGGGGTGGGACACTTCCACTGTGCCACAAGAGGGCCTCAATATCTCCAAAAAGCACTGCTAGAGTTAGCATATGGCAGTAGGCAATTTATTTCTATCTGCATGTATATTGTAATCAGCTAGCTGTCATAGCAAAGTATCTTATTTCATAGAATGGTTGTGTTGAAACAAATTCATGCTCTTAAATTCTCATCTAATTTAATCTTTTGATAAGAGATTTGTAAAGCAAATGACAGCAGCGAGGTAAGTGGTGAAAATACCAGTGTTTGTATTTTTCTCTAAAATTTAGATGACTGTCCTAATTTCCTTCATTTGTTACATTTAACTGTCCCTCAAATGGGAGCATTTTGTAACTCATCCACCTTTTGCAGCAAAGTGCTCCATGCATCAACAACGCTCTGTTTAGAAATTTTTCGGAACTTTTGTCCTCAAAGATTCTAAGTTCTTTGCAACCTGTGGTCCAATCATAGACTTCTATCAAAACTTCATAATTTGTAAAACTCTTTGATTTTCATCTTGCTATTCATTGGCTGCAGTTCAAATAGTTCCAGCATCTCCGGTCTATCTTCATAACTGTAGTTTCCGATTCCTAATAAATACATCTGGATCTACACTGATTTGTGGCTTTAAAGTTTTTATTATTTAATGGATCACTCCATTGTGTTATACTATATAAAGACAGTATATGATGTACTAATTACAGCATTACCAATTTATGCCCCCTTTATGTAGCCTAGAATTTTGTTTTGTGATTTTTACTTTCAATGTCTCCAAGAATTGTGTATTAACTTCTGGATCACTTTCTTCTGTTCATCCATGTGATTTAGAGTCAGTCATAAGATATGAAAACAGACCCTCTGGCAGTTCATTCCATACACAAACCACTCTGCGTTTTTTAAAAAAGTAAAAGTTGTCCCTCTTCCTTTGGCCTACATCCCTCTTCACCTTTTCTATTCATGGACATGTCTAAATGACTTAAGCAATTGTAATTGTACCTGCATCCACCACTTCCTCTGGCAGTTCATTCCATACACAAACCACTCAGTGTATTTTTTTAAAAATAAAAGTTATCCCTCGTCCTAGTATTGAACTCACCCATTTTTAGGGAAAAGACATTTTGCTGTTCATGTTATCCATGCCCCTAAGGTCATCCCTCAACCCCCTTCATTCCAGTGAAAAAAGGCTCCGCCTATTCACCTATTTTTATAACTCAAACGCTCCATTCCTAGCAACATCCTTGTAAATCTTTTCTGAATCCCCTCCAGTTTAATAATATCCTTCCTATAACAGGGCAACCAGAACTGCACACGGTATTCCAGAAGAGGCCTCACCAAATCCTTTACAACCTCAACATGACATCCCAATTCCTATACTCAAGTTTGAGCAATGAAGGCAAGCGTGCTAAATGCCTTCCTAACCAGCCTGTCTACCTGTGACGCAAATTTCAAAGAACTGTCTCTGTTCTGCAACACTACCCAAGACCCTACTCTTAATTGTATAAGGCCTGCCCTTGTTTGTTTTACCAAATGCAATATCTCTTTTATCCAAATTAAACTCCATCTGCCACTCTTCAGCCCATTGATCCAATTGATCAAGATCTCTTTTGTAATCTTAGATAACCTTTTACTGTCCACTATACCACCAATTTTGGTGTTAGCAGCCAGCTTACTAACCATGCCTTCTATATTCTCATCCAAATACTTCTTTTATATAAATGAGAAACAAAAGTGGACCAAGTATCAGTCTCTGTGGAGCACCATTGATCACAGCCGTCCGGTCCAAAAAACCAAACAACCCTCCTCCGCCTACTTCTGTCTCCTATAAAACCAGTTTGTATCCGATTGGCCAGGTCACTCTAAATTCCATCTGATCTAATTTTGCTAATTCATTTAGCATGCAGAACCACAAAGGCTTTGCTAAAGTCCAAGTAAACAATGAGTTTGCAGTGCAGTAGACACTTTGACTTTTGAGGAAGTAACCAAAAAAAAAATCAAGTTTGAGCCTCTATTTCCCTGGCACAAACCCATGCTAACTATCCTTAATCATTCCTTGCTTCACCAAATGCATGTAAATCCATCTTTCAGAATCACCTCCAACGACTTGCCTGCCACCGATGTTCAGACCTGCAAGTCTAAACTTCCAAGGCTTCTCCTTACCACCTTTCTTTTAAATTAAAGGTACAACATTAGCCACCTGCCTCTGGTTATCATGTGGTTATGGATGGTACAAATGTTTCTGCTAGGGGCCCCACAAGTTCCCACAACGTCCTGGAGATTTATGCACCTTTTTATCTTAGACCTCCAGTACTTTCTCTTTTAAAGTGAACTGTTTTCAAAACATCAATATTTATTTCCCTGAGTTATCTAGTCTTCATTTCTTTCTCCATATAAGAACTGACGCAGAATATTCATTTAGTATCTCTCCCATCTTTAAGAGGCCCTACACTCACTTGTTGCTCTTTTGCCCTTAATGTACTTGTAGAATGTCTTTGGATTATCCTTAACCTTATCTGCCAAGGCTATTGCATCCCCTCTTTGCCTTCCTGATTTCCCTCTTAATATTTATTCCCCTCTTAATATTTATTCTCTTATATTCTATACTTGCGATTCATTTGATCCCAGTTGTGTGTGTCTCATGGGTTTTCTTAATTCTGGACTAGAACTTCAATATCTATGTTCATCCATTGTTCCTTAATCTTATCAGCCTTGCCTTTCACTCTAACAGGGACATAATGCCTCTGAACTTCTGTTTTCACAAGCTTTTGAAAGCCTTCCACTTGTCAGTCGACCCATTACCTGCAAGCAGTCTACTCCAGTCAACTTTTGAAAGTTCTTGATTCATATCATTTAAATTTGGCTTACTCCAGTTAAGAACTTTAACTTTTATGGAAAAGATAAGCTTTCCATAAAAGTTTGTTTTTTTAAATTATGATCACTAGTCCTAAAGTGTTCCTCTACTAACATTTAAGTCACTTGCCCTGCCTTACTTCCCAAGAGCAGGTCAAGTCTTGCTCCATCTCTAGTAGGAACATTTATATTGATAAAATTTTCTTGAATACATTTAACAAATTCCTCACCATCCCAAATTTTAACCTAGTCCTAGTTAATGTTTGGAAAATTAGAATCCCCTACTATTAAACATTATTCTTACATCCATCTGATATCTTTACATATTTGTTTCTCCATTTCTGTGACTATATTGTTGGGCCTATAGTACATTCCCATAAGGGTGATCCCTTCTAATTTCAATCAGTGTATTTCCACTGGACGATCCCTGAGAAATATCCTAATTACAGTAGCAATGTTTATTGTCTTTGTATTCCAATATACACTCATTCCATGTGGTTTTCTTTCTCCCAAAAGAATTACCACCTCATCGATCGACAAGAAATTATCCCTGCCACTTGTCTGTCTTCTCAGTCCTGTAGTCTTCCTCATTTGCAAATAGTCTCTGCCACCACATCATCCCAGTTCTTGTCTGATTAATAAAATCTCGGAAAATGTGGATGGTTCTTAATTTTATTTTTCATGTGGATGATTTTTGACACCTATTCATTTTGGAAGTCTATGGATTGCACCCAGGATGTCAGTCACTTAGAGCAAACGTTGTCTTTTGTACCAGTAGACGGTAAATTGTGTGTCAGCTCCTTTAGAAGAATAGTTTTGCCTTGGGTCAACCATTTTATTTCCCCTTCTGACAGTTTCTTTTTCTGCCACTTTTGACCCTCTGATTTTGATTTTTGTTCTCTCTCTGTATCTCTCTCCCCTCCCCAAACCAAGTCCTTACTGACCGCTTGTCCCCAGGAAGTTGTTTCCGTTAGGTGGGGATACTAGGACCCATGGGCACAGCCTTAGAAATAGAGGGGGTCAATTTAGAACGGAAATGAGACATTTCTTCAGCCAGAGAGTGGTGGGCCTGTGGAATTCATTGCCACAGAGCGCAGTGGAGGCCGGGATGTTAAATGTCTTCAAGGCAGAGATTGATAAGTTCTTGATCTCGCAAAGAATCAAGGGCTATGGGGAGTGTGCGGGTAAGTGGAGTTGAAATGCCCATCAGCCATGATTAAATGGCGGAGTGGACTCGATGGGCCGAATGGCCTTACTTCCACTCCTATGTCTTATGGCGTTCCAGTCCGCAGTGAGGATTCCCCATGTAGCAGACCGGTCCCCAGATAATCCTAGGCCTCACCTATGGACATTCGTTTGTGTCAAACTGGGCAAGACTGGTCTAGGCTTCATAGTCAGCCGTACAGTATGGAAACAACAGACCCTTCGGTCCAACCAGTCCATGCTGAACATACTCCCGAACTAAACTAGTCCCACATCCCGGCTCCTAGCCCATATCCTTCCAAATATTTCTTATTCATGTACTTATCCAAGTGTCGTTTTTAAACATTGTAACTGTGCCCACATCAACCAGTTCCTGTAGCAGTTCGTTCCTCACACTAACCATTCTGTGTATAAAAAAAAAAAAGTTGCTCCTCATGGCCCTGTTTTTTTTTTTTTGAAATCTTTCTCCTCACCCAGTCTTGAAATCCCCAACCCTAGGGAAAAGACACCTGCCATTCCCCTTACCTTTCCCCCCCCCCCCCCCCCATGATTTTACAAATTTCTGTAAGGTCACCTCTCAACCTCCCTTACTCCAGTAGAAAAATATCCCAATCTATCCAGCCTGCTCTTATAACTCAAACCCTCCCTTCCAGCAACTTCCTGGTAAATCTTTTCTGAACAATCTCCAGCTCCATAATCACCTTCCTATGAGGGTGACCCGAACTGGACAGAGTACACCAAAAGAGGTCTCACCAACATCCTGTACAATGTCAGCATGTCTCAACTCCTAGACTCAATGGTTTGAGCAATGAAGACATGCTAAACGCTGCCTTAACTACTCTGTCTTCAAGTCATTCACAGTCACCCCAAAAACCCTTTTGATTTAAGTGAACTTAAGGGAAGTTGCCTCAATTCATTCAATTTAACTTTTTCATGGTTGTTCTATAAACTTATTGCAAGCTGTTGAAATCATTGTAAATTCTAGAATGTTAACATTTTCTTATCGAAATAACAACTTTTCAGATTTTATTGTTTAAACTTCCACTTTTATCAACAAATAATCTTTCAACAGTTCCCTTTGTTTCTGTAAGCATTCCAAAGCTTTATTGATTAAGAATATAAACAATGCAGAGCATCTCTTCAGAGACAGTGGATGTTTGGCTTCATATTCAAATAATTCCAGCTATTAATTTCTTCCTTGTAAATTGTAACCACTTCTAAATCTGCAGATTCACCATCCTATCCATACTAAGGAACAGAGCAGATAAAATTGGAAGACAATAGAAAAGGATTGAAGTTTTTATTACTAATTACCATACACATCATGAATGCTATTTAAATTAGAGCATAGAGTAAGTAACTACCCCATGATTTAATTTGTTCATATTCACTTAGTTTATTTTTGAAAAACAACTGTTGCAAGTTCAATTTTAGATATCATTAAATATGAATTTACTTTAAGGTTTTCAAAAATTTGTGTTTTTAAAAATATTTACGAAGTGGTAAAGGTACATAAAGATCAATTGGAATAAAATTATGGTAAGTGGAAAGTATTGTGCCCACTAGGGTTCCTGTGGCGCTGTAAGTAATTGTGTAACCCAGATGGGTTTAAACCAGCTTGCCAGATTTTCTTAATTAACTGAAGAATGATTCCATGAACTTGCTGATTTCTAGAGTTGAGCAAAATAACAAGTGACGCTGAGATCTGCTGTATAACCTACTGGACTATTATAATTAATCTTGTTATGAATGTTTAGGTAGTCTCTCTTATTACAAGCCATAAGTTCCCCATTTATTTGGACCCTACTCTCCCTTTTCTTGCGTGTATAGTTTATAAATGAATTAGTTTTTTTTTAAAAGATCATTCTCTTTGTTCCATAGAAGTCAGAAGGTCACCATCCTTTTATTTGAACTTTAACTTTGATGCTTAATTCAATTTCTTATTGTTTACATTGTTGGATCCTTATAGGATTAAGAATCAATTCAACCTAAGCTTTTATTTGAGTCATAAATCAACACCATTTGTTCATCTTTTTAGTCCATATGCCTTGATGCCCATAGCTAGGAAGTTCTTGATCTCTGAAGAATTTAAATTAAAATAGTATTCATGGCCTTTTCAGGAAACGTTTTGAGTTTTTCTGTTGCTTTTTGTAGTTAATATGCTTCTGGATTTAAATTTTTATAGCCTGCCTTGTATTATCTTAAGGATTATCCCTTTTATTCTTAATTTTGCATCAGAGGAAACAGTTTCTCTATATTTCCTCTCTATTACTTTTTATACAGTTCCATTGCATTACACTTCAGCCTTCAAAACTCAAGGAAATACAAACGTGAGGATTTTTCCAACATATTTAACAATTCACGATGGCATTTTTGAGGTGCTGCTGTATGCCTCCACCACCCACCAACAAAATAGTATTCCTAACACAAACTATTCCTCTACTCTCTCAAGCCACTGGATCATACTTGATTCAATAAAAAGGAGGGCCCACATTAAGTACACTATGTACGCTTAAAACTGAGGTGTCAGCCTGATGAAGCTACAACATTAGTTGGCATATAAGCATTGACTACATGTACATCAGCTGCTAAAGGTCTAAGCAATTCCACAGCCACCAGGCTACATCCAAGTCTGCGGTCCTGCTGCATCCGTTCATGAATGGTGGTGGACAATTAAATGACTCCCTGGAGGAGGACACTCCTCAAATATTGCCATCTTCCTTGCTGGGAGAGCCTAGTATACAGATTGAAAGATGAGACAGAAGCATTTGTAACAGTCTTCAGCCAGACGGGCCAACTGGATGATCTACCTCAGCCTCCAGAGTTTCCCAGTATCATACATATTAATCTGTGTACCGAGTATAACTACAACATTAGCACCTACTGGACAATTTGGGAAATTGCTTGGGTATGTTCTGTACACAAAGCAAGGTGAATCCAACCTGGCCAATTACCACTCATCGGTCTCCTCTTCGTCATCAGTGAAGTAATGGAAGGGGTTACCAACATTACTTGGGAATAACCTGCTCACTGACGCTCTGCCTGTGTTCAGCCAGGGCTGCTCGGTTCCAGACCTTATTGTGTCTTTATTTCACACGTGGACAAAAAAGCTTAACTTTAGAGGTGAGATTAATATAATTGTTCTTTGGCATCATGGACACGTTTGACCAAGTGGTGAATTACAGCAGCTCTTGATAAACTAGAGTCGTTGTTACTGCAGGGTTGGCCAGGGGGGAGAGGTAGATGGTCTGCTGTTTTGAAGTCCTGCCGAGCAGAAAGAAAAATGGTTGTGGTTGTTGAAAATCCATTATGTCAGTTTCTGGATGTCTGTGTAATGACCTAGACCCAACTATTTTCAACTACTTCATTTGAGATCTTAGCTCTGTCATAAGGTCTGAAGTGTGATTGCACAATGTTTAACACTACTTGTGCCACAGCTGTCTATGATGAAATCCAGCTTTACCTGGATGATATCTAGGTTTAGGCAGACAAATGGGAAGTGGCATTTGTGCCAGACGATGACTGTCTCCAAAGAAGGAGAAAGTAACCATTGACCAGAAACTTACCTGCTCGTGTAGGCATAGATCCAGGTCAGAGGCTAGAAATCCTGATGTATGACCCATGTTGATTCCCCAAAGGCTGGCCACCATTCACAAGGCACGTATCAAGAGTGTAATGGTATTTCCACCCCCCCCCACCGGGGGGGGGGGGGGGGGGGGGGGGGGGCG
>JAHRHZ010000031.1:20745404-20836521 GCA_024137785.1 Ginglymostoma cirratum
AAAGTAGCAGCACTGTGTACTATCTCCAAGATGTACTGCAAAAATTCACCAAGACTCCTCAGACAACACATTCCAAATCCATGAGTATTTGTATCCAGAAATACAAGGGCAGGAGATACATGGGAACACCACTACCTGCCAGTTTCCTACCAAGCCAGCCATCAGTCTGACTTGAAAATATTGCCACTGGGTTAACTCCAGCACAGTTTGAGAAGACAGCGCAGCGAAATGGTATAGTTAATAAATGGTGGGCCACCCAACAAAGCTCTCAGCCCTGATAGATATTTTATTTTCCTCTTTATTTAATGTTACTGTTGTCTGGTTTATCTCATGAACTGTGAATTTTCTCTCAAGTTTTGTACAGCGCTGTATCAAATGCCTTTGGAAGTCTGCATGTGCCATATCAGCACACTGGCTAACGTGTATAAAGATCAGTTGGTTCCACCATTCTACTCTCAAAAATCACAAAAATGGAGGGAGGCCATCGTGAAGTCCTTGTTCTTTATTCTGCATGAGCATTATCTAATGGCTGAAATGTGCAACTACAACGAAAGCAGCAGGGACAAGGCGAAAGGGGGGGAAATAGAAAAAAGCAAAACCAGTGAAAGAAACAAACAAACACTGCATCACATTGTACTCCAAGAACAAAGCAAGGACATCCAAAATAAAGATACAATCACTTAATCAACCAATGGTACCAATTGTAACAAGCAATGTATGCAGATCTAGCAATAGATGATCTACAGAAGAGGGTACTGAAAATCTTATCTGTGAGTGATAAGAAAGGACTTCACAGAATTAGTACATCTACTCTTTCTGTGGATGGTCCTTAAGATCTGGAAGGTTATCGTAGACCAGCTCAATGTAAAAATTAACTTCAGGAATAACAGGTTCCATATTGTCGTACAGATGGCAATCCCAAAAGCCAATGACCAGTTTGTCAGAGTGCACCAAAGGACATAAATGTAACTTTTCCAACATGTAATTCGCATAAAGACTCAATGAGCTAGTTATTGACGCTACATAAATTGAAAGCTTCAAGTAGGATCTTCTGAACAAGAGAAAAGGCGATTCCATTGATGCACTAATTTCAGATGGATGAAAATATGAAGTCATGGTTGCAGGCCAAAAACCTCTATTAGGTGCAACTAAAATTATAGCCACAGTCAGCAAAGTACACCAAACCAACAGGATCTCTACCAAGTATGGCTTGTCACACATAGCCAAAAGCTATGCGGTTTTTCTTCTTACCTTCATACCAAAGAACCTTGGGCATGTACACACTGGAAATATGGTTCAAAAGGCTAATCCTGATCTCAGAACAAGATACAAGTGACCCCACACAACATACAACTCCATGAAACTGACGCCATTAAAAATATTTAAGAACACACACAAATACATGGATGAAGTATACAGCGAGCCGAGTGAAAGGCAAATTTCAGAAGAGGATCAAGCTTTCTATATTGTTTAACTCACACCGTGTTGATGTGTTATGTCTCACAATTAGCGTGCAGGATAGCTTTAAGAGACATGATCAAGATATCATAAGTATGTAACCTGAAAATATAAAGGTTTCAGATTCCATCTTAACTGGGGCTACTTGAAGCATGACACAGATGGAAGTATGGTAATTATTGTAACCGAATAGCTTAATATTAGCTCAGACATAGATGTTCCTGTCATTGTATATGTGTACATCAGGAACTGTAATAAGCTTATGTTAAATCTTCCAGTGTTACATTTCTCCTGTCTAGTTCTTATATTACAAGAACTCACAGAAGCATTATCCCATCAGGTACAATAACCTACTGGAATTAAAGCCCACATCACAGTGACGCATCATGATAAGTAACAGTGGCTTTTTATAGAAGATTCCAAGTTCTTGGTGGCAGACACTTGGAACCCTCGTTAAACACCAGTTAGGTGACAGCTCTGAGCATCAAAGCAACCAGATAAATAATGGCACCAATCTCTGTGAGTAGACATCTGTAAAATTCAATAGTCCGAAGGGAGAGCTACTTTCTAAAGTTTTGGCAAAGATCTGTGGCTTGGGTTGTGGGTGAGATTATTGACTTGCTCACAGACCTGGCTTGATCTCGTTCAGACGTTTCATCACTGTGCTAGGTGACATCATCAGTGGAGCCTCCAATGAAGCAATGTTATTCTACTCTGCTTGGAATTTATACTATATAATAAACTATGATAGTACAAATTCCAAGCGGAGTATAATAACATCAGATATCGGAGGCTCCACTGATGATGTCACCTAGCATGGTGACGAAAATTCTTAATGAGAAGAAGCCAGTTCCACAAGCAAGTCAACAATCTCAGAGCTACTTTCTGCTTAAAATGTAAGCCCTGTCTCTATTTTAAAAACAAACTATCAGCCTACTTTCTTATTTGGAAGGAAACAGAAAGCAATCAAAGGCCATTCACGGAATAAATATAGAGCTCTTCTAAATAAAGTGCAGCCCTTGAAATACTAAAAGAGTTTTCTAATCTAACCATGCCTACCTTTGTGCTGAGGCTGGTTGGCTTTGTCATTTTTTTCTTTCTAATTTGGCATAAGGCAGAGGAAACATCCCATAATGTCATCAATTCTTATTTGGCACAAATGCCATCTAGTAATAGAACTATGCAATCCTCTCTCTTAAGAGTGCAGTCTAAAAGTGATTAAAACCTAGTAAAGGAGCAACAAGAGTGAAACATAGTGAAACAGAAGCAGCAATGGGAAAAATAAAAGGCGAGAAGCCAAAATGTATGAAAGGAAAAACGAAGCAAATGTATACTGTACATCTACAAATTCAAAGCTCGTCAACAAGAAATGGAAGGTAAACATAATTGACTTCCAATCCATAATTGTACTTCTACTGAATTATGAATATTCAAGGGATTATGGGAAAAGATCTGTTGAAATCTTGCTTGCCATTGTCAAGGACAAGCTTTGAGAATGAATGCATCTGCGTTTTCCAAAAACAGGTGAAAGGTACAAATTCACTTCATGATTATCAGATTCCAACTCTTGCCATACAGAAGGCAACTGCAAGAGCCTATTAACTAAGTTGTCAGAAGATGCCTGTTTCTTATGCTTGATGAGTTCAGGCAGTTTAGCATCAGCACCTGACCCACGGCAAGCAAGTCAATAGCTTTGCTAAGCACCTCCACTGTGTGTTTGGCATTTAATTCTACTAAAATAAGCAGGATTTCTACAGTGTCTAGAACTTCCTTTTAAACATTATTATAAGCTAAATTTCCATTGCTCTTTAATCGATTAAATTCTTCCTTACGTGTTGTAAAAGTTATTGTGTAAGTGGCTTGCATACCTTCAGAACATTTGTACTTGCGGATGAGTTAAACATTTTTGATTTTCCATCAAAACACTGGATGATCTGACAAAGGTTCTGATTCCTGGCTGCTTTCTTAATTATTAAAGCCAAACTGTCCAGGTACTTAAAGTTGTTTCTATGTGTTCTGCTTAAGGGTGGGAAACATATTTGTGCTTCTTAGACTTGCAAGTGATGCTGGAGAGAGTTTATATACCACCTAGAAGTTTGATTTACCAGTACTCGTAAGTAGATATTCTCTAATGAAACAACCAAATGTGGACTGCTGTTAGTCAAAATCATGCATTATCTAAATCTCTTTCTCCTCAAATTTTCCATGCTTAACGGTTCAAAAAATGGAAAGCATTCTCAGCACTCAGGAAGTTATTTGGTTGTAGTAGGCACATTACATCCACCATTCCATGTGTTAACTGAAGAGAAACTAACAAAGGGGCTCCACAGTTATGATGGGATATAGTTACATAATACAATTACCAAAGTATCTTCCACTGTTGTTGACTTGTTTTTTTCAGGAGCTTTGGCCTGACTTGAGTCAACACAGTGTGGAGCTGGAGGAACACAGCAGGCAGGCAGCATCAGAGGAGCAGGACAGTCGGCATTTCAGGCCTAGACCCTTCATCAGGACTGGGGAGGGGGAAGGGAGCTGGGAATTAAATAGGGGGAAGAGGGATGGGGCTGAGGGAAGGTAGGTGGGATGATGATCGGTGGATGCAGGTAAGTGGATGAATCATGACCAAGATGATAGATTGCTACCAGTTGTCCATATGTTTTCCAACTTGTTTACTCAAATTGTCATCCTTGGTCTCAAGGAAATAGTGACTAAGAAGAGGAGTTCTTGTATTGTGGAATCTGTTATTTCCTTTTGGATTGCAATTTTTCTGCCTCGAATTGTGCTGCATTTTGATTTGCTCCTTCTTGCTCAACTGACATGTTGAGAAGTTCAGTTCTCCTGGTTCGTTCAAATGTGTAACATTCAATCCTCTCCTTGGGGGAAACTGTCCGAGTACTTACAAGATGGAACCCTTCTCTCAGTAAAGTGTCTACAAATAATCCCAAGACATTGCTTCCATTGATAAGCTTTCTTTGATCAGGTTGAATGGATACATACCTGAAAATAAATTATACAATTTATTAATTACTGTTAGAGGAATTAATATTCATTAATCATGAATTTATCCATTGAATTCAGAACAAAACTAAGAAGATAGCAAACAGGAAAAGATTGACACCATTTAGCCCTTCAAACCCATTCTGCCATTCAACGAGATAGAACATAGACATAGAACAGTACAACTGGTACAGTACATCTGTACCAGCACAGATCATGGCTGATCATCTACTTCAGTAATATTTTTTCTTACACCATTCTGATGTTTTAATTTGTAGAAATCTATCAATCACAGTCTTGCACATAGGCAATCCCTGAGCCTCCACAGCCTTCTGAGGGAGAGAACTTAAAAGATTCAGCAATCTCCAAGTGTAAACATACCTCCTAATTTCAGTCACAAATGGCCTGCCCCTTATTGTGAGAGTATATGTTCTGGTTCTAGACCAACTAGAGGAAATATTCATTCTGTACCTACCCTGTCAAGCCCTGTAAGAAGTTTTTACATTTGAATGAGATCACCTCTTAATTCTTCTAGAAAATATGGACTCAGTCTGTTTAACCTTTCCTCCTATGACTGCCCCTCAATCCCAGAATATAGTTTAATGAACCTTTGATGCACTGTCTCCATGGCAAGTGCATCTTTCTTTGAGAATTATCTGCAGTTTTGGTCTCTGTAATGTGCACTTTCACCAAGGAGCTATATAATTGCAGTAAGACACCTTTATTCCAGTGGTCAAATCATCTCTGAATGAAGGACAGCATACCATTTGGTTTGTTAATTGCTTTCTGTACCTGCATGTTAACTTTCAGTGACTCATGAGCAAGGACATAAAAGTTCCTCTGAAGTTCAACTCTTCCCAGACTCCCACTTTTTAGGAAACACTTTCATTTTTTTCTTTCTCAGAAGTGGATAATCTCGTTTCTCCACATCGCATTCCATCTGCTAAGTTTTTGCCCATTCATTTAGTCTCATCAAAGTGTATTGAAAGAGATGGCTGTGGGGATAAGAGGTGGATCTGTGTTCATTTTCCAAAATTGTCCTGCTTTCCCACAAGAAAATCTATAAATCTGCCTGTGCTGAAGATCTTATCACAAAGATTTGCGTAAGAAGGATCACTTAAAAACAATAAGTTTCACGTTCCTGCCAACTCCCAATGATGATAATTTCAAAAAACGATTCCATTTTTAATTTTTCCAGTGTTTTGGTTGTCTGAATAATATATCCTCTACCTTAAAATTTTTCATAGTTGTACTCAGTTGGGCGGCAGGATGGCTCAGTGGTTAGCACTGCTGCCTCACAGCGCCAGGGATCCAGGTTTGATTCCAGCCTTGGGCGACTGTCTGTGTGGAGTTTGCACATTCTGCCCGTGTCTGCGTGGGTTTCCTCCAGGTGCTCCGGTTTCCTCCCACAACTCAAAGATGTGCAGGCTAGGTGGATTGGCCATGCTAAATTGCCCATAGTATTCAGGGATATGTAGATTAGGTGGGTTGCAGGGGGATGGGTCTGGGTGGGTTGCTCTGAGGTTCGGTGTAGACTTGTTGGGTCAAAGGGCCTGTTTCCATACTGCAGGGATTCTATGAAACAACTCTAATACTTGAAATCCCACATCTGGCCTTGTTTCAGTGCCCAGCCAATTCACCTGTCTAATTAGGCTTCACAAGTCCTCCATTTCAGTTTTGGAAGCTGCTTGTCATCTTTTGACTATGACTTTGACCAACAGCAATGAGTCTAACCTTTTCCAAATAAGATGGCCGATGCATAGTAACAATTCTGCCTGATTTTCAATCCACTGTATTTAAAAGCCCCAAAAGCTTGACTTCCAATTTGAATTCTCTTTAAGCCGGTTTCTGACAATGTTCTAAAACTCATGCTCTCACAACACAAAAGGTAATCTACATGCAGTATAAAGGTACCTGAAAGCTGCCCCTTATGAAGCCAGTAAAACACGATAGGGTCAGCTTTTAACAACACAATTTTAATAAGACAGACCTGACTGAGAAGTACCAAACTCTAGAGGCAATATTTAGGCCAGATACACTTTTTTTTAAACTATGCCCAGTATATTTGGTGCTCCTTTTAGAGGACAAAGAAACATTTCCCTCTTAATTTGATCTCCCTGCAGAAATGCACCTTTAATATAAATTGGTCTAGACTTATAAGCATTTGTTGCTAACAACGCCAAAAATAATTTCAAAATTGCTTTTCCTGCTGTCAGTTAATCTATTCATATTTTTGTCCCCCAGTTTCATCAAACTGTCATATCACTAGCCTTGCTTTAGCCTTATAAATGCTATCATGCCTATTCAGTGCATGTCCACTTATGTATTAGGTAAGTATGACCCTGATCTGGCACTTCTGTTTAAACCCCAAATCCTCTGCAGCATTGTAGTTCTTATTGTTTGGTATCTTTTATTAACTTGCCTCCTAGTTTGTCTGTGATCAAGAAGACTTCCAAATCACAAGAGATTGTGGTCCTAGTAGTATTCCTTTTTTGTCCTTGTTAAGCTACATTCTCTATCCTGCTTTCTACTGCTTTTTGGATGGCTGTTGTTTGACCTCTTTTTAATAGGATTTCTTTCAATGGTTCATGATCACTTTCTCGGGACTTGGTTCCTCCCAGACATACTATTTGAGCTTATACTGTATTTGCTTGCCTTCTACCTTTGTACTTCATGTTCCCAATCCATGATCTTCACCTCCTGCACTGCCACCCTCTATCCTGTATATTCAAAACCAGCTTTTATACTTTCCAGTGTTCTTCCCACTCTACCAATAATAGTCATGTTTCTCCATTGACTAGCCCCTTCTGGTAAATATTTGACTTTGATACCCACTTTTGGCAGTTGTTCTTTGGGACAAATGGCCTCATATTGGCCATCAGAACTGATCTGCATAGCATCAGACAAACTGTCAATTTTGGCAGTCTGATTCTCAGAGCTGTTCAACATTTGGGTATTTATGGTATTTTCTATAGGGTAAAGGTATGTACCCATGGGGGCTGCTCTGCCTTACAGAGGAATAGCTTGTGGTGGTTTAACCTGAGCGCCAACATGCCTCAGGCAAGAGAAGATATTGAGAAAGAGAGTCCTTGATGGTGACCTCAGCCAATGCAGGAGTTGAGCCCATGTTGTTGGCATCCCTCTGCATCACAAACCAGCCAACTGAGTTAACTGAACAGTTTGATTCCCATGCTATTCAATTGACCGCTCCATTCATGAAGCTCCTTCTCTCTTATAATAAACCATATATCTCGGATTGAAACTAGTTTCTGATAACCTTACCTTATATCTTAAGATTTGCCAAATTCTTTCTGAGACTTTAACTTTAGTGAAAGCCTCTCTGCCTGCATGCAGTACATTCAAGTGCTCTGAAAACGTAGAACTAATTTTAGCCCCTTCTGAAACTGGAGAGGGGTGATTGTACTGGTGGTGGCTTGATCGCGTTAATAATGGGACTTTAGGATTCATACCAAAACCAACTGATATGGACTATATCCTTCCACCATCTGGAACAAATTCCATCTTGTATAGCACACATTAGTGGAGACACTTTACAGTTTTACTGATTTGGCAAAAATTTATTGAATCATTTCGTGGTTCCTTTTACATACACCATCGCTACAAGATTTCTTCTGCTGTATTCATAGCTATTATGTCAATATTTGTACACACATCACTGAATTCATCATGACCAAACTGACCCTTATTATAATGAGAAATTTTGTCAGTGGTTCAAGTGCAGTCCCTGTCCATTTTTCCATTATCTTATCCACAATTATTTTCTTATCGTTATTATGGACTGTTGTTGACTGAACTCTGATTGCAAATTCTCCAAAATGTACCATGAAAATGCTGTTTACTGTATCCCATCCCATACCTTTAAATCCATGGGGACTATGTCATTGAAATCTCTTGCCAAGGTAGACTTACTTCTGTCTATGATAGTCAGTATTTCTTGCAAATCTCAAAGTCAAAGGCCCTTCAGCCCATGTCATCAAGCATCTATCTATTTGAATCCCATTTTTCAGCACTCAGCACCTAACTTTGTATGCTATGGCATTTTATCTAAAGTGCTCATCTAAATACTAAATCTCATGTTAGTTCCTGCCTCCAATGTCATTCTAGACAGTGAGCTCCAGCTACCCACAACCCTCTTGGTGAAAACATGTTTCCTCAAATCCCTTCTAAACCTCCTGCTTCTTGCCTTAAATCTGTGCCCCGATTATTGATCCCTCTACTAAAGGGAAACATTTTTCTTATCTACCTCATCTATGCCTCTCAGAACGTTGTACATCTCGATCTCAATCAGCCTTGTCTGCTCTAAGGAAAACAACTACAATCTATTGGTCACTATTCATAGCTGAATCCCTCCAGCCTGGACAATTTCCCAGTGAATCCCCTCTGCGCCCTCTCCAGTGCAATCACATCCTTACTATAGTGTGCTGACCCAAATTATACACAATACTCCAGCTGTGACTTAACAAATGTTTTATAAAGCTTCATCATAACCTCCTTGATCTTGTGTTCAGTGCCTTGAGGAATAAAGGTAAGTTTCCCATTTACCTTCTTTAACCACCTTATCCCTCTGTCCTGTTGCCTTTAAGGATCAATAACCATGCACACCAAGGTCCCTCTAATCTTCTGGACTTCTTAGGATCCTACCATTCAACATGTACTCTCTTGCCTTTTTAGTCCTCCCAAAGTGCATCATCTCACAGTTTTCAGGAATAAATTCCATTTGCCATTGTTGAACCCAACAAACCAGCCCTCTATATCATGCTATAATCTAAGTAGCTCCTCCTCATCATTTACCACGCCACCAATTTTCTTGTCTTCTGCAAACTTGATCGTAAACTGAGTTTATTGTAAACCCATCCCTTATTCCTACGTCTATTTTACTAAAAGGTTTAATATATTAGAAGACAGATGGACAAATTGTTTACGTAATTTTAGTACAAATGTTTTTTTTTGCCCTCTAAATTTCTACCCCTGATGTTAATAATGCTCCTTTAAGTTTGTTAGTCAAGGAGTTAAAGGAAAAACATCTTGTCCCAATTGTGGAAATTGCAAATTCATGGATCTTCCAAATGCAGTAGTTTTGTCTTTTCTCATAAGCAGTTTCATCTGAATTTTCTTCATCTTATGGTCGACTTAGTGACAAGGATATTTCACTAGAAACTACATCCATGCTAATACCATGATCAATTCTAGCTATTGTACAAGGAATGAATTCATTTCAAAGATTTTAGCATGTTACAATCCCCAAATTTGAAAGTGCTGGAACTCTCAAATTCCTTAACTTTGTCCCAATCCTTTTTATTCAGAGTGTAGGTAGTATTTTAGCCAGTCTATTCCACACATATTAGATGTGCATGCACTGTCCAATACACATGATTGCAAAGCCCTGCTACAATACATTCATCACTGAGATGAAACTTCTTATGACCATTACAATGCACTCTTTGGTCTGTAAGTCCATTTTCTTTGTCCAAATGGTCCATTTTCTTCACCCAAATTGTCCATTTTGTGTTTAGTTTTGAATACTTTTTTAAACCTCTTGGGACAGTTCATAGCATTATGGTACTTTGAATTGTACCTGAGTATTTCTGGGATTCATCCGCTTATTGTAAATTGCCAAATTCTCTTTGCTTCTCAAAATTATTTTTCACTCATTGCTTGTGACTTGTGTCAAGATGGCCTTTCTAATTTGTTAACATTATATCCATCACCCCATGCAGCCACTTGCCACTACCTTCATTTCTCGCACCCCTTCCAGTCCCTGCTTTTCTGGAAGCAAATTAATATTGAAGGAAGCAGCAAGGGTGAATGGAATGGAGCTGTAGGAGAGAAAGTGAGGGTGCAGTGAGTGTAACAAGGTCAGCCAGCTGGACATCACAGAATATAAGTTCAATAATTGTGGCTGTTAAACTGGTCCAATCAAGGCAGTGTGCCTGACATAAAATAGTGAATATTGGGGTTATTGAGCCCTGAATACCTGACTCAGTGAAGAGGCAATGCTATTGTCAAAGACTATTTCATTTGTAAATAAAGGGTAATTAGTGATGGGATGCTGACCTGTAAAGATTTATTTCAGTGGCAATGAGAGTAAAGTATGATACTAAAGAAATCATTTGCAGCAGTTGTTTTGAAGTTGGAGGAAAGCATCTTCTTATCTCATGCCTATGTTTTGGAAGCATTGACTCCTTCAATCCTGCTGTCATGGCCTAGGCTCAGTATGTGAAAAGAATGCATTATTTTTTCCATGCAAAGCACATTGTGGCAGATGATAAAAAAATGAGTAAATCTCCTGACAGCCTGGAGCTTCAGCTTTTTCAGTGATTAGGAGTCTAACGTTTCAAGAATTGATTGACCTAGTTAAGGAATATTATGATCCCAAGCCTCCTTAAATTCTGAGATGCTTTCACTTTTACTCAGCAATTTGAGAACCAGGGAATCTATATCGAGGTTTTTGACTAGGTTAGAACAACAGGCAGAAGCCTGTGAATTTGATTTTACCCTAAATGAGATATTTAGAGAAAGTCTTGTATGCAGGATTAATGATGTAACTATGCAAAAAGGCATACTAACTGTAGCTCAGCTGAACGTCAAACAGGAGCTACAACTGGCTTTATCAGTGGAAAATGCGGCAAGTGGATCACGTGAGTTGCAGGCTATTCCAATGGAAGTGGACACCCTCCCCAGCTCCCCTGAGCTTGGGGAACACTACCTGAATGCAGGCAACTATACAGCCTCACTCACAAGATATCCTGATAAGAGTAACTCTAAAACTCCAAAACAAAGCCAAGTCTTGGCTAAACAGTTATAATTTTCTTTAGGATCGCGCCTGGCAAGACATTGTAAATGCTGTCAATATGGGGTTTCAGGACAGCTACAGAGTCCTACTAAACATGAGTGGAGAAAGATAATTCATAGGCCAGTATCCAGGGTGGTGTTTAAGAGAGTTAATGCCCTGGAAACTCTACCTGCATCTAGTTTGGAACAATTGAATTGCTTAGCAACATCCAAATCAAAACCAATCAAGATAAACAGCTAGTTAAATGGCCATCCAGTTCAAATGGAGGTCAATACTAGCGTGGCTGTATCAGTGATCACAGAATCAGTTTTTAATAACATTCACTCTGGCCTCCAGCCCTTAAATTTTTGCAAGATTTCAGATAGGCTGAGAACTTACAACTTTTGCGGATTATGGGTACAACCTATAATAGAAGGCTGGGGCCCAAACTTGATGGGGCAAAATTGGTTGCAAGAGATTCGCTTAGAATGGCTCAAAATTTTGCAATTAGAAAATGGCTGCCTGAGTGAAGTCCTTTTAAATACCCTGACGTTTTCCAGGGAAGGTCTAGGGACTATCAGAGGAGCCAATGCAACTTTGCATGTTGACCAAGAAGCAGTTCCACAAAATTGCAAGGCTATTCCACTGCCATCTGCCTTGCAGGCAAAAGTAGAAGCAACTCAGCTGACTGGAAAGTGAAGGAATCATCAAACCAGTCCAAAGTGAGGGTGTGCAAAGGTGCCTTGGTCATTTTGTTTGTCCAGGAGCTTAGGTTGTTTCTGGGTCCGGTCAATCATTATGGAAAGTTCATATGCACCATTGCATCAACTGTTAAAAAACGGTCAGCCTTGGAAATGGCCCAACAGACAGGCCTTAGCTTTCGATGAAGTAAAGAAACAACTATCATGCTGTCATGACCGTCATGATTACACTATGATCCCAAGAAAGATCTGGTATTCAGATTCGATGCCTCCCCATTTGGCATTGGGATGGTATTAGCTCATTGGTGTCCCACTGGAGAGGAATGCCCAATAGCTTTTGCCTCCAGCACTTTGGCTAATGCAGAGTGTAAATATGCCCAAAAAGAAAAAGAAGAATTGGCAGTTATATTTGGAGTCTGAAAGTTTCACCAATACTTTATGGGCAGAAATACATGATAATCACAGACCACAAACCCTTACTTAACCTGCTTGAAGAGGCTATAGATTCAGGCTGCATTCAGTGGTGGCCTGTAATATTAAGTGCTTCTTATTACAAATTAGAACACTGTTCAGGAGGCCAAATAGCCAATGCAATTGTATTAAGCCACCTTCCATTAGCAGATAAATCACCCTTGATACCCACAATGGAAGAGTTAGTCATGGCAATGAATTTTCTGGATATGCTACCAGTCACAGCTAACAATTTCAGACTTTGGACACAGAATAGATCCAATCCTTTCCAAACTGAAACAATTGGTATTAGTGGGGGAAACCAAATGGCACTTGCAGCTAAAATTAAAACCTTTTTTGGACCTGGAGCGACCAGCTTACAGTAGAGTTTGGCATATTGTTACGGGAAACCAGAGTGATTGTCCCAAGCAAAGGTCACCGTCAAATACTGTCTGAACTCCTCCAGGGGTCTCCAAAATGAAGATGTCATCAAGGAGTTATGTCTAGTGGCCAGGCTTGGATGTAGACATAGCCACATTGGTGGGACACATCCATGAGAATGGCCGGCTAAACTTTGGACTTGTTTACATTTCAACTATGCAGATTTTTTCATGTGTTCAATGTTTTTAGTTATTGTAGACACCCACCCACCCAAAGTAGTTGGACATGCACTGAGTCTATTCATGAAACAGTGGACTGACAATAGAAAAATTGCACACATCTGTTGCAACACACGGAGTTGAGGCGCAATTGGTCACAGATAATGGGCCGTTGTTTACCAAAAGGGAGTCTAGTTACCTCCTTAAATGGGAGGTATGAATGGGATTTGACATATTAGGATAGTTCTATACCAACCATCATCCAATGGCCTGGCAGAAAAAGCAGAGTAAAATTTGGAGGCTGCACTGACGAAACAACCTGTAGTCTCACTAGATACTATAGATAGCAAGTTATTACAGTTATTGTTTGCTTATAGAATGACACCACATGCAACTACAGGGATAGCACCAGCAGAGTTGTTAACAATTAGTAGACGTCACACCAGGCTATCTCTGATCTTGCTGGACCATGGTGGAGGGGTTAAACAGCTTCAGGAACTCCAATGCTGAAACCAAAAATCTGCCAAACAAGAGAGACAATTTGATACAGGGGACAAAGTTTGGTGCAAGAATAATGGAAGTTGCCCCAAATACATCATGCCCAAATAGGCATAACGAATGTGAAATCAGGACTAGTAACTTATAAAGTTCGGGTAGGTGTGACTGTTCTGAATAAGCATGTGGACCATTTGAAAGCTGCAAATTCACAGACTGGACGGGAGCAAAACTTGCCCTGCTCCTTGGAACTTTCAGAAATACTTCAGGGACCTGTTGATTCACCCTCTCCATCAAACATTGTCAAGGCCTCTGAATCAGAAATGGGCATGATGGAGGTAGCCGCCATGTCATTTCTGCCTCTGGAAGAAGGGAGTGAAACTCGACCTAGGTGCTCCAGGTCAAGCGGCGAGCTTCCATTGTCATGCGCCTCTTGTGTCAGATTCTGAGTTGGACAATCCTGAGCTATTGTTAAAACGCCCCAGGAATCAGAACACCATGTGTGTATGGACTCAAAGAGAGGAATGTAGTGATTGTAACAAGGTCAGTGAGCTGGACCTCATAGAATATGAATTCCCTGATTGGAGCTGTTAATCTGGTCCCAATCAGGGAGACCTGACTGAAATAAAACAGTGAATGTTAGGGATATTGAACCTTGAATGCCTGAGTCACTAAAGAGGCTATTGTCACAGGCTATTGTCAAAGGCTATGGACTTGTAATTAAAGGGTGATTGGTGATGGGATGCCAGCTTCTGAAGAGGGAAAGCAGCAAGTGACTGCAGAAGTAGTGGAGGCAACGCAAGGGAGCTATGGGCTTTGAAAAGAAATGGTAAGGGCAGTAGCAAGGGACACTGGGGACTGACAGAACAGTATTGGGTTTTCTTGACTATCTATGTTCAATTTACTACAGGCAGATGCTGGCACTCACACTGCTTTTGCTCACATGCTAGAAGTATACAGCCCAGTGTGAAAATAAGCACAGCTTCCCTAAAACACGGTCTGCCAAAAACTGGAGTTATGCAACTGCCTGCAGAGTGAAAAATTGTTTCAATTTTCCAATTGCCAATGGTTTCACTTCTCCAATTTAATACACAGCAGAATCAGATGAGTGAGCTTATGTTGGAATGACTGCCACTTTTATGTCACTACAATGCAGAAACTACTTCAAAGTCATACAGAAGTAGCAGTAAAAATGCACCTTTGCATTTGCATCAGTGGTGGTGGTCTTGCCTGTTTTGAGAACATTGCATATTGAACTTTGCCAAATAATGACTGGAATTATCAAAGTAAAAATGGACATGACTCTTGAAATACACCCTAAGGTGAAAAGCACCATCACTGCCAGTCCCTAATTCAAAAGTTGAGGGGTGGGGGGGGTGGTTAGCTGAGCAGTTTTTAATTATTCATTATAGACGTGGGCAATGCTGGTTGTGTGTGCATTTATTACCCGTCTCTAGTTGCCTTTGAAGAGGTGGTGAACAGCTGCAGTCCTTGTGCCTTAGGTAGGCCCACAGTAATTCTAGGGAAGATGCTCCAGGATTTTGACCCAACGACACAGCAATATATTTCCAAATTAGGATGGTAATTGGCTTGGAGGAGAATTTGTAGGTGGTGGTGTTCCCATGTGCCTGCTGTCCTTGACCTTCTGAAAAGAAGTGGTCATCTGTTGGAAGGCAGTATTTAAGAAGTTTTGGTGATTTTCTGCAGTGCGTCTTGAAGATGGTACACATTGCTATTGTTGAGCATCAGTCGTGGAAGGAGTGGACATTTTTGGATGTGGTGCCAATTAAGTATGTTGGATAATTTTAAACTTCTTAAGTGTTGTTGGAGCTGCACTCATCCAGACAAGTGGAAAGTATTCCATCATACCCCTAACTTGTGCCTTGTAGATGGCGGACAGGCTATGGGAAGTCAGAAGGTGAGTTATTTTCTGCAGGATTCCTAGACTCTGACCTGCTCTTGTATACTCTGTATTTATATGGCTAGTGCAGTTCCGTTTCCCAACAAACTCTTAGCCCTATTCTTATGTCTTTGAAACAACTGATCCCTGAATCATGGCACAGAACGTCCATCATACCATCATCAGAAGATTGACACATTTCATTTGAACAGCCTGTGCAGGGATGATGGACCTTGCCATGATTCAAAGTGTCCATCTGCTGCATTATCCCCATAATTTTGTATGTTACTTTTATCCAAATAATCATCTAGCCAGTGTGTTTTCCATACCCTAACTACTTGCTGAGTTAAAAATATTTATTTTCCTCATGTCATCCTTTTTTGGAAAATTGCCTTAAATCTATCCTTTTCATTTTTGTTTGTTTTGCAACTGGGAACAATTTCTCCCTATCTATTCTATGAAGCCCTCCAGAGATGATGTGAACAGGAGCATCTTTGAGTTGGAAGGAACTTTATTGTAAAAAACTGATTTCAACCTCACCAATCTGTCTAGCACAGATTCAATTGTCCATGACAGAATTTGTCGAAGTTCCCACAATACAGTCCTTATGGAGACAAAAGTCCCACCCTTACACTAAGAATATTTTACATCATAGTATGTGGCAGTATCCATGATGTAGGGTATCTGGTCAATTATAACCCCAGTGACAATAATGACATTGCATGTTAAGGGACAATGGTTAGATTACTTCTTGTTGCAGATTGCCACATGTGTGGTGCAAGTATTGGGAGACGCTGTGTTTATATAGAATCTGCACAGAGCTTCCCAACTATAGTGCAGCTAAATTATTACTTTTGAAACACACTTAGAATTACAAGTTATCCTATAGAAGAGGAGGTCACTTCCCTGAACATAGCAGAAGTCTATCTGAATTAAAACTGGTTTACTAGATCATGCCATTTAGCTTGTCAAAAGACAAAGCATCGGATGCCAAAATTGTGAAGTTTGGTTTTGATGTGTGCCCAAAATTGGCTTACATAGGTTTAAACATAGCAGCATAACTGCAGTCTTAGAGTACATTGAATTGAAATCCAGAGGAACAAATGATGTGCATTCATATGGCACACCTAGTGCAGTTAAATACTGACATCTCCTTAGATACTTGATGTAGGGAATGGGCAAATGAAAACAATGGAGAAACTCTTTCCCTGTTTATATTGCATTACCACTGAACTTGTTCACGTACAAAACCAACAGAAATTGATCTAATTGCTATTGAAACTAATTGGAAATAGAGTCGAACACTTAAGCTTTCATTAAAACAGTGTGACCTATTATTCCCCCTGTAATCAAGGTGGGTAGAGCTAATCTACACTACATACACTATAATAATATATATTGTCATGCATCCCTCGAAATCAAGGCCCAGCCCAGAGTCATCAGAAATGTGAACATTTGATCAAAACCCTCAAATTTCCCCAGTTTTACCTGCCTAATTCAGTTTACAAGAATATGAAACCAGGGCTTTATCATTCATAAGAAAATTGCTGTTTATTGCAATCAAACAATTTTAACCAAAGGCAGAAAAGAAATTTGCTAATGAATCTTTAACTCTACTGCTTTTAAAATATTCCCACACACATACAAGAGGATACAGAAAGAGACAAGAAACAACTATTACAGGTGGGAAGGAACAATCAAGTTAACGAACCACAGTTCTTGCACCACTGTGGATTACAGGCACTGATTATTTGTTTTCTTCTGATTCCTTTGAACTCTAATGCGGACACACTGATTCCCAATCTTTAATTCACTGGTTTAAGATTCACCCTTTAAAACTCTCTGAAGGTGGTTTCCCCTTTTCTTTTTCAAGAAGAGAAATTGCAGAGAGTGGCTAGCTGTTCTATACTGTATTGTATTTCTCCACCCACAGAAGGTGTGAAGACTGATGGGTTTATGTGCTTTCCCTTTCACAAGCTGGATGTTCCCTTGTATTTTTGTTTTTTATTTACTAGTGAGACATGAGCATAGCTGGCTGGTCCAGCATTTATTGCCCTTCTCTTGTTGCCCTTGAGAAGGTGGTAGTGAGCTGCCTTCTCGTACTGCTGCAGTCCATGTAGGTAGGCCCACAATGCTGCCCTGAAGACACACTCATGGAGCCTAGGCACCTAGCATTCTCCCCCTCTGCTTGAATAAGGCAAAATTATTGACACAGCTCACAATGAGTTCTAGTAGCTATTTTTTTCAAGAAATTGCAATACCTTCTACAGTCCCTTGGTTTAAAGCCACATCTGTCCTAATTGTTCAGAGCACAGTCAAAAAAATGAAAGTGGTCCTTATCAAACCTTGTTTTCCATATTTAGGTAAATCCACGTTGCGTTTTGCTGTCAGTAACCCTCAAACATGTTAAACATTTAAAAATTAAAAATAAAATGCACATCTGGTTTCTTAGGAAGAATAACTAAATTCATCTATGCAATGTTAAACCAAGGTCCTCCTTGCCCCCTCAGATACTATTTTAAAGCAAATTTCTCCTAAGTGCCCTGGCCAATATATTTAACCCTCCATCAATATCAGTTTTAAAATAAAATCTTGTGGGCGCTTGTGATGCAGTGGTAGTGTCCCTATATCTGGGCTAGAAGGTCCAGGTTCAAGTTCTACGTGTTCCAGGGGTGTGCAATTACATGTCTGAACCTGCTGATTAGAAAATATTTAAAACTGGTGCCATTACCACATATCTTTTTGTGACAGCTTTCTGAGTACAAACTGACTGTGGCATTACCTATAAAATCTCTTCCTGCAAAATAACTTAATTGGTGGTAAATTGCTTTGGGATGCAATACAGGTGGTGAAAGACATTATGTTGGAAGAGGGTGTTTGGGGGATTGGCTCTTTACCTTGTCGAGAACTCGTCCCCAGCCGAATAGTCGGTTCCACACTGGAAGACCAGATCGTGGTGAGAAGGTCTCTGCAATGGAATCGACACCAAGGATCTGTGAGCTGAGAAAGAATGATTCCAGTTCTGACTAGGCTGCTCAGCAGACACTGTAATGCGACCGGCTAATGTTTCAATGGTACTGTTGCAAGAACAGAAGACTCGGAAATAGGAGTAGGTTTCCTGGAGGGAGAATCTCACCTCCAGAATCTCAAGCCTCTGCTTGAGCCGATCCTGGTTGAGGAGATCAACCAGGGAGGGCAGGTCGTAGAAATCCGCCTCCCTCACCAGCCTGTCATGATCCGAGAATCCGGGAGGAAGAGTGATCTGGCGGGTCCGCAGAAAGTCCAGGATGTACTGAAATAAACTGCCATCCCTGTCTACGAAAAGCTGCCCGTTGACCACTCGGAAGTCAGGGTCGCCTCCTTCCAGCACGCGTGCCAATTTCGAGTCTTGATATTTCTTAAGCGTAGCAACAAAGGTGGTGAACTTCATGCCACCCACGTTCAGAAATACTACCTCACCTTTGCTCATTGTTACAGGGTTTTGATTATTTCAACCCTATTCCCGATGACACTATTTCTCCCTCCGGAGTGCACCGTTCTGACACCCCACAGCGACTGAAAGGCACACACTTCGTGCCTGGACTCGTTTCCAAGCAACTCCCGTGTACACAGACCTGGCAATGGTGTCCAGGAAATGTTGCTGCAAGAAATCCTCAACAAACAGGAATAATGATTCTCTGTTTGGCGGTCACCCGTACCGAAATACAGTGAAAAGCTTTGTTTACCAGTGATACAGGCAGATCATTGTCAGCAAAGGCTTCCACAGACGCATACAGGTTACATTGCACTGGCGAGATCAACATTAGCAACATCAGCGTTATTTGAGATAATAGGTACTGCAGATGCTGGAGAATCCGAGATAACAGGGTGTGTGGGGCTGGATGAACACAGCAGGCCAAGCAGCATCATAGGAGCAGGAAAGCTTGACGTTTCGGGCCTAGACCCTTCATCAGAAAAGTTTTCTGAGGAATTCGATGCTCTTCAGCCTCTCAACCTCAGTTCCATTGAGGTAGATGGGGTCTTGTTCTAAGAAGTGTCTACTGGACTTGAAACGTTAACTCTGTTTCTCTCTCCATACCTGCTGAATTTCTCCAGTATTCTGTTTTCACACCAACAAATACAATCTCTCCTAGTTTTTCATGATTGATTTAAGTGAGACATGACACCCCTTACCCTTACAAAACTGTGTCCTTCGGCAACAGATTTTATAGCTAGAAGAACATAAAGACTAAGACATCAACCAAGGAAAGGTTCAGTGACTCGACCACAGTTTTTTCCCTTGTGTAGTTTTAGTTAGTTGTAAATCCTCAATCAAAATGAAAAGATGAATGACAGTGCAACGTATTACTTCCTCAGGCCCTGGAAAAACCCAGCACTTCTGGTAGCACTCTGTGAAGAAGAAATCAGTTCAAATTCCAGGCTTGGTGATCTTGTCCATATCCGACCTAGGCTTACCAACTGCTTCTCCACACAATGCTGAATATTCCCAACATTTTCTGTCTCTGTTCCATATTTATTTCATTTTGATGAGAAAGTACTTTAACTCTCTGTACTGTCCCACTCTCATACCAGTGGTAGAGTCATATAAATCAGTTCCATGTCTGTGCTTGTTTCAGTCTGATGGTTTTTCTCAAAAACTTCCCAACAAAAACAAAACTGCTGGGAAGTTTTTGCCCTTTGAATACCACTTCCAAATGGTACCATGATTGAGAAAGCATAATTCTGGAAAGTTAAATCACCCAAATTTGGTATAATCTTATTTAATGGATTTTCTAGAATTTCCCAGAAAGGTTCAATCTAGCCAGTCAAAGTATTTCTGCTGACATAATTTTGTGTCTCTGCTTGCTTCTCAGCTATCTATTGTGCTTTTCAAGCAACAGTTTCCTGTTAGGGGAATGTAGGAGTTAGACTTCTGATTGGAGATTAAACAGGAGGTATTAGAAGGGAACAAATAAATATAAAAACAAATTTAAAGAAGGGAGGAGGCAGGTAGTGGTGAGGAAGATTAAATTGAGTTAATCTACGCAGAAACCAGACAGAGAGAGAAGCCATTTGTACAGTACAAAGAAGCAGGTGAGGCATTCCAGAAACAGACTGCTCCAACTGGTTTTCTTTTAAAATGTACATGGATGAACGTAGATCGATTAACTGAAGGCTCTCTGCTGCATCGTCAGAAATTTGGGTAATCTGGCTGTCAATATGCCCAACTTTAATCCTGCTGGCAATACCCAGAAATGGGTTTCCATTAGAGAGAATGGGTTCTCATCCCATTTCTGACAGTTCCTAGGTACCTGTTTCCAACTGAAACAAACATTTTGAATAACATTTTATTCTTGCTGTTGTGAGGAAACTGATATTGTCAGGGGTTTAGATTACTTAGAGGAGGGAGGAGTTTGTGGTATGTCGGTTTCCAAAGCAAAAAACTATGGTGGCATTGAGGGGCAAGTATTTGACACTGATACCCAATGTGGGACAGAAAAGGATAGAGTGCACATGAACTTAAAAAGAGCAGTAAGTAGCATTAAAGGGGGGGAAATGGTAAAAAGGCTAAATTAATGGCTCTTAAATCTGCATAGAATTTGAAAAATAATAAATTAATGAAGGCACAAATAAAGGTTAATGGGTAGGATCTTATATCTATTATGAAGAGGTGGTTGCAAGGAGATCAAAGCTATGAAATAAATGTTGAGGAGTATGTGACTTAACTAAAGGACAGTCAGGATCGGAAGGGCAGTGGATTAGCTTCAAGATGAAGGAAAGAATGAAATTATCTTTGCTGGAAAAGCTTAGCTGGTCTGGCAGCATCTGTGAAGAGAAAACAGAGTTAACGTTTCAGGTCCGGTGACCCTTCCTCAGAATGCAAGAATGATCACCGGACCTGAAACATTTAACTCTGATTTCTCTTCACAGATGCTGCCAGATCTGCTGAGCTTTTCCAGCAATCTCTATTCTTGTTTCTGATTTACAGTATCTACAGTTCTTTCAGTTTTTCTGAAACTATATTTGTATGGTTAATTACAATGCATATGGTTAGAGGTAAGAAATAACAAGGGGGAGAAGACATCTGTGTGGGTAGTGTGTAGCCCTCGTAACAATAACTGTTCTTTAGAGAGTAAATCAGCAGATAATTAGGGCATGTAAAAAGGCAGTATATTAAACAGAGTGACTCTAATCTTCGCATAGATTGAGAAAATCAAATTGGTAAAGGTAGGCATGAGGAAGAATTCATGGTTTGCATTTGGGACAGTTTCCTACAATAATATGTTGTGGATCCAACCAAGGATCAGGCTATTTTGGTAATAAGGTTTAATAAATGATCTCAAAGTAAAAGATCCCCTAGGAAACAGTGGCCATTTCATAGTAGAATTTCACATTCATTTTAACGTTGAGAATCTTAGATTGGAAACAACTATTCAAAACTTAAATAAAGTAATTACATAGGGATGAATGTATAGTCGGTAGGAGGCAAACTGGGAAAGGAGCTTAGTAGCAAGGATGGTTAAAGAACAATGGCAGATGTTCAAGAAAATAATCCATGACTCAGATCAAAGATATATCCCAGTGTGGAAGAAAGACTCTAGGATGAGAATAAACCGACCATGGTTAACCGAGAAAGTTAGGTTAGTACCAAATTAAAAAAGAAACATAACATGTGGCAAAGATTAAACCAGATGATTGGGAAAAGTTTAACTCCAACAAAAGATGTTCATAAAAAGGGAGGTAATAAGCTTGGAAAGCACACTAGTAAGTAATATAAAAATGGACAGTTTGAGCTTCTTCAATTATATAGAAAGGGAGAGAGAGGCCTAAGTGAAGATAGGTTCCTTGGAGACCACTAATAAAATTCCAAAAAATACTAAAATAATTAAGGGACTAAGTAAAGAGAAAAAACAAACATAGTAACTATCATTACAGAAAATGTACTGGGGAAACTAACGAAGCAAAATTTGGAAAAGTCCCAGAAGATTTCAGAACCGCCTATACAGCACCTTTATTCAAAAAGGAGAACAGAAACAGGAAACATAGGCCAGTTGCCTAACATGGAAATCGTACAGTCTAATGAAAAGGATGCAACAGTGGAACATTTGAAAGTAAATGATGCAATCCAGCAGAATCAACTATGCTTTATGAAGGGGAAATCATGACTGACAAGTTTATTAAAGTTATTTGGACATGTAACAAGCAGGATAGATAAAAGGGAAACAAGTAGATGTAATATGTTTTGGTTTCCAAAAAGGCATTTGATAAGGTACCACACATAAGGCTACCTAATAAGAGGTGTTCATATTGTCACTGGTGTTATAGTAGCATGGATATAGGATTGTGTAACCAACAAAAGACAGAGAGTTAAGATAAACAAGGCATTTTCAGGATGACAACCTATAACTAGTGGAGTGTCATGCAAATTGGTGCCGAAGCTGCAATTATTTACAATATACATTAATGACTTGGATGAGGGAGGTGAATGTACTATCACCAACTTTGTAGATGACACAGCACTAAGTGGGAAGGCAAGTAGTGAAGATGACACAGTTAGTGCAGACAGGTTAAATAAGTCGGCAAAACTTGGGATGTGGAATACAATGTGGGAATGTGGGAAAATATGAGGCTATGCACTTTGGTAGAAAATGTGAAAGAGTTGAATATTATTTAAATAGTGAAAGACTGCAGAAAGCTACCAAGCAAACGGATTTGGAATCCTCCTGCACGAATCACAAAAAGCAAGCATCTGAATTCAATAGGCAATAGGGTAGGCAAATAGATTGTTGTCCTTTATTACAAAGGGAATGGAGTGTCAAAAAGGAAGGTCTTGCTAAAACTGAAAAGGGCACTAGTTAGACCACAGCTGGAATACATGAACAGTTTTTGTCCCTCCGTGTAAGGCATGATATACTTGCATTGGAGGCAGTCCAGAGATTGACTTTGGTATGGAGGGACGTTCTTACAAGCAAATTGTTAAGGACTATGCCTTTTTATTTTGTGTTCCAAAATAAAAATCTATGGACTGAAATGAGAGAGATTTGTTTTTCAAAACTAGTGTGTACTGAAAGCGTGTACTGACTCCCGTTGCAGATGCCCTGTCAACAACAGTTTGATCAAACAGTAATTGAAGTTTGAGTTACAGATGATTTGGAGCCAATGAGATGTACAGATACAACATTTGCTGGCAGCAAGAAGTTGATTGCTCTATGGACTAACAACCAATTATTAATAACAGAGATCTTTTTTGCCTGCTAACAACTGTGGTTCATTCTCACACAACTGAACAACTTGGAGCAGGGAACAAGTTAGAGAGAGAGAGAGAGGTGTTCATTTTCTCCCTGACTCAAAAGCAGTATCTCTGTTCTCTGCAGTTAGAACTCACCATAAACCTGAAGTAAACCAGTTTATCTTTCCTGCAACTGTTGTTGTGAGCTGTAACTTTTAAATGATAAGTCAGACTTTTTTTTCAGTGAGCCAGCTACCTTGTATCTCTTATCAGTTTGTGGAAGCATCTGGATTAAGATGACTGAAGGAATATGCTGGCTAGCAGGAGAGTTAAAAAGAATCAATGCAACAACAGAACCTGGAAACAAAGCCTACTGAAATTGTATACCCCATTCCCTCCCATAAGTAATATATTTTACCTGTCTGTTTGATTGTCTGCATATATGTGTAAGGAGGAGCTTAGTTCGAGTTTTAATTAGTAATGTTACAGACCAATGGTTTATAGTGGTTTACCTGTAGCAATACCTATACCTGTTCTTGTTCAATATAGAAACCTAGTCTTTCTCAATCTGGGTCTGACAGTCATGTGAACTGGGGACCTTTGCATATTTTCTAAAATCTTTAAATTTTGTGATGACTCCAGAAATGCCAGAGTTCAATTTCCAGCATGCTAACCCAGTGAGTCATAAGGAAATGCTGAGTGAGTTGGAATTCTGCTCATTTGGAGTATAGAAGAATGGGAGGAGACCTTATTGAAACATATACAATTCTCAGGGGGCTTGAGAGAGCAGATGCAGAGAGGTGTTTCACCGTGTGGGAGAATCTAGGATCACAGAGTATAATGTCAACATCAGGAACTGCCTATTTTAGACAGAGATGAGGAGGATTTTTTTCTTTCAGAGGGTAGTGAATCTGTGGAATTCTTTACAGCACAAAGCTGTTGAGGCTGGGCTATTAAGTTTATTCAACACTGAGGTAGATAGATTTTTAATCAGTAAAATAATCAAAGGTTATGGGAAAAAGCAGGAAAGCGGAGTTGAGAATTACCATGTCAGCCATGATTTCATTGAATGGTAGAACAGACCTGAGGCTGAATGGCCTATTTCTGTTCCTAACTCTAAGGGTCTTATTGAAGGGCCCATTTCCATTGATAACTCAAGTATACTTGCAACCAATCAGTTTTGTAAATGAAGTACATTCTACATTGCAGTGATGTGGGATATGCCAGGAGAACTAAAACTTGGCAAGCTGCTACATCAGACATTTGGTGCTTTTAATTTCAGAAATGTTGACTTTTTTCTTTGCAATGAATCTCTAGACAACTACAAACGTAACCGAAAAGGCAAATAGAAAAGTTACCTTTATTTCAAGAGTGTTGTAACACAAAGGTGCTGCCGTTGTACTGAATTTTGGTCAGACACCATTGTGGTGGCTCAGTGGTTAGCACTGCTGCCTCACAACACCACGAATCCGGGTTTGATTCCAGCCTCAGACTGTCTGTGTAGTTTGCACATTCTCCCTGTGTCTGCATGGGTTTCCTCCAGTTTCCTCCCACAGTCCAAAGATGTGCGGGTTAGGTGGATTGGCCATGCTGAATTGTGCAGGCTAGGTGGGTCAACCATGGGAAATGCAGGGTGGGCTGCCCTTCAGAGGGTTGGTGTGGAGTTGATGGGCTGATTGGCCTGCTTTCACACTGTAGGGGCTCTATGAGTACTATAGTAAGTTTTGGAAACTACATGTCTGTGGACTATGGTAACAAAATCAAGTGAAATCAGGGAGCACATTTTCCAAAATATGTTGGAGATCTGTAGTTCTCTCTGAAAAAAGGCAGTGAATTCTAGCTAAAGTATCATTTCTTTTTAAGACTCAGATTAATATATTTTATTTAAAGGAAACAGTATTAAGCAATATGGAACAAAAACAGGGAAATATAAGTATAGATCAGTCATTACCTAAGGGAATGACTCTAAGCACAGTTCGCTTATGCACGTTGGGATGGCACAAAATATGGAACTTTGATAATTGAATTCCATTGGGTGAGTTAACAGCTAGAACTTATACGGGCTGAGAAAGAACCAAAATACTAACCTTAAACGTCTACAGAGATCACCTGACCCACACAGATTGTCCAAGTTTCATAAAACCAAAGACAGTCAGGTCCCATGAGAAGTGTAAAAACATCTCTTTCTCCTGTTTGATTTACACCATTGAGAATCTTTACATGTTGGAGATGGGAAAAAAAATGCAGAGCACAAAGAATCTTTTAAAAAAACTGCAATATTACTACCGCCGATTACATCAATTAACCAACTATGGTCTCAGTTTAAGATCTTATGCCTTGAGGACGCCTAAACTGTATATGAAGAAAAATTCATTTGTATTGGATACAATCTACTGTTAACTTTGTTGGTGTGTGAAAGACAGCATGAAGGAGGTAACAAAAGGATCCCAAATGCCAGCACAAAAGCCCTATACCTGTTGTGTCTTTATTATTTTCTATGAACACACAGGTAATAAACTTACTCTTCCTTTAACTCAAGAAAACCTTGTGATTGGCTCATTAGTTAAAATGTCAACAATTTTTACTGTAAGCAGAGTGTGTTACAGTTTTTTGTTGACATGGGTGTGGGGGTTGGGAAGAGGAGAAAAGGGAGAGAAAAATGTATGAATCTGACAGCTAGTTTGGCCCTGTACAACTAATCCCTATCAAAATTTAAAATCAGACTGTGCCAAATATACTCAGGAGATAGCAAGAACTGCAGATGCTAGAGTCAGAGACAACACAGCGTGGAGGTGAAGGAACACAGCAGGTCAGGCAGCATCAGAGGAGCAGGAAAGTTGACAATTCGGATTGGGACCCTTCTTCAGAATTCTGAACCTGCTGTATTCCTCCAGCTCCATACTGTGTTGTGCCAAACATACCACAGTTTGCATTTTAATGCAAATCATTATTCTTGATTGCTGGCAGTCCACAGTGATGGAACTTCTAACTTATTTTAAAAAGCTGAGAAAATTTATAAAGAGTATTTTAACAGAACCATAGAATGGAGATAGGTGTTATGCTTTTTACTTCTATAGACTGAACTATGTTGAAACCACCATTTCATTTATTGATACACTAAGATGTGGATAATGTACAAGGACTGTAAGCTTAATCTACTGGGAACATACGTAAATATTACACTGTTATAATAAATCTAAGTATTCCTGAAATGATTTCTCAAATAATAGGCAGCGATAAATGAGTAAAACATTTATTAAACACAAGTACCCAGAATCAATTTTAGTTTGCATATGCACCATACTGACAGAATAGTAAAGTACATTCCTAATAATATGCCCACTGTGTTCATTGATAAAAAATACCCAGACCATAAAAATAATATTACATTCATTTTGGTGAAACAAGTAGAAAGAAAAGTTGCAATACTATTTTTTACAGAATTAGATATGCATCACTGAGTGCATGCATGTGCATCTGGAATATTCAGTCCAAGTGGTAGTTTAAAAAAACTGATAATTATTATTCATTGAAGACATTTAATTCCATTGGATCCTATGTTGATCATCACTACAAAGACAAAATAAATCTGAAAGGACAGACTACTATTCAGTTACAAACAGTCTCCAGTCATGTAGGCACAGTACAAACAGCTAAAACGTGTCCATCTGATGACAATTAGAATCACAATTGTTGTAACTTTGAAAACGAATCTAAAACTGATAATTTTGTATTCATAAAAATACTAAACGTTCAAAATGATATTGATTACATTGTGGTTTATTGTACCTTGTTAGTGAAAGATATTGGTCCCAGATATCTGGTCCTAGAGATCTCAGATGCATCTCCAAGATGGTTGATGTTGCACCCGCAGATTCAGCACTGATATTTCACTCTAGTTACAGCATCTTATATTTGCAGAAATTCTGCTACATACTGCCACAGCTCTGCGATAGTACTTTTACGCCCAAATGAAAATATATCTATAATCTCACTATAATACAACAAGTCAGTGAGTGTGGTCATCTGCCTTTTCAAAGTCTCCAAGCTCTGTATTACCTCACAATGACAGAATGCCATGATAAAAAGTAGGAGGAAAACAACAGAAACTGCAAGGACTCTACCTGACTTTTTGGTGGGAGTTTTAAATCTGAAGGTGTAAGTTTCTGTAGGTAAAGTAACTTTATCAACATCTTTCAGCCTCACCCTATCCCAATGGCTGGTATTGAAGTTTTTCATTACAGGATGCACCTCTACATCAGAGCAGGAATATGGGGTTTCCCTTACAATTTTCATTTTATTGCGAAACTCTTGCATCTGTTGTAGAAATAAGACTGGATCAGACTCATCCTTAAATGTCTCTGCCAAAGCAAAAGCCCTTTTCTGTTCTTCCAGAATCATCTTCAATTTATTTATTTCTGGATCATAGGCCTGCATTACCACCAGCTTCATGGTTTCAAAATCTGAAAGAATCTCATTCTTTTTCTGTTCTAGTGTGTGCTGCAACTTAGTAAAATATTCTATCACCTTTTTTGCATCCTTGCTTATTAACTGCAGGGACTTTTTCTTGTCACTTTCTAATTTCTCAAGACATGACTGAACATCAGCAGAACACCAGGTTTCTAAGCCTTGGAAAAGTCCATCAAAAGCTTCTCTCTCCTCTTTGTAGGCATCCTTGATAGCACAGAAGGAATGTCCTTCATGATCTCCCATGGTAGCACAAAATCCACAGATTAATTGAAGGTCTGTTGAGCAAAAGATATTCAGTGGTTGTCCACTATGCTTCTTGCAGATTGGAACTTTAGGTATGATCCGAATCCTGTTGTACTTCTCTATTATTCCCCTCAGTGAATAATTCACTTGCAAATTGCTAATTCCCATGGCAGGGGTTTCTTTGCGACAGGTTGGACATTTGAAAGGGACTTTGCATTGCATACCTCTCCCGTTTCCTTCCAAGATGCCTTCTAAACATCGCTTGCAGAAATTGTGTGAACAAGGGAGAACCCGTGGATCTTCAAATAAACAACAACAGATGGGACAGGTCAATTCTTCTTCAAACAATTCCATTGTGTTCTATATAAGGAAAACAGAAAACAATTAACATTATAAATGTACTAAATATAAATTCAACATTATTACAAATAATTAGCTAGTTGGTATTGGAACCAACCTTAAGTGGAATAACAAGTTTGAAGCAGAATAAATTGTTGAGAAATACCATGAATTTATACTCTCCTGATGACTGCCTGATCTCAGCCAGGCCGTTAGTACGAACACAAACAACAGACAAAGTGACAGCAAATAGTTCATGGGCAGGTCAAACCATACCATACGTCTAAAAATGAATTTGAGAAGAAACAACAGAAAGCATATGACTGGCCTGGCTTTAGTTGGGATGGAATATGGCACCCCTGGGAGAAAAGATAGAACTTTATCAATCAATGATGCATACTATGAAAACCATGTAGAAGTATTGGAAAGGTCGCAAAGAAGAGTTACAAGGATTATGCCAAAGCTGCAACGTTATTAACTATCAGGAAACGATGAACGGGAAGGTTAAAAAAATGACAAACAGAAAAGTTTAAAATTCTGAACTATTTCGCTCAAGAGACACAGGAATTAGGAGTCAGGTCTGTTTTTCTCCAAACCTGCTTCCCATTGGAATATGATTAATGTCAAGATTTTCATATAGGTTACTCCTTAAACTGACATAATTTGACAGGGAACCTGTCTCTAAGAGTGGTGAGTAGGCTTTTGAAGTTGGAGGTCCAATCTGATGCCTTTCTGTTTTTGAGGAAGCACCACTGCAGGGACAAATAATTAACTGGAGGTCAACTACTTTCTAAGTACATAATGCAGCCAGGCCTCCACTGCATTGAAGGAGGAGTCTCCATACAACCACATTTAAATACATCCTGAAGATAGTGAACTACTGAAGTAGCTCATTCAGTAAAAGAGAGCCTTATGATAGGCCACTTCAGAGACAAGAGACATGTTGGTTTGTGACTCATGTCATATCTAGGCCAGATCAGGTATGGATGGCAGATTTCCTTCCATAATGTACATTACTCTCCAAAGTGAACAGTTCTTTCCGTGAGTTCCATCTCATTCATGTGGCCTGGATTCAAAACAAAAGCCAAGGAAGGAAATTAATGCAATTAAAATTAATTAAATTCTTGGACAAAGTTAAATATAAAATTTTAAAAAAGACAACAGTAGTGCAAAAGAGAAGGCTGGGTTGACCAAAGATAAACTGTAAAGGCAAGAATATAACTTAATAATCAAGTTTTTTAAAAAATCTAACAATAAGAATTGTAAAGGAATGTACAAGGAAATCTATAAGTTAAAGCAAGATGAAGTAGATGTCACAATAAAGACATTATTAAGACAAGACACCAATGTGAAAACAGCAGTAAGGCCACCTTCAGTTTCTTTGCTCAGTTATTTCCTTTCAATAGATTCACAGAATCCCTACAATGCAGAAAGAGGCCATTCAGTCCACTGAGTCTGCACTGCACCTCCAAAGAGCAACCAACCCAGACCCTATCCCTGTAACCCCACATTTACCATGGTTAATCCACTTAGCCTGCACATCCCCAGACACTACAGGGCGATTTAGCATGGCAAATGCACCCAGCCTACACATCTTTAGAATGCGAGAGGAAACCTAAGCACCCAATGGAAACCAAAGTAGACACAAGAAGAATGTGCAAACTCCACACAGACAGTCACCAAAGGTTGGAATCACACCCAGATCCCTGGTGCCATGAGGCAGCAGTGCTAATTACCTTACCACTATGCCAATCTTTCTCTGTCATAATGTCATATCAAAAAATGAGAAATGCTGTGGCTCGAGTGAATGCAATTTCAAGAATTTTAGCTGTTTAAATCCAAAGGGTGAGAAGTTACCTAGATTAGGCACTGATCATGTCATTAACCTGAAGACCAAACTGGTTCTGTAACAATTAAAATCAAGACAAAAAAAGTGTGTGGGAAAATTCTATCTGAAATGCCAGTCTGAGAATATACAGGGTTTTGTAACTATTGTAGCAGAATATCCCTGGAAGTAATAGTGCAGCACAGTGCACTTAATAGCAGTAAAATGTGTCGCATAGTCCTTTACTGTGCACACAGGCACCACATCTTCAAAAGCAAAAACTGCAGATGTTGTAAATGTGATATAAGAAAAAAGGCTGGAAAAACTTAGCAAGTCAGATAACATTGTTGGACAGAAACAGAATCAACTTTTTTTTGTTCTGATGCAAGGTCATCAACCTAAAAAGAGATTTTAAAGTTTTTAATCCAGTGGAAACAGGGATGAGACAAGAGGAAGAACAAGGTCTGTGTCAGGGCGGAGGACAAGAGTGAGTAAATAACAAAATTTCATGATGAAACAGCCAGAGTGATAATGATCATGAATTGAAAAAACTAAGGTGGTGTCCAAATGAGGCATGAAAATCAGCCAATTACAACATGGAGATATAAAGAAAATGATTAAATTCAACCCAATAAAACAAAGGGTAAGAAACAAAAGCAACTGAACAAGAGGGAGGCAACGGTTATGATCAAAAGTTGTTGATCTCAACATAGTGCCCAGAAGGCTGTACAGTAAAAGAGTTGAAGAATAAGGTGCAGTCCCTCGAGGCTGCATTCAGCTTCACCGGAACACTACAGGTGGACAGGCAGAATGGAGATGTTCTTCAAAGTGGTCAACCAGTCAGCATTTCATCTTCCCAGTGTAGAAGAGACCACATCATGAGCAGGGAATACAGAATATTAAATTGAGAGTAGTGCAAGTAAATCGCTGTTTCACTTGGGAGTGTTTGGAACCTTGAGACAGTGCGAAGGAAGGAAGTGAAACAGCAGTGTTGCATCACCTTTCTGTGTGAGTGTAGGAGATGGAGGGATGGGAGATGTTTGAGGTGTAGACTACAGAGCTGGGGAGGAAACAGTCCTTACGGAATGCTGAAAAGGGAAAGGCAGAGGAAGATGCATTTTGTCATGACATCATGCTGGAGCTGGTGATAAGGTGGAGGATGATCTATCAAATTCTGGGTAGATCAAACGGAAGATGAGGACAAGGGGAACCTTATCACAGTTGGAGAAAGGAATAAGGTTGAGATAGAGTTGAGAGACGTGGATTGGAAATACTGGGGATGCCATCAAACAAGCGGAGTTGAAATCTCTGGATGAGGAAGACATAGCAGAAGTGCTGCTGTGGAACACAGCATCATCAGAATAGATGCAAGAGGAAAGGAACAGCAGGGAGAAGAGAGTAGTGTCTTTGACAGGAAGCAACATATGAGAAAGTTAGTTGAGGTAGCTTGGGAGTCAGCAGATTTGTAATGAAAATAGACTATCTATCCTGAAATGGACAAAGAAGTCAAGGATGGAACGGGAAGATTGATGATGTAATGGAGAGAAAAGAGAGGATGCTGGAAACAAATGCAATGAAATTTTCCAGCTCATTGCAGGAGCACCATTACAGTCAGTGCACTGGAAACAGAGATGAAGCTTGGTCAAGGAGTGTTTAAAAGGAGCACCTTACAGGAGGAAGGAGAGAAAGCAGAGAGGTAGGAAGAATAGGAAGAATTGGCAACTAAAGGCACAGCTAGCAAACGGCAGAGTGATTAAATGCAATGATGCTCAAGAGAGCAGGTTACTGAATATTGAAAGAGAATGCAGAAGTTGGAGGGACCAAAGATAGCAGGATTTGAAAGCAAGAAGCCTGATGAAGGGTCTAGGCCCAAAACGTCAAGCTTTCCTGCTCCTATGATGCTGCTTGGCCTGCTGTGTTCATCCAGCTCCACACCTTGTTATCTAGCCTATTGAGACTGCCCTGCCATTTAACGAGATCATGGCTGATCTGATAATCCTCAATTCCACGTTCCTAACTTTTCCCTATAACCCTTGATTCCCTTAAACGATTAAAGATCTGTTCTCAACTTTGAACATACTTAATAAACCCAGCCTCAACAGCCCTCTGTTCCACAGATTCACTATTCTCTGAGAGAAGAAATTCCTCTTCATCTCTAGTCTTAAATCTCTGACTCTTTGTTCTGAGATTGTCACCTCTGGTCTTAGACTGTCCAAGGGGAAACAACCTTTCTGCAGCAACCTTGTCAAGTCCCTCGAGAGTCTTCTATGTTTCAATAAGGTCTCATTCTTCTAAACTCTAAATCAGAGTAGGTCTAACCTACTCAACCTCTCCTCATTAAAAAAAAGTCTCTCCACACCTGAGATTAATGTAGTGAATCTTCTCTGAACTGCCTCCAATACCAGTATATCTTTCCTTAAATAAGGGCTCAAAATCATTCACAATATTCCAGTTGTGGTCTGACTAGAGCTTTGTATAGTTTCAGCAAAACCTCCCTACTTTTATACTCCGTTCTTTTCAAAATAAAGAGCAAAGTGGAGTGCAAATCTCATGGTTGTTTGCAAACTCCTCCATAAGACATAGAGCAGAAGTAGGCCATCAGGTCTGCTCTGCTATTCAAAGCGATCAAGGCTGATCTGATAATCCTCAACTCCACTTTCCCGCCTTTTCTCCATAACCTTTGATTTTCTTACTGGTTAAAAATCTGTCTACGTCAGCCTTAACTATTCTTAGTGACCCAGCCTTGACCACCCTCTGTGAAAACAAATTACTCATCTCATTTTAAATAAGCAACCATGTCAGGGGTGGAAAGAAGTGGTCTTGGTGATAATACAGGTAAATGACGAGAAGTTCTTCTTGGAGTGAAATATGAACGAGTGAGGTGTTCCACTCCATCAGTCACTGCTTAAGATGGAAATTCACCCCATAAACTGCAGATATATTTTTAAAAAACAGAAAATCTCCACCTCTTCCACCAATGTTCTACCTTTGCAATGTACAATCAAGTCAGGGATAGCAGAGACCTACTCGTGAATCTAATACCTATTTGATACTTACTTGAATTCCAATGCAATTGCGTGTACATTTTTTCCATTATCTAGTGTCAGTTACATTCATAAACAATGAGGAATATTAGAAACAGGTTTGAAGCAAATGTACAAAGTTCAGTGAATAAAACTGGAGAACTGCAGATTTGTCTCAAACCAGGACAGGAATGGAGACAATACTCCTAGCTATAATGCATTTAGGAAAGATAATGAAGAAAAAAAAAGCCAGTGGCAGCATTGATTGAAGATACTGTTACAGCACAGAAGAAGGATAATGTACTTCGTGGTTCAAAGACAAAATCTATTTGGTTGGAATTAAGGAACAATATAGCAGCCATTAATCTTATGCACGTATATGTTAAGTTACCAAATAAAAAGAAGATTGTGAAATTTCCATGAAAATTTCTTTCAGGTGTAAGCAGTGCAGATTAAATAGTCATTCATAAGTATAGAATAAAGCTATCTCTAGTTCGTTTCTCAGGACAATACCTTGACCAGAGTCAACCTGCCTGGTTTAAAACTTGAACAAAGCCTGGCAATTAACTGTAAATCAATCTAACTGATGACACCTATACAAAATCAGTACAATGCTCTCATATCAATTCAAAGAAAAAAACATTTGTGCTGTATTTCTTACAAATTGTCCTGATGATTGCAAGAATGAAGTTTAAATAAAGTGTTACAGAGATACTAGGAACTGCCGATGCTGGAGAATCTGAGATAAAACTTTCCTGCTCCTCTGATGCTGCTCGGCCTGCTGTGTTCATCCAGCTCCACAACTCTTTAAATAAAGTGTGTCTTTTTTCCAGCAATACTCACGTATAGATTAGCACTAATGAGAGGCATCAATTACTCTAAAATAGACCAAAAACTAAAATTCAAGAGTAAATTCTCAGTATTCACATGGGTGACTGGTTCACTTCACAGTCACTGCTCAAGATGGAAATTCACCCCAGAAGGCAGTCTTGCTAAGGGTAATAAGGTGAAGCGAGTGGAACATGCTTCAGCAGTTGGGCATTTGGAAAACAATCATAAAATCAGGAACAAAAACAAAGTTGCTGGAAAAGTTCAGCAGGTCTGGCAGCATCTGTGGAGGAGAAAACAGAGTTAACGTTTCAGGTCCAGTGACCCTTCCTCAGAGCACTTTGTTTTTGTTCCTGATTTACAGCATCTGCAGTTCTTTTGGTTTTCATCATAAAATCAAGTTTGAAAAAGGAAGTAGAACAATCAAACGTGAAAATACTCAATTGGTAGGGTGGTAATTTCAAATGAGCTAAATAATCCAGGTAGATTAGAATCAAAAATTGGCAGATAAAACAATAAATGAGTATTGGGACAAAAACAGATATTGCTGGGGAAACTCAGGTCTGGCACCATCTGTAGGAAGGGAGCAGAGTTAACATTTTGAGACCAGAGACTCTTCATCAAAGCTGTAAGTAGATAAAAAGAAGTGGTATTTAAACTGAAGCTGAAATGGGAGAGGGGTGGAAAGAGGGAGAGGTGAGCAGGTAGGTGGAGACAGAGCCCAGAGAGAGAGATATGAAAGGTATAGGTAAACAGAGAGATTATGGATAGCAGGCAGGACAGATGAAAAGCTGAATAAGTGATAATAAGAGCTGAGAGTGAGAAAATGGGTCAGCTGTGCTGAATGCAACCCATATAATGTGATAATTGGTCTGGAGTACTTGCAAATGAGTGACAGTGCTAAAAGCAACCCATGTCATAAAAGGAACAAAAACAAAGTTGCTGGAAAAGCTCAGCAGGTCTGGCAGCATCTGTGAAGGAGAAAACAGAGTTAACATTTCGGGTCCGGTGACCCTTCCTCAGAACCCTTCCATGTCATAAAAGGACTGGGTGTGCAGTAGGTAAAAAATATGGAAGATGGAATCAGGCTGTAAAGTTATTGAACTCGACATTGAGTCCTAGAGGCTGCAAAGCCCCCAGGTGGAAAATGGGATGTTGTTCTTCAAGCTTGTGCTAAGGCTCTCTGGCGTCTGCGACAAAAATGCTGGTGTGGGAGCACAGTGGTGTGTTGAGGTGGCAGGTGACTGGACACTCAGAGTCATTTTGCAGTAGAGTTTAGGTGCTCCGCAAAGTTGTTATGCAGTCTGCGTTTCATCTCCCCAATATAAAGGAGACCACATTGTGAACTGTGAATTCAGTCGAGTAGATTGAATGAAGTGCAGGTAAGTTACCGCTTCACCACATCTGGGACTTTAGATGGTCAGGAGGGAGGAGGTAAACAGGCAGGTATTCCATCTTCTGCGATTGCATGGGCCGGAACCTTGTGAGTGTGAGGAAATGTGGGAATGGAGGAGGAGTGTCCTGAAAGAAACAGTCCCTGCGGAATGCTAACAAGGAGGGGGAGGGGAATTTGTGTCTAATCATGGCATCCTGCTGGAGGTCACAGAAATAGAGGCTTACAATTCTTTGGATGCAGACTGGTGGTGCTGGTAAGTGAGGACCAGAAGCACCCTATCATTGTTGTGGCAAGTAAGGAAGGCTAAGGGCAGAAATGTGAAAGATTGGTCAAATATGGATAAGGGCCTTTTGACCATGGTGGCAGGTAATTCTCGGTTGAGGAAAATGGTGGACATTTCTGAGGCCTCTGTGGAAGTTGGCATATTCAGAACAGATACAACCAAGACAGAAGAACTGGGAGAATGGAATGGAGTCCTTACAGGAAGTAGTGTGAGGATGTATAATCGAGTTAACTGCAGGAGTCAGTGGGTTTGTAGTGTATATTGATGATCAGCCTATCCCCAGAAATAGGAACACAGATGTTGAGGAAGGGAAGGGAGGAGTCAGAGATGGACCAGGTGAGAGCAGGGTGAAAGTTAGAAATAAAATTGCTAAATTTATTTATTTAGAGACTGCATGAAAATATAATAGAAGGTAACAGAAATGGGAACCTGAAAATATAAATAATAAGAATGCATTCAAAGGAAGGGAGGGGCTGATTAGCAACAAAAAAGCTATGGCTGAGATTCTAGTTGAATACTTTGCAGATATAAAAGTTTGAATATGTGTACAAACAGATTCAAGAACAGCTTCTTCTCCACTGTTATCAGACTTCTGAACAGACCTTTCAAATGTTAATTTGATCTCTCTCTCTGCACCTTTTCTGCAGCTATAACATTGTATTCTGCACACTGTTCTGTTACCCTAATGCACTTTGTCCGGTACAATCTGCCTGAAAAGCATGCCAAACAACACTTTTCACTGTAGCTCGGTACACGTGACAACAATTAATCAAACTCAAACTTTAAAAGATGAGGATGCTGTTAATGTTACAACAGACAAGGTGGGAGTATAGAAATTGGTCAGGATTTAAAATATATAAACAGAGGTACTTAAAAGATTGGCAGACTATGTGGGACACATCCTAATTTGCTGAGAGAGGGGCGGACATCTAATTTTAGATCTTCCAATCATGCTTAAGTGCTAGAGTGGTGCCAGAGGATTGCAAATGTCACAGCTGTTTAAAAATAGGGAGAGAAATAAATCAGGCAAATTACAGCCAGTCAGTCCAATGCTGATGATGGAGAGAAACAAGAATCCAAGATAAGTTTAATTGTCATTGGGAAAAATAAGGATTGATAAAATGACAGCCAACTCAGCAAACCGTGTTTGATTTACTAAGTTCTTTGGTGAGGGATTGAGTGAAGATAATTCAGTTTATGTTGGGTATGTACATTTTTAAAAAGGGATTTGATTAAATACCACACACATTTACTGAAAAAAAGACAAGCCTTATATTTCTAAAGCTGCTTTCATGAACTCGGCTAAATTACAAGTAACTGTATTTGAAGAGTAAAGTAGGAAATGCATTAAAATTGGGTCACTTCCTCATTCATTGATCTAATTTCAAAGCAGCAGTGACAACATGGACACAAAAGTGACTCACAGTAACCATGTAGAAGCAATGAACAATTTGTTAAAAATGCAGGGACTAATACACTGGAGTCCCCAGTGGTTGGTATTATGACAACCACTCTTTTTCATAGAATCCCTTCAGTGTGGAAGCAGGCCATTCAGCCCATTGAGTTCACACTGGCCCTCCCAAAGAGCATCCCACCCAGAGCCACCCCCTACCCTGTCCCTGCATTTCTCACCCTAGACACTATAGACAATTTAGCATGGCCAATCCACCTAACCTGCACATCTTTGGGCTGTGGGAGGAAACGAAGAGACGGGGAGAATGTGCAAACAGGAGAACACAGTTCTGTGTACAGTCACAGGGCAAATGGGCTGAGAAGTGGCAAGTGACATTCGCGCCACACAAATGCCAGGCTATGACCACCATCCCTTGACATTCAATGGTGCTACCATCACTAAATCCCCCATTATCAACATTATGGGGGTTATCATTCACCAGAAACTCAGCTGGATTCACCACATAAACACAGTGGCTACAAGAGCAGGTCAGAAGGTGGGAATACTGCAATGAGTAACTCACCTCCTGACTCCCCAAAACCTGTCCACCATCTACAAGGCACAAGTCAGGAGTGTGATGGAATACTCACCGCTTGCCTGGATGAGTGCAGCCCCAACAGCACTCAAGAAGCTTGACACTATCCAGATCAAAGTAGCCCGCTTGATTGACACCACATCCACAACCATCCACTCCCTCCACCACCAACGCTCAGTAGTACACACTGCTGCTATCTACAAGATGCACTGCAGAAATTCACCAAAGGTCCTCAGACAGCACCTTCCAAACCCACGACCACTTCCATCGAGAAAGACAAGGGCAGCAGACATATGGGAACATCACCACCTCCAAGATCCCCTCCAAGCCACTCACCATCCTGACTTGGAAATATATCGCCGTTCCTTCACTGTCACTGGGTCAAAATCCTGGAATTCCCTCCCTTATGGCATTGTGGGTCAACCTACAGCAGGTGGACTGCAGCGGTTCAAGAAGGCAGTTCACCACCACCTTCTCAAGGGCAACTCAGGACAGGCAATAAATGCTGGCCCAGCCAGGGACGCCCACATCCTACCAGTGAATAGCGAAAAAAACCAAGCAGGAAAATGGTAAGAGATGCTTTTTGGGCATGAAGAATGAAGGGATGTAGTGTAAATCCAAACGTTACAGTTTTAAAAGGGATGTAAAATCAGATGCTTAGGTGTTACCTACACTAATTTGTAAAGTTGGCAGACCTAGTTGGTAGGCTATTAAAGAAATATATAATGTCAATGTCAGCAATTTATACATTTTATAAATGGCTTTAAAAACAATGCATAGAGTGCAAAAACAAGAAACCTACACTAAATCGTAACAAACAACTGGTTAGGCCCAGGTGAACTCATGACATCCGATTCTGGTATCCTTCACCCAGTATGTTCAAAGGGCTTTAGATAAAAGTTTTGATAAAATGGTACTGCAGATGTAGGAAGAACACAAGTTACATTGATAGTTTAAAAAAAAAACTGGGGCTATTCTCCTTAAGAGCAGAGATGGTTAAGGCGGGATATGATAGTGGAATTCAAAATCATAAAATGTTCTGATAAAGACGAAAAATTGCTTTTGGTGGCAGAATGGTCAGTACCTAGAGGGCACAACACTAAGCTCGGCAGCAAAGGAACCAGAGGAAAGATAAGACTTTTGCACATGAAGTTGTGATTTGGAATGTATTGCTGGGAAGGGTGCTGAAGCAGATTCAATAATGACTTTCCTAGGGAACTGGATAAATACTTGAAGGGAAGAAAGTTGTAATGACATGGACAAGGTAAGGAAATGGGACAAATTAGAATGAGCTATCACAGAAATAATGGGCCAAATAGTTTCCTTATGTGTCAGAGAAATAATACTGATTATTTCCAACTACCACTAATAATTAGGTTAGGTATTCTGTCCACTGACTATAAATGATTAGTAATATAATGCTGTACCTTTAAAACATCAGAATCAAGCATATATAGACCAGCTGTAAACACAACCTGTTTCTGACATCATACATATTTAACAAAGGTGCTAGATTACAAGCAGTTTATAGGCTTCCAAATCAAACCTTCATGGAGCCTTTATAAAGGAAAATGTAATCATTTTAAATAATACCACTTCTAAAATGTGTGAGAAAGGAGTACTTAAAAGATTGGCAGACTATATAGCATAGATCCTAATTTGCTGAGGAAAGGATGGTTATCTGTAGCTTTAGATCTTCCAATCCTGCTCAAGTGCAAGAGTGGTATCAGAGGATTGCAAATGCCACGGCTGCTTAAAAACAGGGAGAAAAATAAACCAACCAGTCGCAAAAAGTTACAAACAAAATGAGTGACCAGATTGAATCTAGCCAACAAAACTGGGGAAGAGTAAGAAGATGTTATTACACTATTTATTAACAAGTGCTAATTCATCAATTCTTATTAAATTCCTTGCTGAGGAATCTTGAAGCCAATACAATAAATAATATCAAAAATACTGATACACAATTCAAATACTTGATGCATCATTAACAGCATTTTAGAATCGATCCATTCCAGTTTCCATGCAAACATGTATTTGTCTCTCCTCTAGAAAATCTGATCACACGAAAGCTGAATGGATAGGCCAGCACCAAATCAAGTTAAAGACAACAACTCCAACACATGATTGCATTCTTGAAGAATAGGTGAAAGATTTGAAGACCACTTAGAATTCATAGGAGAGGTCATAGTATACATGAGTCAGTCTTCCTGGCTCCTTGAAAACATTAGCTTGGATTATCTGATATGAATCACAGAATCCCTACAGTGAAAAAGAGGCCATTCATTCCATCAAGTCTGAACAGCATCCCACGCAGACCCACCCTATCCCGGTAAAAATGCATGGGGTTTTACCATAGTTAACACACTTACCCTCTCATCCCTGGATACTACAGGCAATCTGGCATGGCCAATCCACCTAACATGCACATCTTTGGACTGTGGGAGGAAACCAGAGCACCCAGAGAAAACCCAGGCAGACACGGGCAGATTGTGCAAACTCCCACACAGACAGTCACCTGAGACTGGAATTGAACCCAAGTCCCTGGTGCTATCAGGCAGCAGTGCTAACCACTGAGCCACCCAGCTGCCCCCAACAGCTGACATGATGTTCTAATTTATTTGACATATGTAATTGCTTGTGTAAAATAGCTTACCTTTAGGGAAGGAAATCTGCCTTCCTTACCTTGTCTTGTCTACATATGGTTCCACATCCACAACCCATGTAGCTGATTCTTAACTTTACTCTGAAATGACCCACCAATTCCTTCAGTTGTATCTAAAAAGTTTAAAAGGGAACAAAATGGGACCATCCAACATTGATAGATGAACCAAAAACAACAGGGAACTCTGCCTTGTCGACCCTGCTTATCTAAATGACATGGTCAGAAGGATCCTGGTATTCTTGAAGTACAGGATCTAAGCAGCAAAAATAAATCAGATTCCAAGAAAAGGTCAAGTAAATTGAAGAGAACTGACATAAGATTCAATCAAAAATTATCATGAAGAATGTTTCCTAAAGTAGTCAAGGGAAATTATTACTTCAAACACCAGGGAACAAAAATTAAAAACGGGAAGTGTTTAACATACATCAATTGTAAGCGCAGACTAGAAAAGCTGGGATTGATCTTCTGAGAGCAAAGAAATTTGACGGAAGATTTAATCGAGACGTTCAAAATCATGAAAAGTCTTGACTAAAACCAAGAAGAGAAACTGTCTCCATTAGCAAGAAGGCTGGTAATCAGATGTCATGGTTTTAAAGATGACTGGCAAGAGAACCAGAGAGGAGATAAAGGATTTTTTTTTAAAAAAAGCAGAAAGCATGACGATCTATCTGAAAGATTTTAAGAGGCAAACTTAAATGTCGTCAAAAGAAAATTTGGACACACATATGAAAATAAAACTCTGCAGTTCTACAAGGAAGAGGGCAGATGAGTGGAATGATGTATTTTCAAAGAGAAGGCCAGTACAGTCTGATTCAATTATTCCAAAATGAGTAAAATCTGGAAACAACTATTCCATCTAAAGAACAAGACACTGAAAGTGAGAAATCAAGGAAGGACATTGAAGCACACAGTATTAATAGCCTTGAGGCACAATTCATACGGTTCCTTGAGAAAGAGAATTTGAAGGAAATACAGTGAAATGGATCTGAGAGAGTGAGATGACCCAATGGTCAGTCCATCTGCCGATAAATCATAAGCTATTTGAACATAAACTACCATTGCATTTTTCATTGTAATAGTTTGTGAAATTGTTGTGTTTAGCACTTCACACAGCTGTGAATTGAGGTGGCATTCTCTGCACACCCAAAATATCACTTTGACCTTTCAAATAAGGAACTTGTACTAATTAGACGAAGATGAAATCATTTCCCATAAACATACCGTTTCTCTGTGTGGGTTGTTAAAACGATGGTAAGCAACTAATTGCACACAATGCAGCACTAAAAGGAGACCTGGTGATATTAACAATTTCTATGTATAATCATCTTGCAACAGTTCAGTTTAATTAAGCTTGTGCCTCCAGTAAACCAACTTTCTATTGTATCATCTAGTTGCAATCATAATGTTTGAAATTTTTTACCCTGACAAAGTCCAATAAGCTATTTCAAACATCCATCTTTGGTTAAAAAAAAGTTCTTCCTGATATTGTTTTACATTTAATGAAATCTTGCATTATATAGCACATTACTTAGGATGTCCCAAAGAAATGTACAGCCAATGATGTACTTTTAAAATATTTAATGTAGCAAATTCTGCAGACAATTTGCAGCCAACTTTATTTTACATTCACTCATGGGACACGGACGTTGCTGACTGGCCAGCAGTTATTGCCTATATCTAGTTGCCCTTGAGAAGGTGGTGGTGAGCTGCCTTCTTGAACTGCGGCAGATCTTGTGCTCTAAATTGACCCACAATGCCCTTAGGTAGGGAATTGGAGGATTTTGACCCAGTGACAGTGAAGGAATGGTGATATATTTCCAAGCCTGGATGGTAAAATGCCTTGGAGCAGAACTTGCAGGTGGTGGTGTCCCCCTGTATCTACTGCTCTTGTTCTTCCAGATGTAAGTGGTCATGGATTTGGAAGGTGATGTCCAAGGATCTTTGGTGAATTTCCGCAGTGCATCTTGTAGATAGTGTATACTGCTGCAACTGAGTGTCAGTGGTGGAATGCTAATGGAAATGGTGCCAATCAACCAGGCTGCTTTGTTCTGGAGGGTGTCAAGCTTCTTGAGTGTTGTTGGAGCTGTACCCATCCAAGCAGGTGGGGAGTACTCCGTCAGACTCCTGACTTGTAGCAGGTGGACAGGCTTTGGTGCATTAGAAGGCAAGTTACTCGCCATAGTACTCCTACCCTTTGACATGCTCTATAGCCACTATGTTTATGTGGTAGGTGCAGTTGAGTTTATGGTGGATATTGGTAGTGGGGGATTCAGTGATAGAGACATTGTTGAATGTCAATTGGCAGTGATTAGATTATCTGTTAGTGGAGATGGTCATTGCCTAGCAATTGTGTGGTGTGAATATTACTTGAAAATTGTCAGCCCAAGCTGGATATTGTCCAGATCTTTTTGCATTTGAACACAGGTTTACTTCAGTATCTTAGGAGTGAATGGTGCTGAACATTGTTCGTTGATGATTGCACATCCCCATTTCTAACCTTATGATGGAGGGAAGGTCATTGATGAAGCAGCTGAAGATGATTCTTTCTAGGATACAACCCTGAGGAACACCTGCAGAGATGTCCTCCAACAACCACAACCATCTTCCAGTGTGTCAGGTATGACTACAACCATTGCAGAGCTTTCCCCTTAGGGAGGGAATTGGAGGATCTTGACCCAGCAACAGTGAAGGAACAGCAATATATTTCCAAAACAGGATGGTGAGTGGCCTGGAGGGAACTTGCAGGTGGTGATGTTCCCATGTATCTGCCATTCTTGTCCTGCTCCTTCTAGATGGAAGTGGTCATGGATTTGGAAGGTGATGTCTGAGGATCTTTGGTGATAACCATCGATTCCAGTTTTGCTAGGACTCCTTTATGCCACACTCAGTCGAATGTAGCCTTGATGTCGAGTTGTCACTCTCACCTCACCTCAGGAATTCAGCCCTTTTGTCCATGTTTGAAGCAAGGCTGTAATGAGGTCAGGAACTGAGTGACCCTGGCAGAACCCAAACTGGGTGTCACTGAGCAGGTTATTGCTGAGCAGTTGCTGCTTGATAGCACTGTTGATGACACCTTCCATCACTTTACTGATGGTCGAGTGGAAACTGATGCGGCAGTAATTGGCAATGTTGGATTTGTCTTGCTTTTTATGTACAGGACATACCTGGGGCAATTTTATATTGGTTGATAGATGCCAGTGCTGGAAGATCTTGGCTAGGGGAGTGCCAAGTTCTGGAGCACAAGTCTTTAGTTTTATTGCCGAAATGCTGTCAGGGGCCATAACTTTTGCAGTATCCAGTGCCTCCAACCATTTCTTGATATCACATGGAGTGAATTAAATTGGCTAAAGACTGGCATCTGTAATTCTGGGAACAATTGGAGAAAGCGAAGATGGATCATTCACTTGGCACTTCTGCCTGAAGATTGCTGCACTGATGTGTTGGGCTTTTCCATCATTGAGGATGGGATATTTGTGGAGACTCCTCCTCCAGTGAGTTAATTGTCCACCACAATTCATGACTGGATGTGGCAGGCCTACAGAGCTTAGACCTGATCCATTGCGATGGTTATGGGATTATTTAGCTCTGTCCATCACTTGCTGCTTATGTTGTTGAGAACACAAGTGTCCTGTTTGACACCTTATTTTTAAGTATGTCTGTTGCTGCTCTTGGCACACTCTCCTGCACTCTCCATTGAATAGGGTTTATCTCTGGCATAGTTGACTGATGTACATGCCTGGGCCACAAGATTGTGCTCGAGTACTATTTGGCTGTTGTTGATGGCCCACAGTGCCTCACGGTTGCACAGACTTCAGTTGATCTGTTCAGAATCTGTCCAATTTAGCCCATGATAATACCACACAACATGACTGGAAGGTATTCTCACAATGGAGGGATGCATTTGCAACTGGCAGATTGATTAGGAGGAGGTCAAGTATACTTTCCCCCCTTGTTGGCTCCCTCACCACCTGCCGCAGACCCAGTCTAGCTGCTACCCGACCATGCTGCTGCTGCCATGCCTTCATGGAGTCAATGTTGAGTACTTCCAGGGAACTCCCTTCCGACTGTATACCATTGTCCCTCCATCTACGCTGGACCTGTCCTGCTGTTGGGACTGGGCATATCCAGGGATTGTCAGGTATGATTCCATGAACATGACTGTGTCGCCCAGTGCTTGACTAGTCTGTGTGACAGCACTCCCATTTTTGGCACTAGCCCCAGATGTTAGTAAGGATGACTTTGCAGGGCCAAAAGGGCTGTTTCTGTCATTGTCCTTTCCAGTGTCTAGGTTGATGCTAGGTGGCCTGTCTGATTTCATCTCTTTGTTGAGACTTCATAGCGATTCATACAACTGTCTGAAGAAGGGTCTCGGCCCGAAACGTCAGCTTTCCTGCTCCTCGGATGCTGCTTGGCCTGCTGTGTTCATCCAGCTCTACACCTTGTTATCTCATACAACTAAATGGTTTGCTAGGCCTTTTCAGAGGGCTGTTGAGAGTCAACCACGTTGCTTTGGGTCTGCAGAGTGAGCCAGATGGGTTTTTCCAACAATCAAACATTAGCTGAGTTTCTGGATTAATAGATCTAGCGATAACAGCACCAGGCCATCTCCTCCCCATTTCACAGTTCTGTGATGATTACAAATAACTTTGTTTTCTTCCTTAAAACGGTACTGGCACTCCTATCATTTTACTTTTAAGCAATATTCTGGAACAGCTGTGTATGCTGCATTTAATATTGACACATTTTAGCTATTGTCTTATTATATATTTTGTTTCCCACATTGGCTGGAATTTCTCTCATCTTTCCTCTTAGCTCATTCCCTATAAACTTGGAATCAGTGTCTAGATAAACAGCGTCACACCATAACCAAAGGCACTGACTTTTCAATTCATATGCCTATGAAAATATCCCAAAGCACCACTCAAAGAACAAGAAGTTCTCTTGCGTCCCAGTCAACATTCCTCCCTTAACCAAAACAGAAATAAATAGTCTAACATAACTAGTTCTTCTCACTTGTTGATCTCAGCAGATAAACTGGCTGCTATATCTGCCTAGACTGCACTTCAAAAGCAATGATTGAGAAGAGCTTTAAGACGTTGCAGAACTGTGACACAGACAAGAGTGTGCCATCTCTTTTTTTTTGGTTTTGTTTGCTAACATCCTTGTGAAGTACCTTGAAGTGCCTCACAATTGGAGGGGAAAGATATTCTTCCCTCCCTCCCCTCTTTTTGAGATTACAAACTGAAGATTTCTCAAACAAGATATTTCACTTTGCCCCTCAGAATAATAACAACTATTCACCTACCTATTACCCTTCAACTTGCAGTCAGGACAATGATTTACATTTTTAAAGTGCTATATAAATGCAAATTGTCAAAGAAAAAAAAACACCTGAGCAGCCAAGCCACATAGCTGTGAACATATCAACTCCAAAGTCTTGATACCCTTAGTCAACACAAACCTATCAATTTCAATCCTAAAAACAACAAATCACCTAGTATTGATGGCCTTTTAATGGAAAGAGTGTCCCAGATTTCCCTTTTACAAAAAAAAGTGTTTCCTGATTTCAATCCTGAAATGCCTGGCTCTCATTTATATTCCCTATTAAAAACATCAGTTTTACTGTTTCTCCTCGTCGAATCATTTTACTTTAAGCATCTGGATCAGATCACTTCTCAGTCTTCAATACCAAAGGAAATTCAAACTGTGCAGCCTAAATTGTGTAGCCCATCTTCGAGACTTAGCCCTTTAAACCTTGGTACAACTAATACATAAGCAAGGTTCTGTAGGAAATATTGTGCTCAGGTGCATTCAGATATTATTTTATCCTCATACAAAATCTTGGTCAAGCCTTTGAATATCATGTCCAGTTGAGGTCTGTGACATGATGGTATATCATACTGAGGCTTTGAAAATGTGAACAGGAAACTTCCTAGACTAATACTTGATATAGTTATCTAGATAGACTAAGCTCAGACTTTACAGTTTATGTAGACCTAAGATGCTCTGATTGTGGTATACAAACTGATTGAAGAATAGATTGGTTCCAGCTGAAAAGTTAGATCTCAAGAGGTGGTAGGCTTGCCAGGAACAGTGAACCTTTGGAACTCTTGCCATTTTGTATGGTGGATTTGCTCAATTGCTTCAAACGAGAACTAGGCCTATTCCTGGCTCTACCGTTTACCACTTACAAAAGGGAACCACTTTAGGGCTGGAGGGATCTCTAAGATAAAACCAGATTTCCCGGAAAGTTGGAGATTCATCTTCTGGATATTCTCATTCCCCTACCCATCACCTGTCTAGGAAAGTGTAATTCATAATTTGTCTGTAAGCAATCAATTTGTGACATATAGCAAACCTCAGTTGGGGGGAACTTTGGAACCCGAAGTCCAGTCACCTGATCCCCCCAGACAGCTAACTCTAAAATAATGATACAATAGTAAATGTGACAATGGAAATCATGTGTGTTGTAGGTTTTGCATTTTGTCAAGTGGCTCAGTAGATTAATGCATCTTTTGGTGTGATCCTAGTCATACCGGACATCTCCTAGGTGAGATGGTCAGTGCTCTGTCAGCTAATGTCAACCAAGGAAGCAGCTAGGCATTACGAAGAAAATTCAGAATTTTGATGTTTGAGGTTAAGTAGAGAGAAATCAGCAAGTGATCTGCTTCTACTCTCTTTGTAAACGATCGCTGGTGCGTGGAAATGTGATTCAAGAACATGGTCAACCTCAGTTGTAAGGGTCCCATGGTCAATCAATCTTCCAAGTTGAACGACTAGGTCTTTATTTTAATATGATAATACAATGAACTACAGAGCTTCACAACATATGCACTGGGAGTCCAGGGTAAGTTGCCCCTTTTTGAAATAAGAGGGAGAATAAAGTAAGAGAATCAAAAGGGATGAAGAACAAGATACAGCAATGGGCACATCAGTATCTGGCATTGTAAACAGCTCACAGTATATACATCAGGACATTTACTTGAAGACAGTGAGGGTGATCAACAAACAGTTACTATGCCGTCTACATACTTACTAACTTTTTGAATTGTAACTAGTCTGTTTTATTCCCCTTCTTGTGAAGGTGATTAAGCAGGGACAGTTTAGAAAAATCATTCCTTAATGAAAACAGATTTCTATGGATGTTGGAAATCCAAAATAAAAACCAAATGCTGGAAAAAAAACACTGAAACAGCTGTGTCAAGAGAGAAATAGAGTTAACACTTCAGATCTGTGCCCATTCACCAGAACCGGGAAAGTTGGGAATGTACTAGATTTTGAACAAGGGCTGAATGGAACAAGAACAAAAGGTTGATTTTTGATTGGGTGGAAATGAGAAGAGATTCTCTGAGAGCTAGTGCTTCAGGGTCAAAGGAGTTGGAGACTGGGTAAGAAAAATAAAGCATGATGTGCCTGCAGCAGGGGCACTGTGGCTAAAAGCAAAGCAATGAAAGAAAGCATATAACGGAAACAAAATGAAGCACAGAGTTTACAGTATGAAATTATTGAACTGAATAGAGTCCACAAGGCTGTAAAGCATCTAATCAAACTTGTCTATGACTTTGTAACATTACAATAAATCCTCAATCTTGATTTCCATCCACACTCACAACTAGTTGCTGCTTCTGACAGAGGTACACTTGTGGATCAGTGGAGAAAGGCATGGTGGACCATAGTTAACAACCGAACAACTTGCCAAAATTCACTGTCTGAATCAGTATACTGACCACCTTGCACTGGAGGTTACATAGGAAAGGGATGATTACCACAGTCTATAAGACCATGTCCCCAGCTGATATACCAGTCATAAGTTCGCAAAGATTTTTAGCCAGTGTTAAAAATGAAATAAAACAGAAGTTGCTGGAAATGCTCAGCAGGTCTGGTAGCATCTGTGAAGGAAAATAGAGAGTTAACGTTTCAGGTCCGGTGACCCTTCCTCAGAAAAATGCTGGGGCAGCTTTAAGGGCATAGTCTACAATACATACCCTGACCTTAATAACCAAAATACATCTAGTAAAGGGGATATATCAATACATCACACACCCCCACACCCAATTTTGCCAATGGCTAAATCGCAAGATGATATCAAAATGAGTGTTTGGTTCCAACTTACTATAAATATAATTTTGATTTAATTATCCATCATTAACATCACAATAATGAATCATGACGTAAGTCACAATGTCTGAATTCAAAGTGGCAATTATATTTGGAGGTACAAAAAGTAAAAACTCTATCCGTTTCATAGTATTTGCTAACCGATCTGCTCATTTTTTGTGCCAAAAATATGGAATCAACCAGTTACTTGCAAAGTAAACGACTGCAGCAAATTTATTTTTCAGTTACCAGATCATCTGGAATGGTAGGCGTCAGATGTTTTAAAATCAGGTTTGGCTCCGAGCGAACGCCATTGGCCTTAACAGCACTTAGCAAACCGTCACACCCTTGTTGAACCAGGCCCCGAAATTCAGAAGCCGAGTTGAACAGTTCGGCTGCGCTCCCCACCCTTTGAACTGCCAAGTCCACGGTTCATAATCCTGCATTACAGGCATTTATTTATTTTACAAGTGTCCTAATCATAACCCGTTTTCTGTTCCTAGACTGTCAGTTATTCATTTGCTTGCTGGGCACTTGCAGCATCTAACCAGCGAGCAAACGCCGACATTCCCAACTGGGAACAGCGCAGCGCCCTGGTACAATGGGGTTTCATTCTCTGTGCACCAACTTCCTGGTTTGACTGCGAGCCCCCGTCTGGATGGCAGGAGAAGTGTCGGCCACATTCCCCTTACCCATCGCATATCCACAACCATATTTAGCGGTTGTTTTTGTAAAAGGAGACAAGTTACAAATATCATATATTGCAAATGAAACAGCGGAAACCAACGTTTCCTGCACTCTTATTGAATACACGCTTACCCGAAACGAAGCATTTGTTGTCTTCTCTACTGTCACCGGATCGCCACAGGTTTGCGAGGCGTCAGTGTGTCGCTTTGTTGTTCAGTACGACGGCTGCACTGAGCAAGCGTCAAAATGTTCAAGCGCACACGAAGGAACACTCTACAATGCTGTAAATGTATCCATACCCCTTGCAGGGTATACTGGGGGAGGAGGTCAAATTCCAGCAAACTAGGAATTATAAAAAGTACCAAATTGCAAAAAAGTAGGATATAAAACCTTTTGAAAGGGACAGAGCCAGCAGCAGAAGTTATAAATGTATAAGAACTACAAAGAAAAGGGGGCATGTTGGCCTTTTTGGAGACAGTGGAGGCAAGACGAAAATGAATGATGAGGGAGGGAAGGCAAACACGTTAAATTAGTACTAAATATGAAAAATGCTGGATACTCAATAGATCATATTAGTAATTTACAACACAAAAAGAACTTTCAAGTTCTGACGGTCATTACACAGCATCTAGAACCCTCCTAGAGGGATCTCTAACTTTGAGTTAAACTCTGAGATTTTAGGGGATTCTGACCTGGATAGTTACTCAGGCAAGGTTACAGGATTAAAATCAGCTCTAACTCCTGGATAACTCTACAACTAACCGCTCAATCATTCACATTAGTTCTCACCATACCCCCCATCCAACAACTGGACCTTCCCTTAATGCGTCACTCCCGACTCTAACAGCACCCAAAAAACCTCCGAAAGAATTGCGGATGCTGTAAATCAGGAACAAAAACAGACGTTGCTGGAAAAGGTCAGCAGGTCTGGCAGCATCTGTGGAGAAAAATCAGAGTTAACGTTTCAGGTCTGGTGACCCAACCTTACCTCACCTGAGCACCCCTCCCTGATGTCCTGATCTGACCTACCCACTCACACTGCTCCTAAAACTTACTGCCTCTCTGTAGCCTTTCAAAGACGCTTTGGACCTTAAACTTGGTTTACTTGCTGGAATACGGCTGCTAGTCTCCTTTTAAGAGGTAGTTTTCACAGATTTCCTGTACTGTTTGCTGAGAGAATTCGTGGAGATTTCTGCCAGATCCTCTATTGGAATATGGACTGAATCTTTACAGGTAAGTCCCTGTGCAACCTTTCTTTTCTAATCTGTAACAGAAATAGAAATTCCAACCCAGATCGGAAGATTTGAGCCTTTGTCCCAAAATTCAGGAGCTGTACCTTTGAATTAAAATTAGAAAAGGTTACTCCTAGAGTTAAGGAAGGAGGGGATATGGAAATTATCAGGGACAGCATTACTGGCCACTTGAACATGTAAGGGAAATAGTGTCCGAATAACTTATGAAGAGTTATTTGAGGAATTCTCAACCACAGTGGATACAGGGGAACCAGTAGACATGTTGTATTCAGACTTCCGGAAGGCATTTGACAATGTACCTTACTAAAGGTTAAGACAAAAGATAAGAGCCCATGGTTTTGGAGGTAGTGTTTTGGAACAGATAGAGAATTGGATCAAAAGAGAATTGGGTAATGGGCAGGAAACAGTGAGTGCAGATAAGGGATTCTTTCTCAGGTTGGCGACTTGTGGCCAGTGGGGTTCCACAGAGATCAGTGCTGGGACTGCAACTGTTTACATTATATATTAATGATCTCGAGGAAGGAAATGAATGTACTGTAGCCAAATTTGCAGATAACACAAAAATAGGTGGAAAAGCAAGTATAACATACATTTGGCCAAGCAAATCTGATGAAGGGTCTAGGCCCGAAACGTCAAGTTTTCCTGCTCCTATGATGCTGCTTAGCCTGCTGTGTTCATCCAGCCCCATGCCTTGTTATCTTGGATTCTCCAGCATCTGCAGTACCTTTTATCTCTATAACATACATTTCACAGGGAGGAAAAAAGCAAGGTGCTAGCTTTCTGTGTTTTATGTGTAAGTACCCTCAGGTTTATTTGTGCTGCAGCTTTCTGCAATTTTATTCCATTTAAATAACACTCTGTTCTTTTATTCCCCCATATATTTATATACGGAGCCCCGTATTCCAGTAAGTAAACCAAGTTTAAGGTCGAAAGCCTCCTTGAAAAGGCTACAGAGAGGCAGTAAGTTTTAGGAGCAGTGTGAGTGGGTAGGTCAGATCAGGTCTGGCAACATCTGTGAAGAAAAAAATCAGAGTTAATGTTTCGGGTCCAGTGACCCTCAGAATAGTTCCTCAGATCAGACTTGCTGAGCTTTTCCAGCAACTTTGTTTTTGTTCCTGATTTACAGCACCTGCAGTTCTTTCAGTTTTTATTTCACAGGGAGATACCGATAGGTTAAATAAGTGGGCAAAAAGTTATCAAATGGAGGAAAATGTGAATTTGCTCATTTTGGAAGAGGGAATGAAAGAACAGAGTGTTATTTAAATGGAATAAAATTGCAGAAAGCTGCAGCACAAATAAACCTGAGGGTACTTACGCACAAAACACAGAAAGCTAGCACACGGATACAGCAGGTAATCAGGAAGACTGGTGGAACGTTGGCCCTTATTTCAAGAGTGTTGGAGTATAAGAGCAAGGAAGTCTTACTACAACTGTACAAGGTGCTGGTGAGACCACACCTGGAATACTGTCTCCCCTTACATAGAAGTCACACAACACCAGCTGTTGTCCAACAGGTTTATTTGAAATCACAAGGTTTCGGAGCCCCACACCTTCGCCGGGTGAAGTGGGCAGGAAATAGTGAGTGGGGATAAGGGATGCTTTATCAGTTTAGTGACTTATGACCAGCGGGCTTCCACAGCAATCAGTGCTGGGACCGCAACTGTTTTTACATTTTATATTATCGATCTTGAGGAGGGAAGTGAATGTACTGTAGCCACTTCACCTGACGAAGGAGCAACGCTCGGAAAGCTTGTGATTTCAAATAAACCAATTAGACTATAACCTGGTGTCATATGATTTCTGACTTTTGTCCACCCTAGTCCAACAGTGGCACTTCCCCATCACGGCTCCCTTTATTTATAAAAAGATATCATTTCATTCAAGCAAGTTCAAAGATGGTTCACTAGGATGATCCCTGGTATTGACCAATTGCCTTTTGAGCAAAAACTAAACAGGTTTGGACTCTATTCACTGCAGTTTAGAAGAATGTCAGATGATCTCATTGAAACATATAGGATTCTTAAGTGCCTTGACAAGGTAAATGCTGAGATGATGTTTCCCATCGTGGGAAAGTCTGTAACCAGAGAGCATCATCTCAGAATAAAAGCGTGCCAATATAAGACTAAGATGAGGAGGAATTTCTTCTCTCAGAGAGTTTTGAGTCTTTGGAACTCCTTGCCACAGAAAGCTGTTGGGACAGAGATCTTGTGTATATTTAAGGCTGAGATAGATAGATTCTTGATGAGTAGGGGAAATCGAGGGTTATTGGGAAAAGGGACATGAGGAATGTTGGATCAGCCATAATCTTATTGAATGGAAGAGCAAGCTCAAGTGGCTGAATGGCCCTGGGCAAAAGGCAAGCTGAAGCCACCAGGTATTTGCTCTGATGTATGTGTTGAGAATTCTTGAAGTCTAGCTTGTTTGGCCTATTTGGTAAGATAGGAAGATAACCATTAGTGAGGTGAGTTGTGGTGTTAATAATGCATTTAACAAGTAATAATCCCCCTTAATTGACAACACACTGTTACCTAGCAAAAAACTTACTCTGCTGCTTTGCAAATGAATAAAAGAAGCAACAAGTTGCTCCTGACTTCGAGATAGGCCTCACCAGACTTCCCATGTGATTTTGCTACAAATCCCTCGACAGCCCATATTGCTCAGGCCCCTATAAGATTGAGCCCAGAGAAACTATTTCCTCTGATGCAGAAATACAGAACTGGGAAGGATAAATTTAAAATTAGAACTTTTCAGGAATTGCTTATTTTCCATGATGAGCTCCCATTCTGCTATAATCTTTTACATTTCCTCTCAACCTAATATTTGTTTCTTTACTTTTGCTGTGCACCACCATCCTTTTGTCATTTAAATACTTTACCTCGATCACATATCCTCCCCTTTGTTCTTCATCATGTTCCCCTACTCCTTTTATCCAGTTCTGCACTTGTTGAAAACTACTCATTTCCAACATCTCCCACTTCTGATGAAAGGTCATCAACATGAAGCATTGACTCTATTTTTCTCTCTCCATAGATTTTCGGTTAGATATTCAGTTTTTATTCAAAATCAAGCTCAGAAATACTGCCTTTGCTTTGAAGCCATCGGGTGCAGATTTTATTCCATGCAATGGTGAATAATTTTTATAGAACTGCATTCCTTAAGGAAAGATACTAGTTCTGAAATGCTGTTGATTTCTCACCTTGTTTCCAATGGAGAAAGCTAAACACCACCGTTCATGCCACCTCCCTGGAGATTCTGGCAAGAGGCTGAGAGAAACCCTGTGAAATTTCAAAACAACAATGTATTGCCATTATTTTTATTCTGTTATATTTAGAAAATCTTCAATCGTTAAAGATTTGTATACAAATAAGATAATGTGTTACCAACTAGGGTGTGGCACAGTGTTGAACTATTACATTAAAAATAGCCAAACCTTTAAACTGGAAAAGAGCAAGATGAATAAATTTCCTTAGTAATCACTCATTGGAACATTCAGGTCTTGGGAAACAGTTGTGATGTTGAGCTGCTAACCTGTCCTTTCTATAAGCAAAGTTGTTAAAATGGAATTGTAATTTCTCATAAATTTAATGCCGCTGGCCAATTAATAATGACCATTTCTTGTTTTTTTTCAAATTGTTGAATACTGATAACACGGTTGAAATAGCTTCACAGGACTAATATTCTGTCACCAAGTCGCCCTTTATTTATATATGCAAAGTCCTTGACTCTGCCACAGCCTGATCAGAGTCAGCACCTAGAGGGTCAGAATCACCGACAGTCCTGTTCATAATTTATGAGCCAAGGCTTCATGATTGGACCAGATTAACAGCCCCAATCAAGGAACTCTTATTCTGTGAGGTCCACCTGACTGACCACATTGCAATCGCTGCATTTCTCCCCTTGTAAGTCTGAGGACATAGGCTGGTCCTTTTTCTTGGACAACCAGGTTCGTCCAACTTAGCTTCCAATATGGGTGGCATATAACACATGGGAGCTTGCCTCTTGCGCCAGAATCATTGCGGTAGAAATTCACTCTCTCCTTCTGTCGGCAAAGGTTTTGATGCGGCTACATCTGTCATGTCCGACTCAGATTCAGAAGTCTCATCAACCCTTGATGGAGAGGATGAACCTATGGGTTCCAGCAGTCTTTCTGACTGTTCTGAGGAGTAGGGCACTTCTTGCTCCCTCACTGTTTTTGAATTTGCAGCTTTCATATGGTCCACATGCTTGTTCAGGATTGTCACACCAACCCAAACTTAATACGTCACTAGTCCTGACTTCACATCAACCATGCCTCTTACCCATGCAGGACCATTTATGTGGTTCTTACAACAGTGAGACACCTAGTTTCGACATTCTGGAATGCAATGGAAGTGCTAGATTTACATATATAAAATAGGTCTCTTGTGGCTTTTCTCATGGTGAGTCAGAGGTTACAGTATTCTGAGCAGATTCTATAATATGTGAAAGTGAAGCAGAGGGGCTCATTTCTACTGAAAGAATTGAGGAAGGAATTCTCAAAGACATAAAATAAATGTTTTTTATTTGGTTCCTCAAAACCAATACGGTCCAAAATTCCAATTCGTTTTGGACGAAGGAACAGAATCTGGCCAAAATCATGAATTCAAGAATTACACCCTCTCTAAATTTTGAAAAAAACTGTCTACATGCAAAGGATGCACCTGCCCCAGAATGGAGCATTTTTGCAAATTATAGGATAATGCCTATGTCCCAGATCTACTATTCTTTCCATAAAAATTTAACCTGGCTTAAGTTAAGCCTCAGAGAAAAGGGATAAGTTACTTGCACATCTTGTCAAACTAGTAAGTGATTTAACGCTCGAGCCTTGGACGTCAGCCAACTTTTGTCTCAAAACCCTGACTGTATTAGTTGGAAAAAGAAATTCTCAGCTGTGCAACTCAGAAAGGATTCTGCAAACCACTTTTCAACAGTTTTCGGCAGTCTTCCCATCCTTCTGAAATGGGACCCTAAGTATAGAGTTCAATTTGGGCATCCATACAAACGCACTTATAATGAAAGTAGTACAACGGAAAGAGGGGGAGATTATAGAGGTCCACGGAATGAGGCTACCTGAAAGGTTAGGAGATTTTCCAGAAGAGATCCTACCCCTAGCACCAACAGCTTACAATAACACTGTCAATCTATGCACAAATTAGGAGCAGAAACAGGTTACACAGTCCCTCAAGCGTGCTCTGACTTTCAATAAGATTATGGAAGTGGTCAGTCTCCGCATTCTCAACTACCCATGATGATGTTTACCACTAACCAAAAAAAACAAAGAACTGCAGATCCCAGAAATCCAAATCAAAAACAGAAATAGATGGGAAAACTCAGCAGGTCTGGCGGCATCTGTGGAGAGAAAACAGAGTTAACATTTTGGGTCAAGTGATCCTTCTTCAGAATACCTTCAGCATACCTTCTGAAGAAGGGTCACTGGACCTGAGACTTTAAGCATGACCTTTACCACTGTGCTTATCAAGAATCTATCTACCTCAGCCTCAAAAAGATTCAAAGACTCTGCTGTTTGCTTTCCTAATAACTGTGGTACCTGCATACCAACGTTCTGTGATTCATGCACCAGGGGATACCCTGATCCTTCTGCATCTTGGGGGCTCGATAATCTCACACCATTTAGACATGCTTTTTCTTACCACCAAATGGATAATTTCACATTTTTCCACAATATGCCATTTGCCAAATCTTTGTCTACTCATGTAACCTACTTATATCCTCTGTAGCCTCCTTATTTTCTCTTCACAACTTACTTTCCTACCAAGCTTTGTGTCATCAGCAATTTAGCAAACTCTCCCTTGATCCTTAGGGCAATTAAGAATGGGCAATAAATGCATGAGCATTGTCAACCAAGTCCACATCCCATGAACAACCAAAACAAAATTCCCAGATTTAAATTTCTCCACCTTCAGTGGTTGTGCTTTAGGTTGTCTGGGTCCCAAGTTCTGTAATTCCTTCCCTATACTTATCTGCCTCTTTATCTCACCTTAACACTCTTTAAACAGACGCTTTTAGTTATCTGAACTATTATCACCTTATGTAGCTCAGTGCCATGCTCTGTTTTATAATGCTTCTTTGATGTATCTGTGATGTTTCATTATATTAAAGATGCTATATAAATACAAATTGTTGTTGTGAATTTTCAACTCTGGCAGAAAGATACTTCCTGGCAAATCAAATACACAAAATTTCTCCTTTTGAGTGGCCTAGTTCTGTGCACCTCTGTTATTTGTCTTCATTCCTTTGTTGTTTTGCCTTCAATTACAAGAGTATTTTTATGGATAGCCATAATGTACCCTATGCCAAGGGTTCCAGAAGAATGAGACTGCAGAAAACTGCTAGAAGGCAGCTGGCAGAATCCTTTTTCAGTTGAACAACTGAGAAAAACCTTTCTTCCAACCAGTCAGGGTTTTCATTCGCAAGTTAATAGACATTAAAGGCCTGAAAGCTAAATCATTTAGTTATTTAGTGGCATGTAGAGATTGTAGAAGAATTCTTCAAGGCAGCCAAGTTTTGCGGAGGGGCTTCTTAAAAAGGGGAAGGTCTCCAAATTGCATATGCCAAAGGCCTAACCCTCATTTCATTCAAAGGTTCTTGTTGTTGGAACCTTTACCAATTTTATAAGCAATATAATTCAATCTTAGGCGTGGGGGGGCAACAAGTTTCTAGGTCTTTGTCCTCTCTTCAAATTGACTTCAAAACATCTTCTTAAATACAAAATATGAAGAGAACACATATTTGAAAATACCAGAATACGTATCACAAAGTGGTTTTATTGTTCTGACGTATATTTGCAATAAGTGCTTGTTAACCTCAGCCTTTCTCAGTTGGCATCTATGCTATTCTCAAATCTGTTTAATGCTACTTTAGCCACTCACCACATGTAGCTGATTGGCAGTCATTAAGTACATTTCCGAATTAACAATGAGTAACAGACTTTGTCATTAGCCATATCGTCTTCTTATTTGCAAAATGCATGCCTGTGAACTTTGACCTTTTCATGCCTTTGCTAGTAAAATGAGAAGTAGAATGTATCAGTATCTTGTGATTGTTGTGAGTGGTTTACTTCCTTAGTTACCAAACAGTGGTAGATGTGTATTAATAAATGTGTACATGTGTAGTAATTAATGAGCACATATGAAGTATTTCTAGGAAAATTTGTATATGTGGCTAAAACTGTACCACCATATTCACAATTGCGCTAGTCAGTGATTGTACACTTAATGTTTCTAAATCATAATCAGAAACATGCAAGAATTGCGTGCTATTGCAAATAACCTCTAAATTTTCACCCCACCCTTCAGGGAAATATTTGGCTTGTTTTCAGTACCTCCTTTTAGCACAGATAAGATTAGGACCTTAGTACACCGTGGCTGGTAAAGACCCATGCTCATTCACTAAACTCTCAATTATTAAATGTATCTAATCCCTATAGTCAATAATTAAGTTAAATTGAATAATAATCATGTAAGATTTAATCATAATTTTCAGAAATTCCTTTTTAATCACTTGAAAACTAAAAATAAATCCAAAGAATTCATACATTGGATGGGATTTTTTTATGGATGAAGTCAAGATTACATTTATGTAACTTTAACAATGTTACAAATGCCATACAACGGAAAAGAATTATCAGATGACTGGGCAGTGTAATGCAGTAATTGTGAAATGTGGTAATTAAACATAGTCATGACGTTTATTGCAGTGAAATTGGCCACTCAACTTAACCACTCTAAGCTGGAGCCTCCTACCACATTATTTACTTTATCTCATCCTCTGAATCTGTCCATTTATTAATTTCTTACACATAGCTAAAATTGAATGAGTTCTAGTTGTCTATAGCCTCACCCTTTGCTATAATGGCATCCTACAGTCCTACAACATTGTTTTCCTCTGGCTTCTTGTCCCTGCCCCATTTCCTTTCCCCACTTCTGGCTGTATATGTCCTGACATGGCATTCCCTTAACCCTTAGTCTTCTATTTTTAAGTAAAAACAGAAATTGCTAGAGAAACTTACCAGGTCCAGCAGCATCTGTGGAGTGAGAAACAGAGCTAATGTTTCAAATCCAGTGACCCTCCCTCTGTTTTTGTTGCAGATTTCCACCATCCACATTTCTTTATTTTATTTTTTTTTTTTTTTGAAACCTCCTTAAAACTGAACTCAGACAATGCTTCCATCTGTATTGATCTCTCCTTCATTGCTTAGTGCTAGTTTTCATTTGATTACCTGTGATTCACGTTGGGACCTTTTACCTTGTGAAAGGGACTACATAAATTTCGGGTGAGCCCACATTTATCTATTTTTTCCTTTATTTTCTTTTGCGTGACAACTGTTAATCGTTCTGTTATTCAGTACCTTTTTTTCTTTGTTTGTCACATGACTCTGCCTTTGGCTTTACAGCACTGACCTTTTTGTTACTGAACCTCAATCCAATTGCAGAAATTCTCTTTTGTTCTTTCTTAGTCGTCCTCTCCCCTTTTACCTGTTTACAACCTATTACATCTCTAACTTTTCTGAGTTCTAACCTTAAACATTAATTGTGATACTCCCTCCGTTTTATAAACGTAAGTTGTAGTACAGCATTTGATTGTTTATAAATGTCTGGATACCAGAATTCAGGAATTAAAATATTTCTCTGGACTTAACTTTTCCATTTATGGAAGAGTGCTTTTTTCAAGAAATGCATGGCGCCTGGTCCACTATGACCCAAATCATACTTTTCTCACACAAATGTCTGCTGGTCTTTTCATTAACTATACAACTGGCTTCTTCATCGCCTGTCTGATGAAATCATGCAATAGAAAAGATGGAAATGCTCACTGTTGCTGAGTATTTTCAACATTCATACCACTGGCATCATATTTAAATCCCAGATCCATAGTTTGTAGGACAGTGCAAACCAGAAGTGGTCTAAGCACTGTGGTCCTGGACCATTAACCCTAAGGGGACAGCCCAGAAAGGCAAATTAGCTCCTCAACTTGCCAGCAAGGTCTTGAGGTGCTGGCAAGGACAATTTGGAGAGGCGGGCAATGCTATATCTAGCTAATCAGCGAAGTAAGCCCCGCCACCAGACTCAACCAGCCTGGACTAAGATAGCAGCCTGGGTTGGTGCAGCATCCCAGGTGAAATGCAGTGCACAATAGTACAGAAAGAAGATTAATGATCTTCCATACTCCACAAAGAGTCATCATCTTCAGTCTGCTAATTAAAACTGATAGAGTCACAACTCACTCTAACTCTGCCACTGCACAAACCGTTCGTCAAGGTTGATGGATGACAACTCATTATTGCATAGATTTGTCCATTTATTCCCTACCCGAACCCAATCGTCCAACCCATCCTACCAAACTACTTACTAACCCTTCCTGGCCTCTGCACTTCCTATTCACTCACTGGAGAAACTTCACGACCTGTGCTGCCCCTGCATCACCACTAGCAGCTCTCTAAGCCACACCCATCATTCTCAATCTCTCTCTTGTGTCTTTGAAGGAATGTTTGGCCCACTCCCTGGACTGATGTCTCCATTACACATGATTAACATACCTGCAATCCCTTGATTGGTTGCACCCGACTTGTAGGACTCATAGTGGCCAACCTATGACCGGAATTAGATGAGCCCCATGATTGATTGTGGTAGCACTCCTTGTCTGACTGTAGCCCTACTTGACTACATTAAGGGTTGATTTTCTTTGACTTTTGACACATGGCAGTTTGGCCAAATCACATGCTGTCTGTGTGACATTGACATAACATGGTGCCATACAGGAACACGTCCAGCCTTTGACTGTTCAATTATCTGAGTTTTGACAAGGTGCCACCTCTCCGTAAGCATTAGAAAACAAAGCAAGACACAGAAGCTGGAAGCATCTTAGTAAGAACAAAATGATTGAGCATGAGGAAATAAAGCTAAGCGCTATAAGGTGTACCCTGTGTAGATACATGAGTTGCACGCACGTCACAACATGCGAAGAGGCCTGGCAGAAATATGCAGGTGTGCCTGAGCTGCAAACTGATGTTCCTTACAAATGAAGTGGTGTATGAGTTGGCAGGCACAATAGCTCAGTGGTTAGCACTGCTGCATCACAGTGCCAGGGACCTGGGTTCAGTTCCACCCTTGGGCAACTGTCTGTGTGGAGTTTGCACATTCTCCCCATGTCCACGTGTGTTTCTGCTGCGTGCTTCAGTTTCCTCCCACAGTCCAAAGATGTGCAAGTTTGTTGGACTGGCCATTCTAAATTACCCATAGTGTTCGGGAATGTGTAGGTTAGGTGAGTTAGCCATGGGAAATGCAGGATTTCAGGGATAGGGTAGGGGGATTAGTCTAGGTGGGATGCCTTCTGGCAAGTCAGTGTGGACTCATTGGGCCGAATGACCTGTTTCCACACTGTAGGGACTCTATAGAGTTGATGTGACAGCAGGCATGATTAAGTACTGATGTTTTGCCATTGACCACTTGTCTGGATGAAGGGTGGAGGGAACGGTGTCTATAGAGCATGTGATGAAGACAGACCCAGAGGAGCAAGCAGCAAATTGCTGCCACCAGGATACTGCTCAGACATTTGTATCAGGAGTTGGTGCTATCTAGTTTCTTGAGGAAGGAGACAGTTAGAAGCTCATAGAATCAAAGAGATGTACAGCACAGAAACAGACCCTTCGGTCCAACTTGTCCACCCGACCAGATATCCTGAATTAATCTAGTCTCATTTGCAAGCTTTTGGCCCATCGCACTCTAAACCCTTCCTATTCACATAACCATCCAGATGCCTTTTAAATGTTATAATTGTACCAGCCTTCATCACTTCCTCTGGCAGCTTAGTCTATACACGCACCACCCTCTGCATGACAAAGTTGCCCCTTAGGTCCATTTTATATCTTTAACCTCTCATCTTAAACCTATGCCCTCTAGTTTCAGACTCCTCCACCCTGGGGAAAAGACCTTGTCTATTCACCCTATTCGTGCCCCTCATGATTTTATAAACCTTCGTAAGGTCACCTTTTATGCCGTCAATGGGAAAATAGCCCCAGCTTATTCAGCCTCTCCCTATAGCTCAAACCCTCCATCCTGGCAACATCCTTGTAAATCTTTTCTGAACCCTTTCAAGTTTCACAACATCCTTCCTATAGCAGGGACACCAGAATTGTACGCAGTATTCCAAAAGTGCCTAACCAATGTCCTGCACAACTGCAACATAACCTCCCAACTCATATACTCAAAGCACTAACCAATAAAGACAAACATGCCAAACATGTTCTTTACTATCCCTGCGACTGTATAAAAATTATTTGTGTTCTTGATAACATTCAAATGCACAGAAATCAGTTAGAATTTTTTTGAGATTTCTGATTTAGTTTATTCTTGTCACATTTTACCGTGTTTCTCACCATCGGCCGCACCACATAAAGGAGTGGCGAATTCCACTCCCATATTCTGCATTCAAAGCATATCCTATCTGCGCGTTTAAATTATTTATTGTTTTGTGACTATCCTTTATCTATCCAAAATATCTCAGTTTGACTGCAAATGCTTTATTTTTAATCTTCTCATTCAACTACATAATATTATCCCTAAATGTTATAATTTGTTTTGTTTATTTTACATTTATTTGAGCTATATTTAAGATATTCTCAGTGAAGATCAGCTGCATGTTTATAATGAAGAAAAAATAGGGCCTTGGAATCTCAAACATCCTGTGTTAAACTATTTGTTTATCAACACTACCCACTCACCTCAGAGGCTTGATTTCATATCAAACCTGGACAATGGAATAATGGCCTTCTCTGTATTTTGGTTCTAAATTTGGACTGAATCAACTCATGATTTGGAAAGCATGGATCTGACAAATAAATTGACGTCACCCAGCACAACCTGGCATTCAATTGGCAATGTTGTTCAAAAAGGCAAGAAGCAGAGCTGATGTGGGTACAGAAAATAAATTGTATCAATAAGGGGAGAAAGTTTGGAAAGCAGATTATCAGGCTGGAATATAAGGGAGCTTTACTGTTTCCTTTCTCTGAAAAAGTGTGCAATTGTTTAAAAATTTGTGAAGAAAAGGCAAAATTTCACATATTCCTCAGATCTGGTATCCTTCAAATTTGTTTCTTTCAAAATTCTCCAGAAAGTCTATGTTGAAAAATCTGGTTATAATATTTTAATCCTTCAACTCAGCTCCCACTTTCTCCCTTTCATGAAGTAATCCAGACTGTGCCCCTGTATCAAGTCCATTTGTTCATCAACCTTGTGCTCAAAGACCTAATTGTCTCCCAATCAAGCAATAGTTTTTTTTAAAAAAATGTTATTCTTATTGTCACATCAATCCATGGCCTCCCCCTTATCTATCTATTTCTGTAATATCCTCTTGTCCAATCTCTCAAATATAGCTACATTAATCTGATTCTGGTCTCATGAGCATCCCTGATGTTACTTACTCTTCTCTTAATGGTTATGTCTTCAACTGCCTAGGCCCTAAACTCTGAAAGCTCCTTCCTAAACCTTTCTGCCTCACTGTCTTCAAGGCACTCCTTAAAATCTATCAATTGAACAAGATTTTAGACATCTGTTGAAATGTTGCCTTATTTGGCTCAATGTCTAATTTATAACGCTACTGGGAAGCACTTAATTTAAAGCTACTACGTGACATAAGTTACTGTGGACAAAAGACAGGTTTTAAACCCAGTTTACAAACTTCCATTTCTACTTCAGTTTCTTATGGCAGTTGCAGTCACTCATTTGATCGGGTGATCATATCGGAGAGGAATGAAAAGTTAGCCAACTGTGCCCCCTAATGGGATAAACAGGAAGTGTTATTCACAATAACCATGACAATATGACCAAGCTGGATCTCCTGAACACAGAAGATATCATGGTTTTGGGTGAATTGTCGGCAAGATGTAAACTTGAGGAAAAAGTGTAAACACAATTTATGGATCAAAAAAGTAAAATCCTCAAAGAGTTACCTTTCAGCCTCCTGTGCTGACTCTGATGTTCGCTCTGATTTCACAGTTAATAATCTGACTAATATTTGCACCTTCTGACCAGCACAAAATGTGTAATCAGTGATACAAGTCAGTTTGCCGAGATCATTAGTCAAAAGGATCAGAGGGAAGTTCCAGAAAATTGAGGAAGTGAATGAAAAAGTACAGCAATCCATGTTTCAATGTAAACAAAAGTGTGAGGTGACGCAGAGTCAAAAAGTAACTTGGATCCCAAAGGGGGAAGCCTGCCAATTAATATATTGTTCTGGACTATTCTCCAAGAAACACTTTGTACCTGAATGGACTAGAAAGGCCATTAATCATATTTTTGAATCAGATATCATGGCTGGGAACTGATTACAGATTGGCTGCCTTCATAATGCATTTGATTATTTTGATCAGTGCTTTTATCTATTTAACTCTAAAACAAATCGAGAAAAAATCATAGACCTGTTTCCTTCAGATTCTCTGGCTTTTAAAACCTAGTTGAAATAAAAAGCGACTGAGATATCTGCAGTCATCCAATTCTGATCTCATGTACACTTCTGATTTCTTTACCTGCAGCTTTAGCAACCATGCCTTTAGCTGCCAAATGGGCCCTAAGCTTTGGAATTCCCTCCCTAGACCTATCTTTCTACTTCCTTCTCCTCCTTTAAGACCATTCCTTAAAGCCCACTGCTTTTTTTTCCGCGCTTGGCTTGATATCACATATGGTTCAGTTTCAGATTAACACTTCTGTAAAACATTTTTCTCATTCTACTTTCCTATGTTAAAGGTGCTATCTAATTGCAAGTTTTTTTTTAAAATTCATTCACAGGATGAGGGCACAGCATTTATTGCCCATCCCTAATTGCCCAGAGAGCAGTTAAGAGTCAACCACATTGCTATGGGTCTGGGGTCACATGTAGGTCCAGGTAAGGATGGCAGTTTCCTTCCCTAAAGGACATTAGTGAACCAGATGGGTTTTTCCTGACAGTTGACAATGGATTCATGGTCATCATTAGATTCTTTTGCCATCACTTGCCATGGCAGGATTCGAACCAGTGTCCCCAGAATGCTATCTGGGTTTCTGGATTAACAGTCCAGTGATAATACCACTAGGCCACTGCCTTGCAAAAGCTGCTCCAAACTACTGTCAAAATCCTACAATGTCAATAATGTTTGCACAAATAGAGCACCCAAAAACCACAGCATAAGCGAAAGTAGCAGCAAACCTCTCCCCTTTTTGCAGGGACAAACCAAGGACTGATGCCCATAACTTTTTTAACTCATCTTTTTACTCAATCCCCATTTCTAATTTATGGGTATCTTTGTTATGTATAATTTCTCTTGCATTTTAATAATTCACCCTTTAACTCAAGAAAACTTGGTTAACTTGGCTCCTTTTAAAAAAACATACTAACATTGGGCCTGGGAAAGAGAAAGGATCCTTTATTTTGAGTTAACTTTGTTAAGGCCAAACTGTGATGGGGGTTGAATAAAAAAGAGAGCCAGTTCTTCACTCCTCACCAACGTCACAGTAAATTGAGGATCCATGCCTGGTGACTGCTCATAACCCTTTACAGATGATCACATACTCATTGAATTGAAAAAGCATAACTTTTTAAAAGTTCTAACTCTGATAACAACTGTGAGTGAGAAGACAGGAATTTATTAATTCCTTCAGATTTGACGCTAACATAATGCAGTCCAGGACCTAACACTCACCGTGGATTCTGTTCTTATTTCAGACTGGAGGCCTGTGATCAGAGGTGTGCCACAAGGATCGGTGCTGGGTCCACTGCTTTTTGTCATTTATATAAATGTGAACATAGGAGGTATGGTTAGTAAGTTTGTAGATGACACTAAAATTGGAGATGCAGTGGACAGCAAAGAACGTTACCTCAGAGTACAACGGGATCTTGATCAGATGGGTCAATGGGCTGAGGAGTGGCCGATGAAGTTTAATTTAGTTAAATGTGAGGTGCTGCATTTTGGAAAGGCAAATCAGGGCAGAACTTATACACTTGGAGGAAAGGTCCTGGGCAGTGTTGCTGAACAAAGAGACTTTGGAGTGTAGGTTCATAGTTCCTTGAAAGTGGAGTTGCAGGTAGATAGGATAGTGAAGAATGTGTTTGGTATGCCTTCCTTTATTGGTCAGTGCATTGAGTATAGGGTTGGGAGGTCATGTTGCAGCTGTACAGGATATTGGTTGGGCCACTTTTGGAATACTGCATGCAGTTCTGGTCTCCCTGTTATAGGAAGGATGTTGTGAAACTTGAAAGGGTTCAGAAAAGATTTACAAGGATGTTGCCAGGATGGAGGGTTTGAGCTATAGGGACAGGCTGAATAGACTGGGGCTGTTTTCCCATTGAAGGCATAAGGGGTGACCTTACAGAGGTTTATAAAATCATGAGGGGCATGGATAGGGTAAACAGGCAAGGTCTTTACCCAGGGTGGGGGAGTTTAAAACCAGATGGCATAGGTTTAAGGCGAGAGGGGAAAGGTACAAAAGGGACCTAAGGGGCAACTTTTTCACGCAGAGGGTGGTGCATGTATTGAATGAGCTGCCAGAAGAAATGGTGAAAGCTGGTACAGTTATAACATTTAAAAGGCATCTGGATGAGTATGTGAAAAGGAAGGGTTTAGAGTGATCTGAGCCAAATGCTGGCAAATGGGACTAGATTTAAATAGAATATCTGGTCGGCATGGACAAGTTAGACCGAAGGGTCTGTTTCCATGCTGTATATCTCTATGGGTCTATGACTCTATTTCAAAGTTCCAGCATCTGCAGTATTTTGGTTTTGGATTGATTTATAGAGATTGGATCAAATTTACGAATAAACAACTAACTTGCCACTTTGCAGAGTGAATCATTGGTTATTTTACGAGTTTCTTTTTGCAGGTGTATGCAGACTTTTCCCTGTATCAATGAAGAATGTAAACCTTGATATAAACATTGACCTGAAAAAAAAAGGGCCTGACCTAAGAGAGCTTTTTTGAGAGCCATGTGACAACCAGCTTCAGTAATGAGTCAAAGCGTGACTAATTCTAAAGGGTGGCAGATACATGGGAACACCACTACCTCCAAGTTCCCCTCCAAACCACACACCATCCTGACTTAAAAATATATCTGGAAGTAGTAATGTGGGTTTTGGTCAATATTTACTTATGTGGATGTAGACATTCCATGTCTTAATGGAGAGGATTTAGTGTAAGAAGTCCAGACTAAGGTCAAATTGGACACTGACGGAGGATGATGGAATCACTTACAAGAGTATGGAATTTGTCTTAGGAGCCAAAGACAGTGGTTTTCATTTTCCTAACATTGAACTCGAAATAACTGCAGTTCAAAACTGGACATTATTAGTTTATATGTAGATACTGACACTCTAACCAACCCATGGCTGTGGCTAAGATTGCTAAAGAGCAGACTGAAGGGATGGCAATATATTTCCACATCAGCATGAGGTGAGTTTGGAAGGTGGTGGCTAAGAGTCTTAGAGAATTACTGCAATGCAACATATAGATGGTATACATTGCGGCTACTGAGTGTTGGTGGTGGAGGAAGGCAAGATTTAAAATCCTGAGAGGTCTTGATTTGGTTGATATTAAAAAGATGTTTCCTCTTGTGGAAAATTCTAGAATTAAAGGTCACTATTTAAAAATAAGGGTCACCCATTTGAGATTAGAAGAAAATTTTTTCTTCACAGAGACTAAAGAAACGGAATCTATTCCTGGAAATGCTCTCCGATCGTATAGGAAGGCTAGAATTGTGCCAAGGTAATCCCATCAAGCTGAGCAGTTGACAAGAAGCACAAAGGAGTTACATTTTAAAATTAAAAATGAAAGTTTGTATTTAAAATATTTAAATTAGCATTCCTTTAAACAGGTAGTTCCTTAATGTCTGGCTATCATGGGCTTCAGGATAATGCTACATTTTTGGAGTTCTTTGTGATGTGATCCTAAGTAGAGGAAAAACTGTCTGCTTTGTTGTACACCATAGTCCAACTGGAGAATAGAGCTGCTCTTTCAATTGAAACAACTGGTCATGGTTTAACCTGAGGGTCACCACGCCCAAGGCAAGGGGAGAGTCCTTCATGGTAAGCTAAGCCCATGCAGGAACTGAACCCCACTGATGGCATCACTCTGCATCAGAAACCAACCAGCTCACCAACTAATCTAACCAATCTCCCTATCTGCCCATACCCTTTTGCTGAAAATAATATCCCATGCCATATTTAATGAAGAACAGCCAACAAGGAGGTGACAGCCCTGTGGTATTATACATGGACTGTTAATCCAGAGATCCAGTTGATGTTCTGGGCACTCAGGATTGAATCCTGCCATGGCAGATGGTGGAATTTGAATCCAGTTCTTAAAAATCTGGAATTAGGAGTCCAATGATGATTATGAATCCATTCGATTGCTGGTTCACTTATGTCCTTTAGGGAAGGAAGCAGCCATTTTTACCTGGTCTGGACTACATCTAACTCCAGACCCGCAGTAATGCGGTCAACTCTTAACTGCCCTCTGGGAAATTAGGGATGGGCAATAAATGCTGGCCTAGACAGCGACGCCTTCATCTTGTAGATAAATAAAAAACTCTTGACCAACTATTCCTCCCTAAAATAAAATTACCTACAGCACACCGAATTGCCATTACTCTCCTTTTGGTTTGCAAAACCTCCAGAGAATTGACTCTAGTCTTTGTCATTTCTCGAGGGTGCAGCTATTTTTGGGAAAGTTGGCGTATTTTGGCCAATCCTCTTTGCCCTTATGCAGTCGGTGGGATCTTCTTGAACTGCTGCAGTCCTCAAGATGACGGTGCTGTCAAATTTGGGATTCTCAGCAATTTTGACCCGGCCACACCCCTGCTTGAGAAATGTTTTAGATTCTGTCTTAATATTAAGTCGCTGCTTTGTCAATAGAACCACCTGCGATAAAGCGCGTGCGCAGTAAACCCCGGTCGCGTCGTCCCTAACGAGAAGATGACGTGAGTGGAGGAGGACGCGCGCGTGAAACCGCCGTGTGCGTAATGGTCGTGACGTCAGTGCGTGCACGGGAATCGGTGACGTCGGTAAGGTGAACATTGGGAAGATGGCGTCGTCAGTGTTGTGTTGCTTGAGATGGTGTGGAGATGGAGGCTCTGGACACATTCAGCTGAAAGAAATGCCCGCCGTCCAGTTAGACACGCAGCACATGGGTAAGTCAGCAAGCGGACAGATTTAACACGCATGATTAGGGTTCACCTCAGAATGTCAGTTGTCTTGATGTCAACACCCGCCTCCTCACAAACTGGGTGCCAGCCACTCGTTTGAAGATGAGGATGTATGTTTGATGTACACCATCTAAAATTAAACACATCTACAGTTCTTCACATACGTATAGCAGCCCACTCCTTAGACGCTGTTGTGATGCACGAATGACCCTTCGGCTTGTGAGTTGTTTTAACTTACACTGCAGTGTATTCACTGAATACTTCTATTTAGCAATGATATTGTTCATTGGAGTCTCCTGCGGTTTCTAACTAACTAGAATCGTAATTTCCCAATTTTAAACATACGCGTCTAACTTGAATCATTGACTCAGTAACGCTAATCTCAAAATCTCGGTGTTAGTAGCACAACGTATGGCTAGTTTTCTGCCATTGGGCGATAGTAGATATCGTGGCATCCGGAAGTGTCATTAGACGTTCTGATGCTACGTGGTGTTGATAAGCGTGTGGTACCAATGTACCAATAGGCGTTGAGACACAAAGCAATACCGATTAACAATATTTATTTGTTAAATAATTATTTATTTGAAATGTAGAAAAGATAACAGCAGAAGAAAAATAATTGCAGTACCATGTTATGATCTTGAGAGACTGATAGGAGTTACAATTTTGATTTTAACTTGAGTAATGAATTAAAGTATTAGACAAGATTTCACATTTTAAATAAAAACAACAATTAAACAAAGCACGCACTACTAATTCAATGCTATGTTTTGTAAACATTCATTCCTTTGTCCCAAAAGTCTATTTTATTTCCATCAAAGACTTCCCTTTACACCTCAGGCCCTTAAAGATTCCTTACTTTTGGGACCAAACTGAAGAACATCACTACTGTTAGGAATTTGCTTTCATGTCCCTCCATGATCTTGCTGTTCTCTGACTTTGAGTCTTCTTAGGAGTCTTTCTATTAGCATTTAACCAGGTGAACCTCCACTTCTCATTGAGAACCTCAGGATTGTAAACACTGCAGCTCAAGGAAGAGTTTCATTGCTCTCTTGCTCAGTGACTTCAAAATAAAAAAAATTTTCCATTAGCTCTTGACTACCCAAGCACCCAGTGCTGTCAACTTTCTCTCTCCTTCTTTACTTGTGTCTGAGGGAAAAATACACAGACAAAGCAAACACAGACTACCTCTGTAACCTATCCCCATTGTAATTTACCTGACACCCCTTTGTCCCAGATGGAGGTGCAAACTAATTAACTGACTTCCCAGACATGGTTTTTGATCTAACAAGTAGATGGATACTTTAAGGCCATCTCCTGTTTACTGGTTGCTTTTCCACTTTTATTTTGGTCTATGAAACGGTAAATAATTTGTTTGTCTAAGAAAGACAGGGCAGTTCTTCTCAGGCTTGCTGTCTTTGGTTCTCCATCTGAAGAGGCCCATCTGTTTTAGGCTCTCAGCATTTTAACGTTGATCTTTTAGAATTAGAATTATTGTTGTTTGTAAACAAAAATACAATGAAAAGTGTTTTCTCACATGCAAAATGCAGTCTCGCCATGCTCTGCTGCTGTCTCAAAACACTGAATGTAATGCAAGATTTTTTTGCAGTATTCATCTTTCCCTCCTCCTCTTGTTACCCTCTGCTACTCCTCCGTTTGCTGCTTGACATCATCTGGGTCTCCGTAATGGACCCACCTCTGCTGTCACTGCCAGTCCTGTAACTGCCACATCCGAGCCAGAGTCATAGGCCTGGTCTCATAGCTCACGGAAAGATCCATGATATGTAAATACCTTGAGTGTTCTGACACCTTCCTGAATTCCAGAGTTTCAATTATTTTGTATTTAACAAATAAATTTTCCTCAAAAAGAAAATGTTATATTCCTACAACACGTGAATCATGAAATTAGACATTTTCACAACATATAGTTCATAATCATTATAACATCATGGATGATGTATATCAACCGTATTATTAACAGTGATTCCAGTCATTAAAACACACTTCCCTAATGCTGTGATTCAATTTAAAAATACGTAGAGGCTTTAGGAAGAAAGGCTTTGTGGCATTAGGCCTAGCCTTCTGTTCCAGCTCTCTCTCTTTCACATGATCAAATAGTTATAGTCACAGTTATCCATCATAATATAATCTCTCATACCCTTTTTATTCAACATCAATTCACTCTGTTGACATAGATTCTACATCAGAAACAAACCCTCTTGAGTTTCACAGCCTCACCTTAGTGCCTTCTCCTGTTCTACGCTGTGAGCATTTTAATGTTTCAATTTCCATCACTTAACTGTACAATTACTACTTATTTCTATGGAAGTATCCATACTTTGCTGCATTATGTGAATTTTTAAGCCAAAATAAGTTCTGGTTTTCAATCCTTCACGTTTCCTCATTACTAGGCACATCCTAATTAATCTAAGGCTCAAGTGCTGTGGGAACACAAGTATTATCACAACATACACTTCATAAACTTTATAACAATTGTAATTGTCGTTTGTTACGTATAACTGAGAGCTTTCTTACATGCCGTAGACAAAGAATATTCATATTTTACAACTCAATTGTACAATGCTAAGGATGTTGAATGTAAGGATGTACTATGTTGAAAGGGAGCATTTTTGTTGTGGCTCAGTTTGTTAATTAAACCCTGTGGTGCCACTCGGAGACGAAATTTAGAATGAAAGATTAAAGGAAAATGTTAAACATGTCACCTGCTGGTGTTGCATAATTATATATATGTTAATTTTATGTAATAGATGAATCATAAAAAGCTGGAATACAAGTTCAGCAGGTAAAAGGGAAAGCAATTGGAATGCTAGCCTTTATTTCAAAAGGAATGGAGTATAAAAGTAGGGAGGTTTCACTAAAACTATATTTGGCATTAGCTAGACCATAGTTGGAATATTGTGAACAGTTTTTGGCCCCGTTTCTAAGGTAAGATATACCGGCGTTGGAAGTAGTACAGAGAAGGTTGACTAAGCTGAAATCTCCTCTCCACCTATCCTCTCCTCTATCCATCTTCTATCTGCCTCCCCCTCCCCCGTTTCTGATGAAGGGTCTAGGCCCGAAACGTCAAGCTTTCCTGCTCCTATGATGCTGCTTGGCCTGCTGTGTTCATCCAGCTCCACACCTTGTTACCAAGTATGAAAGGACTGTCTTACGAGACAGAGTGAATAGACTGGGCCTGTAATCATTAGAATTTAGAAGAATGACCTTCTTGAAACATACAGGATTCCTTAGGGGTTTCACAGGTTAGGTGCAGAAAGATGGTTTCTGCTTGTTGGAGTGTCTGCGACCAGAGGGCATAATCTCAGAGTAAAGGGTCACACATTTAAGACAGATGAGGAGGAATTTCTTCTCTGAAGATAGTGAGTCAGTGAAATTCTTTACTACAGAGGGCTGTTGAGCGTGGGTGGTTAAGTAGATACAAGGTTGGGATAGGCAGATTTTTAATCAGTGAGGAAATCAAGGATTATACTAAAAAGGCAGGAACGTGAGTTGAGGATTATTCAACCAGCCGTGCCCTTAATAATGGAGCAGACTCTGTGAACTGAGTGGCCCACTTCTGCTCCTATGTCTTGTAATCTTATGACAGCTGATGAAACACTGGACTTTATGACACTAGATGGACTTTATCAGTGCAGTCATGCTGTTTGTAATGAAAAATGCACTGATGTTTCTACAATTAACCAGTAATTAGAGGACTTTGACATTGTAGATGGAAACAGTACAGTCACATAGTTTTTAGCCAGACCTGGGGAGGAGCATTTGCAGCCTTTGGCTGATCAGCTACAAAAAGCTTTAATTTTGGCCATGAGTGAATTTAGCAAGGCCAAGGTGACTTATCTGGGCCATACAATGGGACAAGATCAATTCACACCTAGAGAAGCAAACAGAAAGGTTACTTTGGATTTTCCTGGACCTAAGATGAAAGGTGAAATTTTACATTATGTTGGCATGAGTGGATTCTATCACATTTGTTGCAAACATTATCACTGTTGTTGCACCCTTGTTGAAAAAGGCTGAAAGTTTGAATGAATACAAGAGTGTCAAAGTTGTCTATGAAAATTTGAATGCTGTACTGCCAACAGCACTAGTTTTAACTGGCTGAATTATGCAAAGCTATTCAAACCGGCTGTTGAAGGCAGAGACATCTTTTTAGGGACTATTTTATTGCAAGTTAATGATTTGGGGGTGGAACAGTTAATCAGTTAATTTACAAAAAATTGTATATCAACAAAAATTTAACCATTATTAAAGAGACGTTGAGTCTTTACTGGCTGTGCATCACTTTGAAATATACATCTGCAACAACATGGAAGAAGAAACTTATTTACATGGACCACAATCCTTTGATTTTCTTAGGAAAAATTTCAGTTCAAGAATTTATGATTATTTCAATGGAGCTTAATATTCCAAACATATAATTTGAAAACCATTACAAGACTGGAAAAGAAAGTGTAATCACGGATGCTTTCTTTACTGTGTGATGAATAAAAACATACTTGTGTGCTTTGGTGTATATTTAATGTTAAAACATAATTATTGTAAATATTACATAGAACTCATGAAATGACTATTGGTGAATAATGAAAATGCCCCGAAGACACACTTTCACTGTTCTTTGGGGTGGAAGGTATGAAGTAAATGGTGTGATCTATATATATTTAGTATCATTTATCTGGGTTCTTGCATTGTGGGTTAGTGAGGTACTTGAGGTTTTCTGTGTAACTGCAGTTAATTAACTTGAAAGTATTTCTGTAGCCATGGTGATCTCTTTTAAAAACCGGTTTTGAAGCCTAGCTTTAGTATTGATTTTTTTTGTGTAGAATGCTTTGGTTTTACAACTGAACAAGACAAACGAGATGCAGTTTAAAAGGTCAGGAGCATTTTTAAGCTCAAGAAAAACACCCAAACTTAAGAGATTTTTTTTTAGTTTTGCTCCCAGTTTTAAGCAGACATGAATTTTTTTATTCATTTTGTGGGCTCTGGGCATTGCTGGCTGGCCAGCATTTATTGCCCATCCCTACTTGCCCTTGAAGGTGGTGGTGTTCCCATATATCTGCTGCCCGTGGGTTTGGAAGGTGCTGTCAGAAGATCTTTGGTGAATTTCTACAGTGCATCTTGTAGATAGTACACACTGCTGCTACTGAGCATTGGTGGTGGAGAGTATGGATGGTCGTGGATGTAGTGCCAATCAAGTGGGCTGCTTTGTCCTGGATGGTGTCAAGCTTCTTGAGTGTCGTTGGAGCTGCACTCGTCCAGGCAAGTGGTGAGTATTCCATCACCCTCCTGACTTGTGCCTTGTAGATGGTGGACAGGCTTTGAGGAGTCAGGAGGGGAGTTACTTGCCAGAGTATTCCTAGCCTCTGACCTGCTCTTGTAGCCACTATGTTTATGTGGTGAGTCCAGGTGAGTTTCTGGTCAACGATAACTCCCATAATTTTGAGCGGGCGACACAGTGATGGTAACACTATTGAATGTCAAAGGGCAGTGATTAGATCGTCTGTAGGTAGTCATTGCCTGGCATGTGTAACATGAATATTACTTGCCAGTTGTCAGCCCAAACCTGGATATTGTCCAAATCTTGTTGCATTGGGACAGAGACTGCTTTAGTTTCTGAGGAGTCATAAATGGTGCTGAACGTAGTGGAATCAGCAGTGAAGATCCCCACTTCTGACCTTATGATGGACGGAAGGTCATTGATGAAGCAGCTGAAGATGGTTGGACTGAGGACACTACCCGGAGGAACTCCTGCAGAGATGTCCTGGAGCTGAGATGATTGACCTCCAACAACCATAACCATCTTCCTATGTGTCAGTTATGACTCTAATTACCAGAGATGTTGCCCTTGTTACCCATTGATTCCAGTTTTTCCAGGGCTCCTTGCTGTCACACTCACCTCATCTCCCCTTTAAAATTCAGTTCTTTTGTCCATGTTTGAATCAAGGCTATAATGCGACCAGGGGCTCAGTGGCCCTGGCAGAACCCAAACTGGGTGTCACCTGAGCATGTGATTGCTGAGCAGGTGCTGCTTGATAGTACTGTTGATGATACCTACCATTACTTTACTAATGATTTGAGTACACTGATGGGGTGGTAAGTGGCTGGTTGGATTTGTCCGGCTTTTTATTACAGGACATACTTGTGCAATTTTCCATATTGCCAGGTGTATGCCAGTGTTGTAACTGTACTGGAACATCTTGGCTAATGGAGCGGCAAGTTTTGGAAGACAAGTCTTCAGTACTATTGCTGGAATGTTGTCAGGGTCTGTAGCCTTTGAAGTATCCAGTGTCTCCAACCATGGATTGAATCAAATTGGCTGAAGACTGGTATCTGTAATGCTGGGGACCTCTTGAGGAGGTTGAGATGGATCATCCATTTGGCACTTCTGACTGAAGAGTACTGCGAAAGCTTCAGCCCTATCCTTTGATGTGCAGGGCACCTCCATCATTGAGGATGGGGATATTTGTAAAGCCTTCTGCTCCTGTGAGTTGTTTAATCATCCATCACCATTCATGATTGGATGTGACAGGTCTGCAGAGGTTAGATCTGATGCATTGGTTGTGGGGTCACTTAGCTGTGTCTGTCACTTGCTGCTTCTGTTGTTTGGCAGGGAAACTCCCGGCTGTGTACCATTGTGCTGCCACCCTCTGCTGGGTCTGTCCTGCCGGATTGGACAGGACATACCCGGGATGTTGATGATGGTGTCTGGGACATAGTCATACACTTGGAATCATAGCTTAAGACAATATTAGGATGTTGCTTGACTAGTCTGTGAGAGAGCTCTCCCAATTTTGGCACTAGTCCTCAGGTGTTGGTAAGGAAGACTTTGCAGGGTTGACAGGGTTGTTTCTGCCGTTGTCCTTTTGGTGCCTAGGTCAATGCCAGGTGATCCATCTGATTTCTTTTCATTGAGACATTGTAGTGTTTGGTCCAACTGACGGCTTGCTTGGCCATTTTGGAGGGCAGCTGAGAGTCAACCACATTGCTGTGGGTAAGCCAGACCAAGTGAGGACGGCACATTTCCTTCCTTGAAAGACATTAGTGAACCAGATTTTTTTTTCAACAATCGACATTGGTTTCATGGCGATTAGTAGATTCCTAATTCCAGATTTTTTAAAATGTTGAATTTACATTCCACCATCTGCTGTGGTGGGATTTGAACCCAAGTCCCCAGATTAATCATCTAGCAAGAGTACTACTAGGCCATCACTTGAATGAACATAGTGCTCCTGAGAAGGAAAGGATAGAGTGAAACTAAATCATCTTAAAGAGCTAGTGTTAGTCCTAGACCTGGACTTGAAGTGTGGAATAAAACCCTGAAGAAGTTACTTAAAGCTGAGTTCATGTAAGATCAGGTGTATAGTAACTTAAGGAGGAGCTATCTGCAGTTCCAGCCTACAAGTTAAAGGCCACATTTGTTAATACCACCATATATATGCTGTGTACCACTTAAATGCATGCATATTTGGGGAAAGGGGAATCACATCATCACTCTCTCTTCCTTCTCCCCCGAACGTACATCCTAACTCCACATTGCTGAACCTTGTATCAAAATCTTGCTTCGCTGTTCATACACAGTGCAGGATTTGTGTATGACAACATTTGACATTTACACAATGACTTAAGGGGTTTTGGAAGCGGGAGTATGCATGTTTCTGGATCAGCACACATGCATAGTTGCCCATAATTGTCAGTGGCAGCAGGCTCTGCCCAAGTTAAAATGTCAAGTGTCTTTAACCATTTGAGGTGTTAGAGACAGGGACTCTGCTGTGAAGATTGTATGACTTGAGATTTTGCGTACTGTATTGGGGTTGGTTTTAGGTATTTTACATAAGCTGTTTTGGGATTATAATTTCACTGTTTCAAAAATATTTGAATTTTTGGTAGTAGATAATTTAGCTTATTCTATTTTTAATCTTCATTTCTTTTGTTAATTTTGTGTTTTATTGTTAAATCAAAACCTGTAGCATTGTGTGCTTATGTTTCAGCAAGAGACCACTTGTCCACTAATAACATCTGGTGGGATTGCAACACAGTAGCCTTGGGGTTAACATTGACTGGAAACTGAATTGGACTAGCCATATAAATACTGCCAAAGCAGGTGAGAGGCTAGGAATCCTGCAACGAGTAACTCACATTCTGTCTCCTCAGAGCATGTACACCATCCACAAGGGCACAAGTCAGGAATGTGATGTAATAGTCCCCATTTTCTTGGATAAATGCAGCTCCAACAGCACATGAAAAGCTTGACACTGTCCAGGATAAAGAAGCCACCACTGACTGACACTCAGTCGCAGCAGTGTGTACATTCTGGAAAATGTAGTTCAGAAATTCACCAATGTCCATTATATAGCACTTTCCAAACCGATGGACCTCCAATATCCAGAAAGACAAGGGCAGCAGATACGCCACTTGCAAGTTCCCCTTCAAGCCATTCATCATCCTTATTTGGAAATAACACACATTTGGAAAAGTCCTTTCCTAATAGTACTGTGGGCCTGCCTACACCAAATGGACTGCAGCCGTTCCAGACGGCAGTTCACCACAACCTTCTCCAGGGCAACTAGGGATGGGCAAAAATTCCTGGGCTAGCCAGCAACATCCCATTGATGGATTTAAAAATAGATAGGTTAAGTTGGCAAAAAGAGAGAGTCAAGGGAAATACGTGGTCATTCACTTTGGTAATAAGAGTGGAAAAAGTGGACTTGCAAATGGTGAGAAACTATAACATGTTGCTATTCAGAGGGATTTGGAAATTATTGTATTGGAAAAAGAGGCAATTGTACAGGGCTTAGGTGAGGTCACCCTGAATTACTGTGCACAGTTTTGGTCCCATACGTGAAGAGGGATATGGTTGCCTTAAAAGGTATGCGACAGAAAAGTTTGCTGGGGTGAGAAGGTCATTTTATGAAGAGAGATTTCGTAGAGTGCACCTAAACTTTGGAATTTAGAAAAACGAGAGGTGATATAATTCAAGTAACATTTATCTCTAGGACTAGTTTCAGAATAAGGGGGGGGCGTAGCTTAAAGTTTTGGCAAAGATCTATAGCTTGGGTTGTGGGTGAGGTTGTTGACTTGCTCGCCGAGCTGGCTTGTTTTCGTTCAGATGTTTCATCATCATGCCAGGTGACATCATCAATGGAACCACCAATGAAGCTTCATCAGAGGCTCCACTGATGTCACCTAGCATGATGATGAAACATCTGAACGAAAACAGCTCGGTGAGCAAGTCAACACCATAGCGGGGTAGCTGTTTTGGACTGCGCTAAGCATAAATTTTTTCCTTCGGGGGTTGCGATTCTTTGGAACTCTGTATAGAGAGGCTTTAAATATATTTCAGTCTGTAGTAGCTGTGAATAGTATGGGAAAAAATTTCTAGTAAAATGAAATTGAGGTCAAGAGTCAGCCATTATCTTAATGTTAGTGGAGGGTTTGAGGAGCTAATTGATCTAACCTGCTTGCATTTCATAGGAGTTCTCTCGAATTTGCTGCCAATATTTAGCCTTCATCCAACACTTTTAGAATATGACTTCATTAGTAATGCATGGCAGTATATAAGTGCAAGATTTGCTATAGCCATGAATTTACTTTTAAAAATTTGTTCAGATTATTAGTTTTGTTTATCTTCATAGGAACCGATGTCGTTATTGTGAAAAACGGGAGAAGAATATGTGGCACAGGAGGCTGCTTGGCCAACGCACCTTTGCATCAGAACAAAAGTTACTTTGAATTCAAAGTCCAGTCAACGGGTCAGTAAAATGCTAGAGCAAGGGTGGCTCTAGTGTATTACTTTAATGGCAATTTTGTGTCACTTGTGATCTAACCTTCATATTTTCCCACTGCCAAGAGTCATCATTCTCTTTAAGCATCTAAACAAAATTCTGCTATCCCACCTGTAGTATGTTTTCTAAGCTGGAACCAAAATAAAGTCTTATTTCAAAGTGAACAATAAACTTTCAACTGGAATATAAGATGACATTTAGCATGGTAATATTTCAGTTTTAAAAGAAACCGGTACTATTTTGATTCTAGCATCTGATGGATTTCTTCCGCGTGGTTTACCCCCAACCATCATCCTTGAGTTGTGTTGGCCATGTGATTATGTAGGGAATTCTACTGCACACACCTATTTTTCTATTAAACCCCTTTCTTTAATCGCCTCTTCCAATCATCTTTCTATGAAGCATCGTGGGATTGTTAGTTTTTTTTTTCCCCATGCTAAACGTTGCTTCATAAATGTAAGCAAGTTCTGGAAGGAAATTCCCTTTTTAACTCTTCCCTTTCAAAACAAAAACTCGGCAACCTTGATAACACATTTCCACACACCCATGCACCCTTACTTGTCTGGTTTTATGCTTTTATGTATGTTTTACTCCCTTTAGTAAACTTTCCCCAGTGTCACTTTGTGGTATATATAAACAAGACAGAATGGTGACCCGGTCCATTGCCTAGACTATGCTGTTGTAAAGTCCGTCCTCCAAGTGTGCAAGGAGCCCAGACTGCTGACTTTATTTCCCCTCTGTGCATTTGTGGAATATTAGTGTTCCCAGACTTGATTTTCTGCTTTTCCTTAATAAATTGAATGAAACAATGAACTAAATAGTGCAGGCTATTCTAAGTGTCAGCCCACACATAACCACCTGGCATAATATTTTGGTATGTCAATGTTGTTTATTTCTTTATTTCCCCCCAGGAAAATCCTTGTTACAAGTAGAATACCGTATTTCGTAAATTATTTGGTTTTTAGCTTCAAATGCAAGGGAATTTTGGATTATGAATCAGGTTGTGATGTGTTAAGGTGCTAAATTTTCCAAGGATGTTTTTCAATCACACTATGCTTTAAAGAGGCTTATAAAATCATGAGGGGGCATGGATAGTGTGAATAACCAAGGTCTTTTCCTCAGGCTGGAGAGTCCAAAACTAAAGGGCAAGGATTTGAAAGGGATCTAAGGAGTAACTTTTTCACACAGAGGATGATGCATGTATGGAACAAGCTGCCAGAGGAAGTAGTGGAAGCTGGTACAATAACAACATTTAAAAGGCATCTGAATGGGTACATGAATAGGAAGGATTTAGAGGGATGTGGGCTAAATGCTGGCAAATGGGACTAGATTAATTTAGATATCTGGTCGGCATGAACGAGTTGGACCAAAGCATCTGCTTCCATGCTGTACAATTCTGTGACTCAATAAATTGAAGCAAACTGAGCTGAAGCTCACTCTTGAGGACATGAAGATGTATTGTAACCATATTGTACTTGTTCTGTTTCAGGAGTCTGGGGAGTTGGGGTTGCTACCCAAAAAGCTAACCTTAATCAGATTCCATTTGGTCGGGATGCGCAAAGTTTAGTGCTTAGGCACGATGGAGCCATTTATCACAATAACGAAGAACGAAACAGACTTCCAGCTAACAGTATTCCTCAGGAAGGAGATGTTGTGGTACATAAAGAATTTAGGATTTGCAGATTCTATTTATGGCTTTTGGTTTTCAATGGTTTCAAAATTCTTTACAGTTTCAAAGAAGTGGTAGTGAACTTGCATCCCCTTCTATACAAGACGACTTCACCTCTCCCTGTAACTTCAACCTTCAATCGAGACAATGCTTTTGGTGACAAGAGTACGAAAACTGTCTGGCATCTAAGCTCTGGAATTCTCTTCACTAAATACCCACACTCCTTCTAAGATGTTTCTTAAAATCTACTCTGATTAAATTTTTGGATACCTGATCCAGATAGTGTTTCCATGGAGCAGCCCAGGAAGTTTTACTATTTTAGATACACAATGCAAGTGTAGGTTATTGGCCATGTTAAAACAGAATCTTAATTCATGCATCTGATCCATGGTTAAAATCCTGGAATTTCCTAGCTAACAGCACTGAGGGCTCACTTACTCATATGAATTGCAAAGATTCAAGAAAGCAGTTCATACGGTCTACTGAAGAGCAGTTAGGTTTGGGCAATATATGCCAACCTTTTCACAACGCTAACATTCCATGAACAATTTTAAAATGGTCAGTAGGCCACCATAGTAGTGGCTTCCAGTTAATAAAAGGCAACATAATGATTACACGTACAGTTACAAATTGAAGACAAATCAATGTTAATTTCAGGCAGCTATCTGGAAAGTTCTTTTAAATTGAAAATTCTTAAGGAAGGTGATTTAACTTCCCTTTGTTTGACAAAAATGTAATGTTCATTCCGTCATTGTAACTAATATCACATCAGGCTGTGCTAAGTCACCCAATTACTAATATTAACTATGCTATCTGCCAGAAAAAAACAAGAAATGTGACCATGTAAATGTATTGCTGTTGGCTTTTTAAAACTACAGTGTACTGTGATAGTGAATTGACTGCTACACTAGGTGGTCATACTTTTACCCTAGATGTTTATAGCAAAATATGTTTCTTCTAAATTTCTTTCAGACTTTAACTCATCTCAAAGTGAAAGTTAATGCATTTTGTTTTATGCTGTCTTAATGTGAATAAAACAAGATGTTCTGCTGAGATAACTTATTTCAGAGGTCATCAGCAGTTGAGGGAACAGGCATAGTGGATGAAGAGAGTACAAGAGAAGCAGCCTTTGGAGCCAGCTCCACCATTCAGTAAGATTATGACTGCTCTGATTTTAACCTCAACTCTACATTGCCTCATATCCTTGATAATCTACCATTCCCTTGGTAATCAAGAATCCCCTGCCCTATGTTTCTACTTTGTAGCAGTTTAACAGAGCGGAGACACTTGCTTGGCCATTTCAGAGGTCAGTCCAAGTAAGGAAGGCGGATTTCTTTCCCTGAAAGACATTAAAAACCCCAAGTGGTTTACTAACGACAATTAGTTGTAGTTACATGGTTGTCACTAGGCTAGTTTTTAATTCCAGATTTTATCAAATTCACCATCTGCCGTGGTAGGTTTCAGACCCATGTCCACAGAACATTACTACTACATCACCACTTCCCTAGATGTGCTGGACCTACCCTTGTAATTCTTGAACTAGGCAGTGAAAACATTTGTGTAGGTTTGATGTGCCTGATAGTTATCCAGTGCATCTTGCTTGCCCCTAAAAAGATACTAGGAATTTACCATCAAATGAATCATTGATGTAGAACCAGAATAATTTATATTCTGCTACACAGACTCAAACTTTTTTAGAAAGAAATTTAAATCATTCAGACTTTCAAGAAATATAAACACGCATCTTTCAGGTCTCTCGTTTCAGTTATGAACCGGCTGCAGATATATATTGTTATCAAATCGTCATTTGACCCAATTTTTCTGTATTGTATTTGTTCTTCCATGAGTTAGAGGTGTGGTAGTGAGGTAATTTAAAGGGATGCATAATTAAGGATACACAATCTTGAACTTTTCATTGAATTATTCTGTTGCTGTATAGTTTATTTAGCTACAGAATTCTAAAATAATGTAAGTGGATTTAATTTTTTTCCCCAAAGGGACTCACTTATGATCATGTGGAACTGAACATTTATTTGAATGGAAAAAATATGCATTGTCCGGCATCTGGAATTAGGGGCACAGTGTATCCAGTTGTGTATGGTAAGTCAATTTACACACTGAACTTTAAGATTCTTCTACTACATTTGTCTTCGAGCCACTCACATGAGTGTATCCTCAGGGACCACAAACAATGTTAAAATCTGTTTGCAATAGCATGTATTTGGCAGTGCCAAATTGATGTCCCAATTTATATCTACTAATAATGCAACTCTTTCCAAATAGAGCCCCATAAAACCTAATGAGAACAAACAGCAAGTATGTATAAATACAATATTGAATTGCTTATTCTTTGACGGTCAGATTTACGGGTTCTGATACTCCTACAAAATGTACCTTGTTATTTATTTTGGTAAAAGAAATACTCGAAAGATCCAGAACTACAGTTAGCTACCTTCTTAGGCTGCCTTGTAGAGAAAGAGGCTAGAGTTCAAGGCGACCATGGCCGGCATATTTTCTAGTATTATTTTGCACACTCAGAAGGGAAACTACAGATGACCTCAATTTTCTTGAACCCTCTGCATTGATTCAATCCCCGTTGCCCGATTTCAAAAATACTGCTTACTCCTTATCCTTCCCTTGTCATGATAAGGGCAAATAATGTTTGTGCTTCTTGAGTACCAGGCAATGACCATTACCAACAAAAGAGAGTCCAATACTTGCCCCTTCATGTTCTGTGATATTACTGTTGCTGTGGTTACAAGAAACGGTCAGAGGTTGAGTGTTCTGCGACAAGTAACTCACCTAGCTCCTTCAAAGCCCTGCTCAACACCTACAAGCGTGATTGAATTCTGTGTGCTTGGGTGAGTACAACTCCAAAAACACTGAGCACAACACAATCAAGGAAAAGCCACCTGCTTAACAGGCTCAACAATTCTTCACCCCCCACCAGCCCTAACCATCACAGTGTAGCAGCAGTGTGTACTTTTGCAAGTTGCATATGTGTGTGTATGTATTTTATAGAGGAAACATTGGTTCAAAGTGATTTACTGTATACGTAGAAACAAGGTACACTTCGCCCATTTGCCCCTGAAACAGATTATGCCAGGACCTTAGACCAGATTCAATTCAAAAACTCATACAGCAAAATACCTCAATCTTGGGATTTTCTTTTTAGTTCATTAACTTGAATTAGTAATTAAATAGGAAGCCAAGTCAGAAGGAACGATCATGGGGAAATTATTTATGCTCAAAAGAGGGGGATTTGGAAATCTGTAACCATGGACTACATGAAGCTGTAGTGGATCTTGCTCCAGTTTAAATAACGAAGACTATCTTCCCCACCCCCCCGCCAGTGAGTTGTTTGGAATTCTGTTTTAATGATAGAAGAATCTAAGTCTTAGAATCGTAGAGGCCAAAAACTTAAGTTGTTCAATGATCGTGCTGCTAAGATTTACAATTGTTAGGTGAAATTGAGCTGGCATTGTGCTTTGTTTTCAGTTATTAGCTCAGTGTTCGACCAGCATGAAATGTATTTTTCATTTAATGTAAATGGTGTTTTAAACATTTCCCTGTTTCAGAAAGTATTCTATATTGATTTTGATTTCAAATCAAAATGTTTTAAAAACTGATTTATTTACCCTAGTGTTATCTTCTCCCTGTTTCTGTCCTCTTTTGAAGGATTCGTTACTAGTTCTAAGAGTACCGATTGCCCTGTGGTACATCTGTTTCAAAAAAAAACACCTATGCAGTGTTGCCAAACTATTTTAGGTGTAACACATGAAATAACATTACATTAAAAAATTCTTGATGTAGTAAAGGATTATATTATAACACTGTTATTTGCCTCCGCTTGTTTGTATGGTAAGGCAAAAAGTTCAGCAGACATGAATTCTAAATTCATGCAGCTACTCCAAAATTACGGTGTGTGCTGGAAAATCCAATTAAGGTCTGATAGCTTTTGTGGAAAGAGAAATGGAGCTAACTGAGTCCAACTTGCTTCAATGGAGAAGCTCTCACATCCAATTGCTGACAACACATCCTTTAGCTGTCTATTTTCCTCCATCAGTGTCAAATTCACGTCATACAAATTTGATTGCTTTCCAATGTAATCCGATTGGAAGTTGAGCTTACACATGCATCATTTGTGGTTGATCTGAGTGATATGAAATTATGTGTCAACCCATATTCTCCCTTAAAGCCAACATAATAATGCATTAATTTGTGTGAAAATTATGTAGTCTCAGTTAGCCACTGGGCACTGAACGCTGATAATGATTCTACACAGTCTCTAGTCATGTTTACAACCATTTTAGTTTTGAAATTATGGCCTGCTGGAACAAAGCACCAGTGTTTAAAGCTTGTGAACTTTGCAAAGTACATCTGATGATATCAGGGGACAGTGCCTTATAATATCATGGCAAATCAAAATAAATACAATCGTTTTCATTGTCTAAAACACTACTGCCTGTGTCTTGACTTGCATTAGGTCCCATTTCTCTATCACTCCAATGGTTCTTGATCAAACAACACCTTGATTTTAAAATTCTCATTGTTTTCAAACTTCCCTGTGGCCATTTGTCTGTCCGTACCTCTGTAACCTCTTCCAACTAAACACCTCCCCCGGTTCCCAATCGATACCTGCACTGCTGTAATTCTGGCCTCGTGTGGTTGTGCCTTCTGTTGCCTCAGCCCAGAGCTATGGAATTTCCCCGCTACAACTCACTCCCTCACTTTGCCTTTCGCACTTAAAATCGACCCCTGGCTAAGCTTTTAGTCATCTGACCTAATGTTTTTGCAGTTCAGTATCATACTATGTTTTAAACCAACAGTTCTTACTCGTATCATGCCTTTAATGAATTCATGGTGCTTCCCAGAAATGTTATAATCTGTAAAAATTGGGTTGAGCAGTAAGTGACCAAATTAGATTACCTTATATTTTATATTCGATTTTTAAATTCCTGTCAAGAGTATCTGCACATAGTTGTCTGATGATTTTTCATCTTCTTTTCCAGTTGATGACAGTGCAATTTTGGATTGCCAGTTCAGTGAATTTTACAGCCCTCCGCCTCCTGGATTTGAGAAGATTTTGTTTGAACAGCAGATCTTCTGATTTTCACTGTGTAAACATATATACACTCAGGCACTCTTACCTAGCCTGGTCCTGCCTAGACATATGTAACATGATTTTTGTTTTGTTTGCAGTTTTGAATGTTAGTTGTTCAAATTAGCAACACAGAATTCCAGTTTATCATGCATTCATCTTTGTGTTGTTTGTTAATGGGAACAGCACTTTTTCTTTAAAAAGGTGAGCAATGATGTATAAACATGATGTGCAGTAAATGTTAGCTCTTACGCATGTGGTTCTCCATGGAAGATAAAGAAAATTAGCTATTTCTCCCAGTGGAATCCAGCACAACGATCGCTGTACTTTCAAAGAATGAGAGATTACAGTACCAATGTAGCTGAAAATTATTGTACACATTTGATATAGTTTTAATCCTATGGCTCTATTTCTCATCTTTAGTGCTTTCCTTTCATTACAGCATGTTCTATCCTTAAATGTATTCTTCCCTGCAGTTGATTTATTTTCCCGTGTAATTCTTTTGCTGTTACAGTCATCGGCTCTACAGATCATTGGCCTTTCACTTTGCTGATAATATCACAAGTACAGCAATGCACATAAATAATTTGCAAAGACACAACCAGAGTTCAGAATTTGAAGGCTATGTTATTTTGACACAAAACTAACCTGAAACCTATGATCAGACTGTCAACTGTCCAGAAGGTGATTATCATCTAAACACGAATAGTAGAACCCAAAAGCTTGGTCACATTTGGACTAGTTTCCCTTGTAGAAAGTACACCTGCTTTTTCAAAAGCAAAATACAGCAGATCGGACAGTCCAATGAAAGATAAACGGATTTAGCTTTGAAGATAAATAATCCTTTATCATAACCAGAAGATGTTATAGATAAATAAATCTTAAGCAAATACAAAACCAGGGAGGACTGAGAGAAAAAAGAAACAAATGGAAGAGTTTGTCTGTGGTAGAGTAGAGGAATGATTAAATTTATTTATTTAATTGGGTCATTGGTGCCTTATTAGCAGGAATTACACTCTTTAGATGGAACTACATGTTCTAATAACATGAGTATGACTGACAATGGAGAATTTCACTGTCACCTTTGACCACTGAGATTTAGGGTGCCTGTGCCAGGATTAAGCAATAGAAGGAAAATGAGAAAAGTAAGACATTCCCCTCAATTAATTTTAACTTTGACAAAAAAAAAACCTGTATTGACTGTGATGTGGAAAATGGCTAGGTCAAGTAACTTTAATCAGCTCCACCCTTACTTTCAAAGAACTTTCAAATTCAGCTTTGATGAATCATTAAAATCATGCAAAGTCTTGATTCCTGGCACACTGTACATCCTCGGCCTAGATGTGAACTAGATCCATTATGCAATGTTTCTGTGAAATCATGTACTTTTTAAGAAGCAAATCTCAGAAATGGCATGAATTGTATTTAGTTGAGAAGGCGATTGATCTTCGTAAAGTGTATTCTTTAATGTCTTTCGTAAAAATCATTGTATAGATCTCTGAAGTATCCAGAGATGTCATTAGTACCACCTTTATATTGCTAGTTGTGTAAAACCATTAATATTGTATCGTGGAAACAGTATGGTTAGTTACATAAGCAATATGAGACCCTGTGCATAATATTTGAGAGTTCAGTTTTCTGAAAAATTTTAGAAATTTGAAAGAGGGTTAGTATATTAGCATTATGACACTTCAGAGAGATCTAGAAACTGGCTATAGTCAGAAGGTGGGGTTAGGAACCTAGCGAGTCAATATATATTTATTTATTAAATCATTGAACAGTGTTCCCAAGGTTCAGACAAGTTAAGGTTGCTTTTACGGGGATTTTACAGGGATTTAAACACTTCTTGAAGAACCACATCTTTGGTACTTCATAAACACAAAATTGAAAGGACTGTAGTTTTTAGTGAAATTGTGTAATGAACATTTTGATGGGTTATCTTATTTCAGAGGCCATCATCATCACAGCTATCACTATAGAGGAATAATGGATTGTTATTCAAATACTGGAAACATGCCATTGAAACTGGTTGATTGCCAGTGATAGTCATTTTCCTGTTGTCTCTGTTTCTAAAGAGAAATTAAAGCATTGGGAAGAAAAGTGGTCAAGAAAAGTCAAAGATAATGCACTCCTTGCATCAGTAACCACCTCTTAGCCTCCAGATAGCTTCCTTCAAGCCCATGATGCAAACAACACCCTCCCTCACCAGATCTAAATTAAGTTTTCACTAGTTTACTTGAATGAATTGCTATCCTAGCACAATTTACCTAGTCCAGTTTGTTACCTAGTATTCTTCTGAGCTATCTTCTCTCTCAACTGTAGAGATTGAGCTTTTATTCTACATGTCTAGAATGAGTATATTTTCCTTGCTCTTCCCTACTTAATCCCATATTTTTACATATCTTTGAAAAGTAGTTTACAGACCCTTACAAAGTACTCCAAAAAGAGTCTGATGATTACATTGTACAAAACTTAGTGCAGCTCCAGTTGGTTAGTTCGATTATATTCCCATGACCTATTTTATAACTATAAATTTTCCACATGTATATACTGCTAGGCTTCAAAATGTGGGGGACTGTTTTACATGTATGACTGCTGCCTTCTGCCTTAAATAAAATTCAAGTGGTTTATGAAGGACAGTAACTTGAACAGGTGTAAGAACACATAACTGAAGAGATTGGTGTTAAGCAGAATCTTGCAGTTGGGGGAGAAATGCAGATGACGACCTTGCAGGTAGTTTGAGTTAAAGTTTGGAAAAGAAATTTCAGGGGTATTAGCGTGTAGGAATAGTTTTTCGTTTAACATTGTAAACAAATACCATTGGAACAGAATTCTGTTTTTTCAATTGCTATCAACTGTTGAAGTCATTGTCACATTAAACTCAGAGCCAGAAGGGAATGTGAGTTCACTGTTTGTGTATTTCGTTTCGTTTCGTTTCGTTTGCTTTGTATTGCTCTAGCAAAGTGGCAAAACTGGTTTGTGCCAAGGATATGAAATATGTCAAGTCAGTGTGGTCAACACTAGAATAACAATACTAAAATGTACATTTAATTAAAGCTGCTGTTTGAAATGTACTGTTAATTTGTGACCGCTGGCACGTAATAAACATTGACATTTTGCCTGTTAGTTATTAAAATTGTAAAAAAAGAGATTTTGGGATGTAAGTAAGTTGAATGTTATTTTGTAAAAATAAATTTTGGTTTTCCACTCTGAATTGTAACAAAATCTTTTGAGGTCAAACAGACTGTTTACCAGAATATAGTCTTTAAATTATCTATACAACTTCTGCTCAAACTTTACCTGCAGCTTTTACTGACCTTAGCATACGCAAGATGCTGCAAACAGGAATGGTCTCGCATGACCTTTGTTTTAAGGGAAGTATTCTAGCTGCAAGCATCTGGGGTTGATGTTTCAGGCCTGTGTGACATGAATGAAGCAGAAATATTACTTTAGATCATTTGGTTTCTTTTCAGTTCTCCAATCTCAGGACGACCATTCCTCACTTAAGCTAATGATTTCACACTACTCAGTGCTCCTCTGAGATACCACAAGTACTAATTAATTCTGAAAAATTTTCTGGCTGACATAGGCACCTTGCACAGAAGTGAAAAACACATACTACCAAATATCAAATTAATTTGGTAAAATCTATTCAGCATGTAAGTATTAAATATTTCTGTACCAGTTTTAACACACTGGTTAAATCATCTGTCAATAAATGTGCTGTATAAATCTAATGTTAGTTCGGTTAAAATGCCCCAAGATCCTGAAGAAGAATGATATGAATTTAAAAAAATTGACATTGAGAATTAGAGAAGATGACAAAGTTTGATTGAAAATACAGATTATAAAAAAATCATTTTAAAAGTGGAAAAAGTTTGAGATTTGGAGGGGAGAATTCCAGAGCTTGGGCCTAAGGCAACAAATCTTGGCCACCACGAGCAAAGTGATAAAAATCCAGTAAGTGCAAGAAACAGAATTGAGGGAGCCCATTGGTCACAAAGGCCTTGTAGGGGTGAAACATGTTGCAAAGACAGAGCTTTTAATGAACACAAGTTTATGTAGGATGAAAGACGGGAAGTCAAACAGGAAAGTTGTGGAATAACCAAGCCTAGAGGGTAACAAATGCATGGTAGAGAGTTTCAGTGGCAGATAATCTGTGATGGGTTGGAGTATCGCAATATTTCAAGAGATGGAAGTAAGTAGTCTTGGTGATGGTGTGGATATGTTGTTAGATACTCAAGTTAAGGTTAAACACAATGCTAGTTGCAAATGGTCAGCTTAACTCAAGACACTTGCCAGGAATGAAAACAGATGAGTTTGTGGTAGGAACAAAAGACAACAGCTTAGTCTTCATAGATTCATACAGCATAGAAGAGGTCCTTTGGCTCATCGAGTTTGTACCACGAAAAATGTACTACTACCTACACTAGTCCCACTTTTCCACACAAGGTCCACAGCTTTGAATGTTACGGTGCTTTGAATGTTACGGTACTTGGAATTCTCATCCAATACTTTAAAAGTTGAGGTTGCCTGTCTCAACTTCCCTCCCAAGCAGTGCATTCTAAATCCCCAGCAGGTGGGTACGTTGTTGGAGGTGATATTGAAAGATAGGATTTACATGCATTTGGAGAGGCAAGGACTAATTAAAATAGTCAACATGGCTTTGTGTGAGAGAAACTGTATCTCACAAACTTGTTTTGAGTTTTTTGAGGAGGTAACCAAAAATTGATGAGGGCAGAGCAGTAAACATTGTTTACATGGTAAAGCCTTTTAGAAGGTAGCACAGTAGTCAAATTACTAAAGTTAGACCACATGGGATTCAGGGAGAGCTTGCCTATTGGATACAAAATTGACTTGATGAGAGGAGACAGACGGTGATGTTGGAGGTTTGTTTTTCAGACTGGAGGTGTGTGATCAGTGGTGTTCCACAGGGCTCAGTACTGGGTCCACTTTTGTCACTTATATAAATGATTTGGATGAGAATATGGAAGGCATGTTTGTAGGAAGGAAGTAAGTTTGTGGACGACACCAACATTGGTGGCATAGTAAACAGTGAGTAAGGCTTTCTCAGATTACAAAGGGATCTTGATCAAAGGGGTCAATGGGGTGAAAAACGGCAGATGGAGTTCAATCTGGGATTGCATTTTGGTACAAAAAACAAGGGTAGGGCTTATACAATTAATGGTAGGGCCTGGGGCAGTGTTGTAGAACAGAGGCACCTGGGGTGTGGGTACATAATTCTTTGAAGTTTGTACCACATACAGACAGCGTAGTTAAAAAGGCTTTTGGCACATTTGCCTTCACTGCTCAGTCCTGAGTATAGGAGTTGGGAAGTCATGTTGAGGTTGTACAGGACATAGTGAGGCCTCTTCTGGAATACTGTGTTCAGTTCCAGTCACCCAGTTATAGGAAGATTATTATTAAGCTGGAGAGGGTTCAGAAGAGATTTACCAGGATGTCGTCAGGTATGGAAGGTTTGCGTTATAAAGAAAGGCTGGGACTTTTTTCATTGGAGTGTAGGAGGTTGAGAAGTGACCTGATAGAAGTTTATAAAATAGGGGGCTGGATGAACACAGCAGGTCAAGCAGCATCATAGGAGCAGGAAAACTTGACGTTTCGGGCCTAAACCCTTCATCAGAAAA
>JAHRHZ010000031.1:20836921-20883095 GCA_024137785.1 Ginglymostoma cirratum
TTTTTCTGATGAAGGGTTTAGGCCCGAAACGTCAAGTTTTCCTGCTCCTATGATGCTGCTTGACCTGCTGTGTTCATCCAGCCCCATGCTTGTTATCTCGGATTCTCCAGCATCTGCAGTACCGTTTATCTCAGAAGTTTATAAAATAATGAGATATAGATCAAGTTAACAGTAGTTATCTTTTCCCGAGGATGGGGATTTCAAGACTTGGAGGCACATTTTTAAGGTGAGGGGGAGAGATGTAAAGACGTGTGGGGCAAATTTTTCAGAGGGTGGTTTGCATGTGGAATGAACTTCCTGATAAAATGGTGGATGTGGGTATAATTACGACATTTAGAAGATATTTGGATAAATACAGTAATAGGAAAGGTTTGGAGAAATACAGGTCAAGAGCAGGCATGTGGGAATAGTTTAGTTTAGGATTTTGTTCGGCATGGACTGGTTGGACCAAAGGGTCTGTTTCTGTGCTGTATGACTGATTTGAATGAGAATTTAGGGGACGTGGTTAGCAAGTTTGTGGAAGATACCATAATTGATGGTATAGTGGACAGTGAAAGTTATCTAAGATTATGAAGAGATCTTGATTAATTGGATCAACAGGCTGAGAAATAGCAGCCAGTGATTAATTTGGATAAATGCAAGGTAATGCATTTCAGTAAAACAAGGGCAGTACTTATACAATTAAAGGTAAAGTCCTGGGTAAAACTGTAGAACAGAGAGACCTAGGGGTTCAGGTACATAATTGTTTGAATTTGCATCACATGTAGACAGGGTAGTAAGGACAATACTTAGCACAGTTGCCTTCATTGCTCAGACCTTTGAGTATAGGAGTTAAGAGGTCATGTTGGCTGTGACATTTTTCCACTGGAGCTTAGGATGTTCACTGGTGTCCTTATAGAGGTTTATAAAATCATGACGGTCATGGATAAAATGAAGTAGCAAGGGTCTATTTTAACCTAGGGTGAGGGAGTTCAAAACTTGGGAGAACATTAAAAGGACATGAGGGGCAACTTGTTTTTGTTTACATAGGTGTGGTTTGTATATGGAATAAAATGCAAGTGGAAGTATTGGATGCAGTTGCAACAGTTAAAAGACATTTGGACAATAAGTTTGGAATTTTATGGGCCAAACACAGGCAAGTGGGACTAGTTTGGTTTGGGAACTTGGTTGGTATGGACTAGATAGACCAAAGGGTCTTTTCCCTCCAGGTGAAAAAGTTTTTCCTCAAATTCCTCTAAACCTCCTGCCTTTCACTTTAACATTATGCCTCCTTGGACTAAGGGGAACATCTGTTCTCTATTTACCCTGTCCGTGCTCCTATATCTTATACACCTCTATCAGGTACTTCCTCAAAATTATTCACTCCCAAATAAAACAGACTGATCGAAGGTTTTGAGAAGATTTGTAGTTCAGGTTATTGATGCAGTTATTGACTTGCTCACCAAGCTGGTAAGTTTGTTCACAAATGTTTTGTCATCATACTAAGTAAGATCACCAGTGCGACTGAGACAACTTAACTATCCTAGGACAAGCCAAGCAAAGCACTCGAGAATTCCTCGAGGCCTGGCACTCAAACCGGAACTCCATTAACAAACATGTAGAGCTGGACCCTATATACCAGCCACAAAGACACAAATCTGGAAGTGATGCCACCCACCCCGGCAAACCAAGACACATAAATAGCAAGCGAGACAGAACACCAACATGTCATTCGAGGCGCACTGATGATCTTGCCTAGTGCGGTGATGAAATGTTTGCGAACATTTGCAGTCAACAACTGCAAAACAGACTTAGCTTATTCAGCCTCTCTTCATAGCTAAAATGCTCCTTTCTAGGCAACATCATGATGAATTTCCTTTGCAGCCCCTCCAATTCAAAGACAATCCTCCAAGAGAGTAGTGACTAGACAGACCGTGCTCCAGTTGTGTCCTAAGCAGAGTTCTGTACAATTCCACGTGATCTCCCTGCTCTTATAATCTACGCCGCAACTGATAAAGGCAAGTGTCCTGTTTGCCACCTTATTTATCCCATTAACCTGTCCTGCCACCTTCAGGAATCTGTGCTTAAGCATGCAAGATCTCTCTGCTCCTGAGCTTCTCTACTGTGTTGCCATTCATTGACTTCTCTCGTCTTGTTCTTTCTTTCAAAGTGCATCATCTCACATTTATCAGGGTTAAATTCCATTAATCTGCTCTATACCTTCCTGTGACCTAACACCTTCCTCCTCACCATCAACCACCTGGCTAATCTTTGTGTCATTTGCAAACTTATCGTCCCCATAAGTATGACAAATAATAAGGTACCTAGCACCGATTCCTAATATTTAGAGGGAAGTTCTGTTTGTCCAATATTGTATGTTGGCAAGAACGTGACAAACTAGAGACAGTGGCGAGGTAGACCTGAATGTCATAGTACCACAAACTGACTAAACTAAAACTGCAACTTAAACGCCATACTGAGCTTGTTATTCTTAGTAGTTTATATTGTATACAACAGAAATTAGTGTTGAAAAACATGTAATCCACAACTCATTTAATATCATAAAGTTACAGAAATGTTGCAGTGCGATAGGTCACATAGTCTAACAAGTCAATGCTGGGTCTGAAAGTCTGGACTGGACTCTGCTCCCATCACAGTTTCTCATTGCAAATTCCATACCCTAACGGTTTATTTTCAAAAATCTCAAATGCTTTCATTCCTGACAATCTCAAATTTCTGCTCCCAACTCAATATTCTGTGCCTTTCCTTAAATAATGTTTCCAGAAAATGCAAAAGAAACAACGGAATCAAATTTGTTCAGAGAATATTGCTAAATCTACAGATATGATTATTCCCTCAATGATAAATGCAAACTGTACCTGCAGATAGCTCAGTCCAGTTTTAGAGTTCATGAACATCAAATTAGTATCACATGTGTTGCACTGAGTTTTCAATCATGGTCAACATTACTCACCAATAGCCACAGCGTTAAGTCGTCTTATCTCTTTGGCTACAGAATGAGGGAAATAATGTCAAATTTCCTTAAGTAATACTTCATCATGTGGAATTAGTATGAATGCGTATCCCTCTGCTGGTTAGACTTTGTTAGTGTAAATCTTGCTAGAGGGTATTATTAAAAAAGCTTTAAGCAATTGTGATTTAGGGGGACAACAGGAGTCTGAAATGGGAGGTGATCGGGGACGTGGTTTAGGACATTACATTCTTGATTGTGAAATAAGTTTACTTCCACTATGCAATGTTAAGAAGAAAATAAACAAGTGCAATTTATTAAAGCATTAACTTGGAAATGTAAATCAGTAGAACCAAAATAACACAGCACTCTCTCAGCTGTGGAACTTAACCTGGTGACTTACTTGCAAACAATTATAGGAATACCAGCTCCTGTTGAGTGATTTACCCATCCTGCCAGTCTTTATGTGAACTTACTCAAAATAACTCAGCAGGCCATCCAATAACTACACAAATATTCCAGCAGTATTAGAGCTTGGTGATCAAGAAAGATTTGGAGGTGGAGGAGAAGGGACTTAAAATTTTGTCTGAGCATGTCCACAGAGATTAGATAACTTGACACAGCACAAATCAATTCTGCGACATTTCTAATCTCTGAACCCTGAATAAATGTTTTAGTCTACCCAACCATTAGTGCCACCTATATGTTCAATTGTGACAGTACTGACCCTTTCAGTTAAGAAAATATTCAATCTTACCTGAATGCACATCTTCCCTTGTAGCCTGGAGTATAAATAAATCTTTTAAGAATTTAACTACCGTGAAAATACATTGTAATAATCACATTTCTAAATTTTAGATATTGCTCCCTTTTATTTATTTGCTTATAATAGTTCTTTGGCTGATAAACTAGAGTTTACAACAGTCCCTTCCACCCAATCTAATTTATAACTATGTGAAATGCAGTAAAAATTTGTTTCAGTAGCCATCAAATCCTCTCATCTTTTGTAATTAGTTGCAAGTCTATTCAATTGACTCAGATGAATTTTCTGCTCAAGAATCATGTGAATTATGATCCGATGCTTTTGAGAAATTCAGATGATTCTGTACTGACCTTACCTTATTTCTCCCAAATCAAGTGTACTTGCATACAAGGATTGTTTAATTGGTTTCTACTTTTTAATAATTAAAAGAGGAACTAGAAACCCGAAACCCAAGACTTCAGGCTAGTATATTTCCCTTCATTGTTTAGCTTGTTCAAGAGCAGAAAGATGCCCACTTCAGTCTACAGCTTTTAAGTTACTGATAGGATTGCCACAAAACTGGATGTGTGCAAAACAAGTGGTCAGGGGACTTGATCATGTACCAATGCTGATGGAAATCTGCACTTGTATAAATAGTCCACTTGCCAACCAATTTTTACTCTCCTCTCATCCAGTATAAACGTTGGTTTTCCCTTAAATCGGTATCTTGTGAATTGTCCTGTTGAGTGCATGACATCAACGATACATTTGTATATGTGATGAAAGGAAAAGTTCAAGGTATCATTCAAACTTGCTCATGATTCAAAAATCTGACACAGTCTTTTTTTATTCTTTCACAGGATGCAGCATTTATTGCCCAACTCTAACTGCCCACAAGAGGGTGTTAGTGACACATCTTCTTGAAAAGCTGCCGTCTGTGTGGTGCCGGTCCACTAACAATATTGTTAGGGAGTTCCAAAATTTTGATCCCAATGAGTGGTCTAGGATGTACCTTAAGTTACCTGACTGTTGTAGTTAGCACCCACAGAAAGGAACAAATGTTTAGTTCAGAGGTGAAGAGTTTTAAAAAATAACCAAATGCTTACAGCACAAAAAAGGACCATTCAGCCCATTGTTTATATACTACCCCTTTGCACCAGCAACACAAAACTAATAATGTTACTCTACTCAACCCAATACCCCATACCTTGCTCTCCAGCAAAATGTTTATTGTTCCCTTGAAGGATCCAACATCTCAGCCATTACTACTCCTGAAGTAAAGCATTCAGGTGTCCCATTATACCACGAACAAGTTACTTCTGATCTCTCTCTCACCTTGAGAATTTACATTGCTGATCCCTGATCATTAGTTTACTGACCAGAAGAAATAGCCTTTTAGCATCATTCAAAATGCCTTTGCAACTTTAAAGATTTCTATTACCTTTTCTTTTTCCTTGGCCTTCAATGCTCCAATGCAAATTGATCAAAGTCGAATCAGTTTTCTCCTCAAAACAATTTACCAGCTCTGATATTTTCTGGTTATGCTACAGTACACTATATGGATTTTTATGCACATGGTCAATCCTGCATTTTCCTAATAACAATCTCTTTATTTCTACTTATAAAACCTATTAGTTTTCATATACCGAGACTTCCAAAGAAACTACACAAATTGATAGCAGTGTTACTTCATATTTAAACACTTTTTCATTCAACTCCAATTTTTGTCCCAAATTACATCTGCCACTGACTGCCCACATCACTAACATGTCAATATCCTCCTGAAGTCTTCACAATCCTCCCCATTTGCCAAAAATGTCATCAGCACATTTCAAGACGTATCTAATTATATAAGAAACAAAACTGAACACCAAAGTCTACCCATCTCCAATCTACCTAACACCCATTAGTCTATCCACTACCAAATTACCTGAATTTTTCAAAACACCAAGGCAACTTACTGAGAGATAGCAAGAACTGCAGATGCTAGAGTCAGAGACAACACAGCGTGGAGGTGAAGGAACACAGCAGGCCAGGCAGCATCAGAGGAGCAGGAAAGTTAATGTTTCGGATCAGGACCCTTCTTCAGAAATGGGGAGGGGGAAGGAAGCTGGGAAATAACGATGGGTGGGACTGGGAAGGTAGGTGGGATGACGATAAGTGAGTGCAGGTAGGGAGCGGTGGGGATTGGTCAGTGAGATAGGTGGGGAGGGGAATAGGTGGGAGATAAGATGGACAGGTTGTGTCTGATCAAGGAGGCAGAGATGAGAGGGAGACTTGGACGTGGGACGAGGCCGGGGTTGGGGAGATTTTAAAACTGGTGAATTCCATGTTAAGGCCATTGGGATGTTGGCTCCCTTGGCAGAATATGAGGCATTGCTCCTCCAGTTTGCAGATGGTATCACTGTGACACCAATTTACTGAATGCAGCTACTGCATTCTCTTTACTGAATCATTTCCTCAGAAAAATATTTAACTACTTACCCATAATAGGGTCCTACAGGGGTCTGTTCTGGGCTCTCAACTTTTTACAATTCATATCAATAACTTAGATGAGACCATTGAAGGTATGGTGGTTAAATTTGCAGAAGGCATAAAGGTAGGCAGGAAAGAACATTGGAAGATGACATAACAGGATGCAGACGGTAGACAGGATAACTGAGTGAGGCAAAAAAATCTGAAAGAAATGACTTTGTTCACTTTGGCAGGAAGAATAAGCAAGCAGAATATTATTTAAACTGTAGAATTCTAAGGTGCACGGAGATACAAGTGGTCTAACGCATGGTTCACAAAAACATTACGCAGGTTACAGCAAGTATGGGATGTTATCCTTTATTATGAGGGGATCTGAACATAAAGGTAATTATGCTTCACTTATACAGGGGATTGGTGAGATCACACCTCAAAGGCTGTATGCAGTTTTGGTCTACTTATTTAAGAAAAGTTGTAAATGCATTGAAGGCAGATTGATAGCTGGAATGAGCGGGTTGTCTTATTAGGAAACATCAGCAACGCTTGTTTCCACTACAGTTAGAGGAGCAAGGAGAGATTTAATTGAATTTTAAAAGATCCTGAACGGTCTTGATAAGGTGGACATGAAAAAGAGGTTTAACTGTGTGGGTGAGTCCAAAACTACAGGAAATTCTTTTAATATTGGGAGTCACCCTTCTAGTACAGAAATATAGAATAGAATATAGAACAGTACAGCACAGTACAGGCCCTTTGGCCCATGATGTTGTGCCGAACTTTTACCCTTAACCTAAGGTCTATCTAAACTCCAGCCCTACCTTATACTATCATCCATATGCCTATCTAATAGCTGCTTAAATGCCCCTAATGAGGCCGACTCCACTACCCTCTCCAGCAATGCATTCCACGCCCCTACCACTCTGAGTAAAGAACCTGAAATGCAGGGCATTTTTTATTCGCTAGATGGTTGAGACACTTTGGAACTCTGCCTTAGAAAGCAATGGAAATATAGTCATTGAATATTTTTTAAAGGGGGAGGTAGATGGATTTTTGTCAAGGGAATCAAACGTTATCGGGTATAGATGGGAATTTTGAGTACAAACAGCCATGATCTTAATGAGTAGGCTTGAAGAGCCTACTGCCTACTTTGCATCGTAATTTAGATATTCATAATCCATCCTTAGCTCACTTATTATGCATGTTTCAAGTTTGCTCACAGCTGATATTAAATTAGCTAATTGGTTACCCCAGTTTTTCATTTCTGTCTTTTCCTTCACAGAGTTATTTAGTTGGTTATCTTCCAGACCTTGCTACTAAAGCAGGGATGTAAAACTAGTTAGATCCTCTACCCTTTTAGAACATAGAATACAGAACAGTACAGGCCCTTCGGCCCATGATGTTGTGCCAAACTTTTACCCTAAACCTAAGGACTATCTAAACGCCAGCCCTACCTTATACAATCATCCATATGCCTATCTAATAGCGGCTTAAATGCCCCTAATGAGGCCGACTCCACTACCCGCTCCGGCAATGCATTCCACATCCCTACCACTCGGAGTAAAGAACCTACCTCTGACATTTCCCCTATATCTACCTCTACTCACTTTAAAACTATGCCCCCTCATAATAGCTACCTCCACCCTAGGAAAAAGTCTCTGGCTGTCCACTCTATCTATACCGCTGATCATTTTGTACACTTCTATCAAGTTGGACTTCCGTCAAAGTGCGCCACAAAGCACAGCATTCACTTTTCAGTTTTGCCAATCTTTCTCCCAAGCAAATTGTTGTTTTTAAACAATCCCCAGTTGTTCTACTTCTCGCTGAAGCATGCTTTCAGCGTTTGTAAACACTACCACAGAACTGATGGAAGCAGAGGTACAATCTGGAATGCATGCTAAGTCACAAAAAAATTAGCACCAACTGACAATTGTCAAGGTCAGCAAAACTTTGAAACCTTTCCGCCCTGTTCAGTCTGGCTAAGTAAGATCTACATCTAAGAAATTGTTACAATTATGTGTATAAAACTGTTTCAGCCTGTCTCTTTACATTTAGCTTAATAAGAAGTGAGTTATTCAACTACTCCAAATCAGACCCGACAAGCTTGGCTATGTCATGGGGCCTGCTCATCAAGTGTGTGGTTAGCACTGACACCTGGGAACAAAAGGCAAAAGCAGCTGTGCTAACAATACACAGACCTGTCAGCTTCAAAACTTTTGTGCAGAAAAGAAATGAAAGACATGTAAAGAACAACAGCTGGTGTAATCAGCAGAAAGAAACTCCTGGTTCTTTACAAGCGACTGATCCAGGAATTAGATGGTTTCTATTTAGAGATGCATTCCAGTGAAGGGTATCTGGGAGATTGCTCCTGGTGCTGCTGAGTGCAAGAATTATTACAATGGGTTTTGCTGCAGGAATGGATTTTGGAAACTCTTAAAACTGATTGCAAGTACCTGGAAATTGTCATTTAAAGTCACTGCTAGGTAAAATGGGGATGGGGTGTGGTGGGGGAGAATGCACTGGAAGCTGAAGAGATTATGGACTATTTTCTGAGAGGACTACAATTCTGTGTAGACTCAGATGTTGTACTTATATCAAAAGTATAAATTGGCAGAAAGGAATGATCTTTTAAGTTCCCTACGAAAAATGTTTAGCATTTTTAATCATGGTACAGTAAAAGGTTAGTGATGTGAAATCTTGCTTTGTCATTCTTCTCAACTATTAACTGGAAGTTCAAATTTATTTTTGAAAGTTATCACACTCCACGGGGATTTTAAGAAAACCCTATGTCATCTGAATTCTTCAATTTCCTTCTCATGATATCTTCATTTATAAAGATAAAACTCCCATCACTCCAGCTTCTAACTAGCAATTTTAAGAAAGTTCTGATGAATCGACATTAGAACTTTTCTATTTTGATATTCAATTCTAGGATTGAAAAAAAGAGTTAGATTAAGCTGGAATCCCTGACTTTATTAGATCCCAGGGTCCACAAAGAAACTAAATGGCTAACTTTGCAAGTTTTTTTTGCAATAAATAATAGCAACTCTCTGAATGAGGAAAAGGGTCCAATGCACCCCTTTAAACCAAAAGGTTTGAATTTTTAAATACTTATTCATTTAGCTTTTAGGTAGATTACCCACTTTTAATTGCTTACCTTTCTCATCTTATTACCAATAAATCTCACTCCAAAGATAAATTGGGGTTCTATACTTGAAAAATAGTGACAAGGTCAAAATCTTCCAGCTTTTTTGGGAGACTGCCAAAGATATTACGAGTATCACTGGTAAGGAACCTCAAACATGTGAATGTTGGGCTAGATGATACAGACTTCATCCTTTGAACGCAAGTTCAATTTCTCTTGAACAAATTGGCCATCTTCTAGACTTGAGAGCCAAGGCAAGGTCATCTGGTGAACTTGCTGCATCCTACTGCAGTTTACTTTATCTGGTGGAGATGGTGGTTATAGATGTGAGACTAATTCCACCTTCTTTGAATAAAAACCCAGCGTTCTCTGGAATAACATGACATGACATAACTGAAGCAAGTTAGTTTACCTACAACAGAAAATGAACTGAAGCACAGCAAATGGAGAAAAGGGATATTTTCTCTGAAGGTATCCATTAGTCAGGCCTGATTGACCCCAAGGTAGTCAGGATATTCACAGGCTGAGACAGGTTTTTCAGGACATAGATGCAAAATCCAGAAATAAAGATATTATAGTTTTCTTGCTCCTCTTCACTGGCAAAACCCAGCTTTTTCAGAATGGATATCATTCATTTGTACAGAATGCTAGTAGCAGAGTTTCTAACCCAAATGATGCACTAACAACTTGCATTTAGATATTTTTAATCAACCTATTCAGACACACCTCTGGAATAGGTAAAACTTGAGCCCAGGTCTTTGAGCCCAGAAATAGGAACACTGCACCACAACAGCCCTACACAATTGGAATTTATATTGACACAGGAAAACATTGCAGAGGCATCTCTTTAAACAAGAGATATAAATGGGCAGAGGGTCGTATACTGGAATGGCAGAGAAGTGAAAATACTTAAATCATGAATTATGGAGATTGGGATTTAGCCAATGAGAAGGAGGATGTACAAAACACTGGAGTCAGGGGAACAGAAAATTTGGGAGGTGGTCTATAGGGCTTGAAATTGGATCAGAGAAGGGTGTGATCGTGGAGAGATTTAAACATTATGCAAGAATTTTAGAATGGAACACTGGGGGCTAGGCAGGGAATAGATGATGTTTGTTCAGCAGAAAATGTACTCATGAGCTGCAGTCTACAGAAAATAGGAGATTGAAGTTATTGACTCAGTGACAAAGTATGGATGGGCAATTTAGTAGCACAGTGGTGAAAATACTTAAACTTTGAAATGGGTCAATATTTGATGCTCCTTGTTGATCAGAATGCCAAGGTTGTAAACAGTCTATTTCAACCATGGAAGGGATGGAATCCAGAGATGATTTGAAGATAGCAGTGGAGATAAATTTTGGCACAAATACTTCAATGGCCAGATAATTGCTGTAGCAGCACAGACTACATTGTGCACCAGGATCCTGCAGAATCCCAGATCTGTGGGAGTTGCCTGGGAAATTGAAGATTTCAATAGGTCATTCCTCCGCATCTGGAATTATCCAAAAAATAAATCCTTAACACCAGAGGATGCAGAGGGATCTCATTTAAGTTACAGGGGGAAAAGTCAGACAATAACATCCTAGTCTAATTCCTGGTTAATTACTGCCCCCAACATGCCATACAACCTTCCCCAAACCTGGTACACCCCTGACCAACGTTCCCAATCTAATACAACTCTGTTCCTGACCCAGTACTGACATTCCCCATCCCAGTCCAACCTACCATGAGCATTCCAGTAGTTACCTGGAACCTCAATGCCTCAACCAATTGCCACTATAACCCTACACACAGCTTACATATATACCTTTTTGCAGCAGCTGTTAAAGCATTTGGTTGTGTTGCTGAATATTTAAACTTCAGTACACAGCTCAATGACTGCTGCAAAAGGAAGCATTCTAAATTCCCCTGACTATCCTGCACTTTGTGGGAAGTGTGTTGATTTCAGCTCCACATTTCTTAAGGAACCAGAATGGAGTTCCTGGCTGGAAATGCAGAGCTTATATAAACACAAATATTTATGTGGAGTGGCAATCTGATTGCTTTCCCTTGGAATACCCGAACATACATTTCATTGCGGTATAGAACTGATGTAATACTATGAACATTTTAATAAAAGCAGGTCATGATAAAACCACAGGTAGAAGAAACACAGATCTGAAAACTACAAATATCTGTATACCTGCACAGCTATGTTGATAACAAGCAAGTGAAAGCAGCCATCGAGAGGTCAGTCATATATTTCAGAAAAAGCTTACAAAACATTTTGAAAATTCTAGTTTTTTTTTTACCAATTCAAATTAACTATACAAGCTTAGTTTACACCCACACTTTTTCAACTGAACCAGTTATTCCTGTGTAGCATGGTATTGTGTTCTAAATCATCAGCTTAAGATTTCAATGCAAGTCCGCTCGAACCTAATAACACTGGGCTAGGACCCCACATGCAACTGAATTCCTTCAGTACCTCATCCAAGTGGCCATTCTTGATGGACACTTGTGCACAATGAGCAGCACTGGCTGTTCCAACAATGGAAGTACCAGGGCCAAGATGAATACTGTGCAATGCCCAGCTATACCAGCAGGATTACTGGATAGGGTTCATGAGTAGAAACCCTGGCTGAACTTTCCCCTTTTCTAACATAGAAGCTAAGAGGCCAAATACGGCAGTCTACTGCAATCCCAAGTTAATTAACTAATCAGTGGGGCCTGGCAATGACGACTTCAGGGAAAACAAAAAAAAGCAGTGATTGCACACTGTCATGTCAAATGAACACTTTGACACATTAAAGATAGTATTTTTGAGATACTAATTTTAAAGAAAATAACTATCAAATCTATCACAGAATACTGTGATTAATTGCATTCATTTCAATTCAGTCAGTTTTTGTACATATTGGGAAAGTACTCCTAATTTGGAATTTTAAGTCAAAAGTGTAATCACATTCAGAACTATAGGTTACAATTTAGTGAATAATTTACCAATGATGATACAATTTATTCAACTGAGGCATACACAATTCTGGCAAACCCAAGGCCTGTTAAACTCTCAAAAGAAAATAGGGTAAATGCATCAGGTAGAAACTTTGAGTTGCTGGCATTTTCTGCTTTATTTCAAATTGCCAATATTTGTAACTGCTTTTAGTCAAAATTCTGCTGACTGACGTACTCCACCTACATCAAGGCACTAAGTAATCTCCCAATTTTCTTAACCAATTCCCCTTAAGTGTCAAAGGAAGTATTTTTTTCAACATGAACCTTTGTACAAAAACCATAAAATAAATTGCTAATGACCGTATTTTCACCTTCCGGAGATACTGACAGGTCATTTAATAACATTTTTACTTTACAAAAATCACGAAGGGAATTAACTTGTAAAATTATTTTAATGACTCAAAATATCTTCAACATTCTGGATATTGAAATGCAAAAATAGCAAGGGAAGAGTCTGGCTCTGAAATATACTCCCAGGACTTGTATCACTCCTCATTCCCAAAACAAACCAAACCTCGAATGTTTTTCCACAATAAGCACAGGAAGAGATTAGCAGTTTTCCACCAGAACTCTCAAATGGTACAGCAACCAAGCTACCCAATAAAAGCAGGAAACAGCATATTAAGTTCACCCCTCCAAAATGTATCATAGCAAACAGCTCAAGGCTTAAGGGAAAACGTGACCACGTTGTTAGACATGTAGTCTAAAGCATAAATCCCTACGACACAAGACTTCCACCTTAAAGAATAACATGATACCATTGAATGAAATACTCCACAGACACCACTGATAGTTTCAGCTTTGAAATACGGATTGTCTTTTATCCCCAGGGTGCGAGAACCTATCATCACGGGCTAAGCAAGCATGTGTCAAGGATCCTTGCAGGGCATATGTGACGTTTAAATGCCTCAATTAATTTGCATAGATTGTGATTTTCTAATGAGGGTTAATCCATGAACACACACCTTCCCAAGCCAAGAAAATTCAAACTGGACAAATCGTTATGTAACAACTGCAAATAGCATTGAGCTGCTGGACTTGGATGGCTGGACTCTGGTGCTTCATGTAGTTCCAGAGCTGCTGATGAGATACCCTCTGAATTGTATCCCAGTCAGGTATCAACACTGCAAGGAGGAGGAATTTTATTTGGGTGGGTAGGTTGAGGATGGAGAAGAATGGTTGGTAGGGGGTGGTGGGGTGGGGTTGTCAAGGGAATATATTTTGACCATCAGACTTTTAAAACAAGAGGTAGATTTTAGACATGAGTTTGCACTTTAGATTCTACAATTATTTTATACTGAATGTCTCTTTCCACATAGTAAATCACACACAAAACATTTTAAATTCTATATTGTGCGAATGGATATTATGCAGTTACCATATGTAGCAGATTTTACAACATAAAAATATATAGGAAAAACAAAGGCACAATGAAATTCAACTCATTCTTCAGGCAGAAGAGCTGAAATGAGCCACCTTAAAGAGAGATTTTAATTTAAAATTTATAAAAAGGATATAAATAACCGAGGCCAAAACACTATTCGTATCATTAAAACAGTTTCATCAGCAAGTAAAAATCTTGCAGTTTTATATAAGCTTGTATCCTTTAAAGATACAAGATATGGTAGTCTTTAAAGTGGCTCAGTCTTGACGGCAAGGTATTAAGATGGATATAAACCTGCACAATTTTGTTCATCAATGAGAAACAACTCATCAGCAGAGCTTGATTGCATTTTTCAGATTCAATTACAGTAGATACTGCCCACACTTGTTAACTAAATTAGCTCAAATGCAATCTGTCCCTTTACATTAATGCATGAGGGGAAGTTTACATCCAGTCACCACAGCAACAAACCCCATCCCTGAATAGTGTCACCTAGTCTAATACCTACGAAAAAACCTCCCGGTGCGTATTAAATACAGTAAATAAAGCATTCAACATTAACGGACCAGATGTACACTTAACTGTAAGCTTCTGTACAGCCTTATACAATGCTTACATTCCCTGTAAAGATTTACACTCCTTTTCGTACATTTTACTTCTTTTCAAATTTGCTTCTAATCATTTGAATAAAAAGTGTGGCTTTAGATTCTTCTCAATAATACTCAAGTCCATGACCAAATCTTAATAAAATAGCTGCTAGTTCTCAGCTATCAGCAGTATCCACAGTAAGGAACGGTCAATTTACGATGCACGACTGTGTAAGACTGTGTGTCACTGCAAACATGGAAGCTCCACAGTTTAAACCCATTAAAAGTCCAACAATTTATTTTACTACTGGATTGGCTTAACCTGAAATTAAAAAAATACTGATTCACCTAATAGTTGGAAGCAAGATTCGCAGCAGATTAAATGGTTAATTTTAAAGTTTTTTTCATGTGTACAGACTCTGATTTACCTAATGGAGCGAAAAACTTGAATGTGAACATGAAATGTGGGTGAATCTTGCTTTCAGCTTAAAGCAGAGGCTCAAGTCACATCGATATAATAACTGCAGCTCAGGTAAAACACCATGCACAGCATTTGATAAGTACTTCGAAAGAGCAGGAAGAGAAAATTAAAACACAGGTTCCTAATAGTGGTTGTAGTAATCGGCTGGGGCTCTTTTTCACAGACTTGCACAAACTGTCAAGAAGTCGTGGTTAAGCTTGGCTCCTTCATTAAGTTTAGTTTCCAGCCTAGTCTGAGAGGCAGTGCAAGCACAACAACCTAATATGGATGCAAGCAGGACTTTTTTTTGTTAGACCACCCTATAGCAAAAAAATGTTTTTGCAGTTACCAGGAAAAAAATCCTGGTTTTAGTTCGTCCATGGACCACTCTGGCCAATGATGGTTCTACGGTATTTGCAAATCCTTCTATTGTAAGCCCCGGTGTAAAATCTTCTAAGAAGCCTATTTCACACATCAAAGCCAAGTCTCTTTGCAAGTCCCATTATTAAACTTCTAATCGTTCAGAAATCTTTCTGTTCTATGTAGACAGCTACTATCTTGTGTGCCTAATATGCAACGTTGTAAGTGAGACTGCTACTACTGTCACAGGAATGAGGTACCAGGGAGGGAAAGGCAGAATCACAGGCAATGTTGGGGATTACTCTAGTTTGTTGATATGATAGTTACTCATGGGCTCACAAGAATCATGCACACGTGTCAACAATCCCTGTGGTAGCAAATTTTGGCAATTGCTGAGTGATTGATAATTAGGCTTTTCAAAAAGCATCAAATGTAGATGCGCAGATGTCTCTCGAGCCTCCATCACACTTCTGCTTGGTGAATTTTTTTGGTGGTTTGGATTGGCAAGGGGCAGGGAAGCTACAGCATCTTCTCAGTTTAGAAATTGAACTCCTTCGCTTGAATGTTCGCTGTGGGGTCAAAACTGAAAGTTCCAGCTTGTGTCGCTTCAGGGAGGAGACTTGGGTCTTCATCAATCTATTGAGAGGAGATATAATAAAAAAAGCATTATCCTGTACTGTTTGAAAGTGGTTAATTCAGGAGACATTTTGGATGATCTAAATTGTCTCATAACTTCACGGTAACTATTAACAGATGCTTGGGGCTCTTCACACCTCAGTCTGTATCTATAAACTATCAGACATTGAGCTACGGCTTCAAGCTTTAGTCTGAAACCTTAGACAAGATGAAAGCCCTGTTTTCACTGCTTCCTATTCAGTTATACTCAGGGAAAAAAGGAATTTAAACCTACTGGGGAACTGGAATGCTGAGAACAATCCAAAGTAGTTGATGCCTTTTTGCTACATCAAGCAGACATTCATTGCCATTTGTTAACCAACAAATGTTAAGAAGCGAAACTAAACTTTAATCATTTTCATAGACAGCAGACTATTGAGGGGTCTCCTGTCATAAATACCAACATTTGAGATGCCGAAAATGTTAGATTTAACATAAACCTTGGTTCAAGATATACCAAGGTAGCTCGTAAACATCGTTTTGCCCAGCACCAAAATTTGTCCTCAACCACCTCCCTACAATGGCTGAAGAGCTCCTCCAGAGGTCACGATGTGGATTTTGCCTATATGATTGTTATGTTATTTGCCTATATTGGACTATTAGGGGTGGCACTGTGGCTCAGTCGTTAGCACTGCTGCCTCACAGCACCAGGGATCCGGTTTCGAATCCACCATCAGGCGACTGTCTGTGTGGAGTTTGCACATTCTCCCCGCGTCTGCATGGGTTTACTCCGGGTGCTCCGGTTTCCTCCCACAGTCCAAAGATGTGCACACTACGTGGGTTGGCCATGCTAAATTGCCCGTAGTGTTCAGGGATGTGTAGATTAGGTGGGAGAGAGGGGTATGGTTCTGGATTGGATGCTCTGAGGGTTGGTGTGGACTTGTTGGGCCGAAGGGCCTGTTTCCACACTGTAGGGATTCTATATTCTATGATTATCCAGGAGGCACAGTTGATATGATCTTCACAAATTCAAGAAAAGTGCAGACAGCAGGAGCAGCCTCTATACATGGCCTTCCTTCTCTTCACAAAGGCCTTCAACTTTTGTTTCCTAAAGGGACTGTGGAGTGCCCTCAGGTTTGTTTGTCCACGGAAATTCATCACTGTTCCCTGTCTGTTGCACAATGGTCTGCAAGCCCAGATCCTCACCGACAGTTCCACCATAGACCCAATAAATGTGTAACCTGGGGTCAGCAAGGCTGCACCATCAGAACAATGTTCTTCTTCTCCACCTTCCTTAGGGCAATTTTGCCCCCATATCCATTAGACTTTCCTCTAGTGTGAGGCCAAACTACAGGACAAGTAGGAAGCCTGTGCTACCTTCAATCCAGGACCAAGGCCACACCTAACTCTGTCAATGAGCTACAGTGCTCAGAAGATGCTTGCATATGCACATAGAGGCTGAGTTCCAAGCTACTGTCAATACATTCATGGAGGCATATGAAAGAATAGGCCTTGGGCTAAACATCTGGAAGACAAAACAGCCTCTACCAGCCTCCTCCCACTGCATAATACTGACCCTCCACTATCAAAATCCACGGCAAGTCACTGCACAAGGTTGATCAATTCTCATACCTTGGCAGCCTTTACTTGAAGATGAGAGCAAAATACTGCAAATGCTAGAAATCTGAAATACAATCAAAGTGCTTGAGAAACTTAGCAGGGCTGACAGCATCTGTAGAGAGTGAAATAGAGTTAAGGTTTTGAATTTGATATGACTCTTAAGAATTTAGAACTTTACTTCTGAAGAGTGACATCGGACTCAAAACTTGAACAATTTCTCGCTCCAAAGATGCTGCCAGATGTGGTGAATTTCTCCAACACTATGTGGCTATATAAATGCAAGATTTTTAAAAATACAAAGGGATTGGAGTTTAAAGTAAAGTATCACTTAAATCTATGCACTGATCAAATCACATTTGGTGTACCATTCAGTTTTGATCATCTTAATTAAGAAAGGTCATATTTGACTTAGAGCTAGTGCGATGAAGGTTCACCAGATGATTCTTGGGTTGAGGATGCTGACCAATAACGACAGATTGGCCTATACTCTCTGTAGGTTAGAAGAATGAGGGGTGAACTTAAAATCCAACAAGGCAGATGCTGGGATGTCTTGAACTGGGGTCACAGTTTCAGACTAAGGTGCAGGTCATTTATGATGAGACGAGCAGCCATTCCATTACTGAAAGGTCTGAATGCATGGGATTGTCTATCCTAGAGCGGTGTGCATGCTCAATCATTGAGTGCATTCAAATCACAGATCAACATAATTAGTAAATAATGCAATCAAGATTTATGGGATTAGTGCAGGTGGTATCGTTGAGGTAGAAGTTCAGCCACGATTTTTATTGAATGCTAGAGTAGGCTTGAGAGTCCAATGGCCGACTTCTGGTTCTTAGGTTTATATAACAAATGTAACTTTAACTTCATCTTAAAAAACCGATTCAGAGATAGTAAGAACTGCCGATGCTGGAGAATCTGAGATAACAAGGTATAGAGCTGAATGAACACAGCAGGCCAAGCAGCATCAGAGGAGCAGGAAAGCTGACGTTTTCAGAAAAAAACGTTTTCTCTTCAGAATATAAAGGATCCAGACCCGAAACGTCAGCTTTCCTGCTCCTCTGATGCTGCTTGGCCTGCTGTGTTCATCCAGCTCTACACACCGTGTTATCCTAAAAAACTGACTCTTTTCACCCATTTCCCTTTTATTAAAAAAAATGCCACTGTTCAAACAGTACTGAATTTTCCTCTAAACTACTTAACTAGGTTTCCTCAACAAGTCAGAGGTTATTTTGAGAACGCATGCAAACCATGTTCCTTTCAATATTCAATCCATTTGAGGATTTCAAACTTAACCTCTTGCTAGTGAATCACTAATACAAAAAGAAATTTTAACACTGAATATCAGCATCCTTATCTATCACAGGTCTTTGTACTTCCACTGTCGAGCACAAAGAGAACTGATACTTATCGTTTTCTATTTTACACACTAGAACTGGGGGAAAAAAGAGCTTAAAGCAGCAATATTTGGTATCAGATACTGATTTAAGACAGTAGTTGACAAAATAAATTTAATCCAAAAGTTCAAGGAGAATCAACAATGAAAATAATACATTAAAAACAAACACATTAAAATGAAAGTAATACAAAAACACTTCGGGGAAGGTGGGGTTTGGACATTATTTTCCATTAATTGGTTAAATTTTGTCCTTGAAAGGTGAAAAATAAATCAGTAATTCCGTTACAAAGGCCACCCCAAAACTAAAAATCACACTATCTGGCTTAATTTCAATGTTTCACTTTAAATTTGTCTCCAGTGAGTGTCCATTGTATCCGATAGCCACGAGGAGTTCAACAATTCCTCAGTGAACAACTAGTGGAACGCGCTAACATCAACACCCCGAAAGTCAGTATTGAGAAAAAAATCAGCAACGTAAACAGAGTGACAGTCGAGGCTGAATGTCCTACAATAGGTGGTTCACTTCCTGATTACTCGAAGTCTGCCTACTCCCTGTGACGTAAAGATCAGGAGTAAAATGGAATGTGCTTTCTTCATTTGCCTGCATGAATTCACCTGTAATTCACTTGAGAAATGCAAGGTCACTAAAGCAGCCCACTCAATTAGCATCCAAACCACACCTTAAGAATTCACTCCCTCCACGATCAGTACCCATTGCTACAGCAGCATCACATACCAGACGCATCCTAGCAAATCATCAATGATTCTCTGGCCACGCTTCTCAAATCCTCACCTTTCACCAGCTAGAACAAAGGCATTTTGGATGGGAACATCATCTCCAATTCACAGGCCACTATGACTCGAGACATGTTTTGCTATTCTGTCGCAGCCTATGCATTATATTCTGGAGTGCCTTACTAAATAGCTTTGTCAAAGTACCTTCAAGACAACTGCGCACCACTACTTCTCAAGGGCAACTGGGAATAGCCAATGAACACCTGCCTTACCCACATCCCAAGAATTAACTTTTTTAAAAAGAAATAGTGAAGACAGTTTCCTTCGCTCAATAACCGATAGTTCTATTGAATACAGCACCTGATTTGATCCTATGAAAAATATATCTTGGTCATTCAAGTTAAGTAAAAACCAGCTAGTACACTGCAGTTGCAAAACAAATTTTGTCTCTTGAGAAGGACTGAAGGAAGGGTGCAGAAGAGAAAGTATTCCTCTTGGTGAAGGATAATTGGTTTAAAAAAACAGAATAATGCAGTGAGTCGTTAGGTTCTGGAATGTGCTGCCTGAGAGGGTAAAGACAGATTCAATTGTGAATTTCAATAGGGAACTGGATAAGCTCCTGAAAGCATAAAAAACTAAACTGCAGGATTACAGAGAAAAGGTGAGCGAGTAGAGTATCCAAATTCTGTCGTGGAGAAATTATTCCGAATAACAGATTTAATTGCTTTCTCTTGCTGTAACCATTATGATTCTATTTTAATAGTTTATTAAAAAAACTGTTGACAACATACAAAAGCCAAATACAAAAGTTAGATGGAAAATTGCAATGGAAGCCCTGAAACACTGGACTTGGAGGCAACTGGATTCAGGTCTTCAAACTTATTTGTGAGACTGTAAAATGAAGGGGATCAGGGAAAAATTTTTGACAAGTTCCAAAGGTGGCCAGGAATCATTTTGGCTTTCTGCTAGAAGTGATAAAAGGGCAGCAAAGGTGAACAATATAGGGACAAACATGTATGAAACTTCTTCATTATGTTATGTACAGGGTCATCCTATTTTCATTATGGACATGATCATCCTTTAGTGTAGTCTCTTCATCACACAATGTAATAGGCCACACTAAGGTTTAAAATTCACAAGCAGCATCTTACTCTGGATTAATCTGCTTCTGGATTTTAGAAACAAAAAATCAGGGTGTAATTCTTTAAGTACAGTTTACAGTACTAGCCTGTAAAAAATCATCCTAAATATTGCTGAACATTAAAGGGGCATCTGACTTCGTACCCATAAGGGTTTTAAATTCAGGGTTGATAATACAGGTATAACAATGTTTACTTCCATAATTCCAGCTACAACTCACAATTTCAACAAGAAGCAGTTAATTGTCATTTGCATACTTGCAACAATAATATTTCTCTATTTCACAAGCAAAAGTCAGACTGTGATTTCCTTTGTCATGTATGTATACAGAACTGGCACCCTCAAGAAATGAACTCACTGCTGAATTAATGTCACTGCATTTGTCCCTAGCTGAAAAAGAGGAATTGAGGAATACAGGAATAAAATACACTCTTCCAACATTCTCTTGCCTTTTTCCTACAAATTTTCTGTTGAGCTCAATAAATCAATTCTGTACTTACATCATCACCAGAAAAGTACTGATCTATGATTTCATAAGCTAGTTTATAGATCTCTTCATTTTCATGTTGCTGCAAGGCTTCTATTTTTTCCAAACCTGTCAGAAAGAAAATTAGAAGTTAATGAAACAATTGCGAAGAACATTTTGAAATATGATTGGAACAACATAGACTTGCACTGAGTTTTTCCTGAAACTCAGACATTTCTTCAGCTCACAGGGTTTAAATGGGGTCTGCAAAAATGAAATGAATTTCAATAAGAACACAAGTTCTGGAAGCTTACCTCCACATTCCTCTATCATTTCTGCTATCGTGCTTGCTTCCTCACCAGCCATTTTTAAAATATTGTTCAGTCCATCAAGTACAACCTGTACCACCTGAGCATCTTTGACTCCCAGTAAATTACAGAAAGGGGGGATTACATTCTGCTGCACAAGATACTCAACCTAGAATAAAAAGGGAAGAGATAAGATGTTGAAGTGTTCCAGTCTGTGAAACTTATTTATAAAAGGCATTTAACACTTCTCTTTCAAGGCAGTTTTATGGATAGATAATTAAGAATGAATTATAAATTAGTTTTAATTATACTTGTATCATATTTTCTTCTTTAAGCTCATTTTACAGTACTAGCCTTTAAAAAATCATCCTAAATATTGCTGAACATTAAAAGGGCATCTGACTTCATACCCATAAGGGTTTTAAATTCAGAGGCATCTAGGGCATTGTCAGCTCTATGTCTGACATTAAACTCTTCCATGCTGTAATCTCAGGAGTGGATGAACTTTGGAATATGAAAAGCCTACTCAAATTTCTCCCTACTCAAATTTTCTGAAGAAGGGTCTAGGCCCGAAACGTCAAGCTTTCCTGCTCCTATGATGCTGCTTGGCCTGCTGTGTTCATCCAGCCCCACACCTTGTTATCTCAAATTTCACCCTAACAGGTTTTCAAGAAGTGAATGAATTGCTGCAGGTTGAGAGAAACAATGTTGGTTCTGGTATTAAGAAACAATTAAACCATCAAAGCACAAAAGCCGATCAGCTTTCGAAGATACAGCATCCAAGTGAAGTGATTTTTTTTCCCCCAAAGTGAAGGATGTTATTCCAATCCAAACATGTTCTGAAGAGTTTGAATTCAGAAGGAGCAAAATGCCCAGGAGATTCTGGTCTGCATGTGAAGATGTTGCAAGGTTGGCGATCCTGAGATCTTCAACAAATACTGCAATGTAGATTCATACAGCATGGAAACAGATCTTTCGGTCCAATCGTCCACGTCAACCAAGTTTCTCAAATTAAACTAGTCCCACTTGCCCGTGTTTGGCCCCTATCCCTTCAAACCTTTCCTATTTGCGTACTTCTCCAAATATCTTGGAAATGTCGTAACTGTACCCGCATCCACCACTCCCTCATAGCAGTCTATCCCACACATGAACCACGGTGTGTAAAAAAAAAAAGTTGCCCCTCATGTCTTTTTTAAAATCTTCTTCCTCTCACCTTAAAAATATGACCCCTAAATTTGAACTCCCCCACCCTAGGGAAAAGACCCTTGCTATCCACCTTATCTATGCCTTTCACGATTTTATAAACGTCAATAAGGTCACCCCTCAACCTGCTACACTCCAGGGAAAGAACTTCCAGCCTATCTTTATAAGTCAAACCCTCCGTTACCTTGTAACATCCTGATAAATCTTTTCTGAATCATTTCCAATTTAATGATATTCATTCTATAGCAGGGTGACCAGACTGCACACCGTACTCCAGAAGAGGCCTCACCAATGTACTACCTCGACATGACATCCCAACTCCTACACTCAAAGGAGTGAGCAACGAAGGCAAGTGTGCTAAATGCCTTCTTAACCATCTGTCTATCTGTGATACAAATTTCAAAGAATATGTACCTGAACCCCTAGGTCTCTCAACACCACTACCCAGGGCCCTGCCATTAACTGTGTAAATCCTGCCCTTGTTTGTTTTACCAAAATGCAATACCTCACAGTTATCCAAATTAAACTCCATCGGCCAATCCTCAGCCCACCGACCCAATTGATCAAGTCTCTTTGTAATCTTAGATAACCTCCTTCACTGTCCAATATACCAACAAATTTGGTGTCATCCGCAAAACTGCTGATCATGCCTCCTATGTTCTCATCCAAATAGTTTTTATCGTGCCAACAAAAAAGTGGAACCAGTACCAATCCTTATGAAACACCACTGATCACAGGCCTCAAGTCCAAAAATCAACCCTCTACCACCATCCTCTGTCTCCTACTGTCAAGCCAATTTTGTATTCAATTGATGAGTTCACCCTGAATCCTATGCGATCTGACTTGACCGATTAGTAAAACCTTGTCAAAGGTAAACCAAAGTGCAATATGGGAAGAAAAAAAAAGTGATATTCATCAACGAACTGAACCAAAAGGGAAGTACACTCAAATCTGTACTGTCTTATCAAGGCTATGTTTCAAGATCAATCATTGGTGCTGGTGATTTAAGAGCTCAGAAATTAAGTGCTTTGTGACACATATCCCTTTCGACCAATGCACTGGTTTGACCAAGTTTGGATTGCTGTTTTTCAATGGAGCTATGCATGGTTAGGTCTTCTAGCCCAGTGTGCACGTAAATAAATACTGGTTTAGTCACTCAATTGCTGCTGATAGCAAAATTATTCTCTTGATTATAGTTCTGTATTTCATCCTTCTGTTTGCAACAATGCAGTAGTTTCTGTACATTTTTACAATGTTTTAAAATTTGTCTACCATGTAAGTGTTTACCTTGACTTAACTCATTGCACAGGATGTGTGTCAGTTTTCACCAACCGTATAAGTTTGTGCTTCCCAGCAAAACCATATTGTATTGTGCTGTCTTGACATTGGTTGATTTACCACATTTCAGCTTTTTGATTATGTTCCTGGCATTTGAAGTGCACCATGAGCTTGAGGAGGAACTTGTACTTGATGGTGAGCAGTAAGCATTCACAGCACTTGGACTTGCAAAGTAATAAACCTGGAGCATTATTTTTAGTGTGAAAATTGATGCCATGCTAAATGACTCATTGTTTAAACCTGCAAAAGGAGTAACTCATGTTTCTGATGTAAGCACATAACTTCATGATTGACAAGAACAAGTGCTTGATAATATCTTGGGAGCTCATGGGAACACCACCATCTACAAGTTCCCCTCCAGACTAGGCACTAGCCCAAGTTAAACTACATCGCTGTCCCTGCTAACAGTGAAGGAACGAAGTCCTGAAACTCCATTTCAAACCACAATGGATTCATCCTTAAATTACATGGAAAGCTAAAGATCTAGGCAGCAGCTCACCACCATCTTCTCCAGGACAGTCAGGTATGGGTTAACAAATACCAGCTTAACTAGAAACGACCACATCTTCAGAACTAATTAAAAAAGTCCATTATGGCATGGAGTTCAATTTCTTCAGCATTAGTGGCAAATTGGATACATAGTTTATTGAACATATGTTTCTGCACCACTCCTCTTTCCTTCAGGTTGATGTTAAGCCCATAATTCCTCACAACTGACAAATAAATCCATAGTTGGTGTGGAACTTGGCATGTGAATCATGATCAGATGGGCCAATGGGCCCAGCAGTGGCAGATGGAGTTTAATATGTCTAAGTGTGAAGTGTTGCATTTTGGTAAGACAAAACAGGGCAGGGCTTATACACATATTGGTAAGGCCCGACAGATTATTGCTAAACAAAGAGACCTTGGGGTGCAGGTGCATAGTTCATTGAAAGTGGAGTCACAGGTAGACAGGATAGTGAAGGTGGTGTTTGGTATGCTAGTCGTTATTGGTCAGTGCACTGAGTATAGGAGTTGGGAGGTCATGTTGCAGCTGTACAGGACATTGGTGAGGCTACTTTTGGAATACTGCATTCAATTCTGGTCTCCTACTTGTAGGAAAGATGTTGTGAAACTTGAAATGGTTCAGAAAAGATTCACAAGGATGTTTCCAGGGTTGGAGGGTTTGAGCTATAGGGAGAGGCTGAATAGACTGGAACTTTTTTCCATGGAGCACTGGTGGCTGAGGGATGACTTTATAGACATTTATAAAATCATGAGGGGCATGGATGGGGTGGATAGCTAAGGTGTTTTCCCCCAGGTCAGGGAGTCCAAAACTAGAAGGTGTAGGTTTAAGCTGAGAGGGGAAAGATTTAAAAGGGACCTGGGGGCAACTTTTTCACACGGAGGGTGGTGTGTGTATGGAATGAACTGCCAGAGGAAGTGGTGGTGGTGGTACAATTGTAACATTTAAAAGACATTGGGATGGTTACATGAATAGGAAGGATTGAGGGGGATTGGGATCAAATGCCGGCAAATAGGACTAGGTCAAATTGGGATGTCTGGTCACTGTCAGGTCTATTTCTGTGCTTTATAACTCTAACTCAATTTGGTCATTGACAATCAAATGAGCATTCCACTGACTTAAGTTCAAGAAGGCCTGAAAGAAAATCTTCTTAATGTTTGGAGTTACAGATGGTGTTTGTTCTGCTATTTTTTTATAAAATCTGGGCACTATAGTGTAGACATTTTTCTTATATGATTGATACAAAATGTAAGTAACTTTTTGAGAATGTAACTAGAGCAGCTAAAAGATATTGAGCTTCTCCTCCAATTCAGAAAATTAAAGCAATTGGGAAAAACAAGAGAATAAACTAAACAAATTAGAGTAGAACAGCATGCAGTTTGTGAGCATGCTGAAAATAGCCACAGCTGAAAGAAGATAAGCATATGGATGATGATGGGATTGTGTAGGGGGATGGGCTTAGATTAGTTCACAGGGCGGCGCAACATCGAGGGCCAAAGGGCCTGTTCTGCGCTGTATTGTTCTTTGTCAACAATCACTGACACAAAGAGCGTTGGTTTGTGATCTAACTTTCGCCTCACGCTGGTGGCAGGATAGTCAGTTTTGAGAATTTTGTGATTGTGACAGATAAACTTCAAGATGTTCAAGAGCCAGTAACAATCCCATGTTTTTCACTTTGACTGGACACTACTACTTCTGACATTGGTTCAGTTTCTGCAAAGAAAAGTACTCCACCGGTTTCTCTAATCCTGATTCATTATCTTGCATGAAGACCACATCCATCAGAAAGTCACAATCAATTAGTATTGCAAAAGCATTAGTAAAATCAGGGATGGCCAACACCTTCAGCTTCTCAAAAAGCTGTTTGGAACTCTTTCCACCATATTACTTTTATATATTTTCACAATTAATCTGTTAAAAGATGCAGCTATGGTACTTTAATTTTTAAGAAGTCCCTAGAAATCTCATGATTTCCCATTTAGTTTTCGGAATAGGGAATTCCCTCACAGCTTTCACTTTCGCAGTTGTTCGCAACACTTGCGAACCTGATCGCATGTATATTTTCTTAAGTGCTAAGTGTTGTGCTAATATTTTAATGATTTATTCCTTCTTAGCTTTTGCAGGAAATTCCACCTATAACTTATTTGCCAATTCTTATGGACTTAGCCTTCGTTAAATCTTGTAAATCAGTCAGGTCAATTTTCCTCTAACCTGTAGGGTAGTTTTAGCAGCTTCCAATGCCATCTCATTTTACAGTATGAGATACCTGGTATCTGGCCTTTTATCCTTTACCAATTAATTTTACTTCATGTCCATGATCACATTCAAAGAGTCCACACCGAACCCCAACTCATGTCATGGGAACACTGTGCTGGACGTCACCCCTTGCTATGTCACAAATTGTCACAATGTGAGACATGCAAACCTAATCACTAGGATGGTTTATACCTGCAATGACAACTATCTGTGATAAAAGAATCAAACACCAGATTTTATGATGAGTGAGGAAAAACGTTTTTATGACAATTAACTCATCCTCAACCTGTGGCAAGAAAATGAATTACTAGCATGCAAACTTAATCTACCCCCTTTAAATCCAAATGCATGCACACACACAAATTCATTCACGGAGAGGATGACAGGAAAGACGAGACCAATAGACATTTTTTTAAAAGGAAGATTGTAATGAAAAATATAGACAAAAAGGCACAAATTTTGCAGGTCAAAGTGTGAAGAAACCCAAGCGCAAAGGAAAATGTTCTGACTTTCTCATAATCTTTGGTATTTGACAAAGATACCATGCTGCCATTAACTGTGATGATCTTAAATTTGGTAGCTGGTCAGATGAACCTAGGTCTTGTCTCAAGCTAGCAGTTGTTTTGTCCTGCAAAACAAGTAATCCTTCTTTCCCAATTAAAAGAGAAAGAGAAGGAAAGAGAAAGTGGCTCTGGAGGTCCTAATGCAAAGTTCTCCTCTCAGTTCGTTGTCAAACTACCACTTACAACTAATCCACAAGCAGCTACTTTTATGAGACATGCTCATATCACATCTTTGGATATGAAGTCCAGTTTCAGCAAAAGAACACCATATAGTTATACTTTCTCTTCAAGTCATTTAAAAAAAAAAATTGATAAACTAAACTTCTTTTTGTCCAGTTTGTATTTCCAAAAAAGTATAGGTAGTCCTTGCAATGGATAAATCCATTTGGCAAATTAAAAATTGGGTCTGTAAGATGAAGCAATGTTGGGACTTTATTTGACATTAAATTCCAGCTTCCCAGATATGGAGCATGTTTGAAAAAAAAAAGGATTTCTTTGCGGTCTATCTCCATTATTCCCCTATTTCAGGTATGATGTCTTCACAGACTTGAAGCATACCCTAATAGTTAGAACAGAAATAAATTGGAGAAAGTGACAAATAGCCTCGAGGTGACCAATTAGCAAAATTTCCTCTTACTAAATTGTCTAAAGCATTAGAAGTGTCCCTTAAAGGAATTTAGTTTTACTTCTATGAACAGACCACAAAGTGAAACTTGACATCCCCTGGAGAGGAAATATTTGTGTGATATCTTTGCATTGTGAAATTATAGCCTCAAAACTACTCCTTTATTTGCCCACATCTCCACAATTTATACCCTGCACAAATATATGTAGTGATATGCTGGTACTTAAGAATAGTTGGCATTGTAGATACCAACTGGTAAGCATCACTTGATAAATCAAATGATTACCTGCTCCTTTTTGCCACTAATTGTCAAGTTACTGATCGCCCATGCAGCTTCCTTTTGTGTTCCAAAATCTCCCTGCAAGAAAAAAGTTCAATTTTCGTTACGCCAACAACAGGAATATAGCTACTTCACACTAAAAGATTCTCATTTTGCCTAACAAAAGACAATACTGATTAAAGCCTATTTTAGCAGGAGAGATAGAAGAACAAGTAGACAATGGAATCACTCCACCTAGATTGTGCACATGAACTACAACAAAGGAAAACAGGATGTAGTCAAAAGTCACACAACACGAGGTTATAGTCCAACAGGTTTATTTGAAAACACAAGCTTTCAGAACCTCAGTCCTTCTTCAGGTGTTAGTGAGAGATAGTATCAGACACAGAATTTGTAAGTAAAAGGTCAAAGGTTCATACCAGTGACGAGGATGTACTAAACAAACAGAAAGTACTGTTAAATCTTTAACCAGTTAGAAGGTTTTAATTGATTAATATGCATATGTAAATCCCCGAATTCCTTTCAAGTCACGGTCCTGAGAGAATATTAACCATATTAAACATATCAATTAAAACCTTCTAACTGATTGAAGATTTAACCACATCTTAGATTTGTTTAGTACATCCTCATCAATGGTGTGATCCTTTGATCTTTTACTTATAAATTCTGTGTCTGATACTACCTCTCTCACTAACACCTGAAGAAGGGCTGAGGCTTTGAAAGCTTGTGATTTCAAATAACCTGGTGTCATGTGATTTCTGACTTTGTCCACCCCAGTCCAACATTGGTACCTCCACATCATGAGAATGGGAGAAAGAACAGATGTTCATCCTATCTTCACTGATTTTTCAATTTCTCATCTACAACCAATAAGGGTTAACATTCTTAAAATTACATAAATGAAACATTTTCTTCCAAGATGCTTGTGCACTTTGACCCACCATTTTAGTTGCAATTCACAAACTGTTTGGATTGTATTTTCCTAGGAGTGATATATGCAGGCATATTCAAGTTACAGCAAAAAAATTCATTCACAAGGTGTGGATGTCACCAGCTAGCATTTATTGCCAATCCCCAATAGCTCAAGAAAGGGTGGTGGGTAACTGATGACACTTAGCTTTGCTATGACAATTTAATGCTATTTTTACTTAACATACATTCATGCTGATCTGATTTTAAGCTGTGCAAAGTGGTCTGATTTGCATATTGAATTTGGTTTCATATTTTGCTCACCTTAGCCAGTTGATGAATAATCATAGGAATCAAACCAGCATCTATTACAGCTTGCACTTGTAGCTGGTTTCCTGCTGTAATGTTGGAGAGGAACCACACTGCTTCCTACAGAAAACAAGTCAGGCAAAGCATCAACAATGTATTTCAACTACCTATCAATTTGCATTTTTTTTGAACAGGTTAGGTTTGCATACAATAGCAAGAAACGCTTAAAAACTGTTCCAGGGATTGGTCTTTAAAACACACCTGATTCTGATTCAACCTACTCCTTTAAACATTCAAGCAGAGCATTGCACAGAATCAGAGAGACAAACTGAAATGGGTTTACGGTAATGGGAAAGACATGCATGTCTTTTATGCTGGATGGAGTAAAATAAATATAGTCCTTAACTGGGATGTTCTCAGCTGAGTCAGTGGTTTCATATGATGCAAGTGCTACAGCTGGGTTGGATGAGTCACACAACTCACAGGCAAGATGGTCCTTCTCTCTCCGCCACCCACATACATTTTCAAATATTGTTTCAGTTTTAATTTATATTGTACCCAATGGAACAGAAAGAACAGTTGAACTCATATTATAGCTCTTCAAGAAGTCTTCAAAATTGCTTTCTAAAGCATCAAATAATGGTAACTAATAGAATACTTCAAAAACATTACAAACACAAGAACTACAGAAACAGCGTGCTACAGTTAGACTAATTAATCCCACAACGAACCATCAAAGCAAAGTTGTGCATTTCTGCCATATCCATCTATGAAAATTGGACCAAAAACAAGTGTTTTTCACCTTCCCAGTATTTTGATGACAAAATTAGTTTATCCAATACTGGATATCAGAAACAGTGTAACAAATTAGAGATAGTGGACAGGGAAAATGTGGTGGTGGTGAGGAAGAATTGGTTGCTGTCAGCATACAAGATGAAATCTGACATCATATTTTTGGATGATGCAACCAAGGGGCAACAAAAAAGAAATAGGAAATGGCATGGATTTAATCTCAGGAGACTCCAGAGATAACAACGTGAATGTTAAGAGTGACTCTCTAGCTATGACTGGATAGACGAGAATAGAAGCAGTCAAGTGCAGTCTCACTGAGCTGGGGAAAGAGATCAGCTGTTGGACAAAGAATGCCACTAAAGGCAATAGGCAGGTTAAGAAAGAGAAGGTAATAATGACTACAGTCAGAAACACATTGATAAAATAGTCGAATCTGACATGCTACTTTGGTATTGGAGCGGGGTAAGAAATCCGATTGAAGGTGTAGAAACATGGGATTCTAGGAAATTCCTAGACGAAGAGTACACAGAATGCCTTGAGATAGTTCCTTAATGCAGCACGTCCTGAACCAAACCTCAAAGTGAGGTATATTAAACTTGCTGTTGTGCAATGTGACAATTAATGAATGACTTTAGTTAAGGCACCCTTGGTGCCAGCAACCAAAATATGACTGAATTTTACAACCGATTTGAAAGTGAGAATGGTATTTTAAAGTTAAATAATGGAAACTATGTGGGCATGAAAGCTGAGCTAGATGAAGTGAACCGAGTTGCCAGGTTAAAAGATAGATGAACACAAACACAGAGGCAGACAGTAATGGGGTGTTTCCATACACTTATCATAACTATTAAAAAAAATTCTAAAGGGAAGGGACCCTTTATCTGTGGTTTATAGAGTAGTGGTAAAGGAAAGCATCAAACAGGAAGAAAAAGCATAAAATTGCGCAATGAGGCAGGTCAAATGATTGGACAGAATAGAAAAAAAAATGGCAGGGAATAACAAAATAAAAGCAAAACTGAGTGTTGGTTCTCTACAGTCAGAATAGCATGATGATAGACAATAAAGAAATGGAGAATTAAATGAACAAATATTTTACTGTCTTCACTGGAGAGGATACAAAAACATTCCAGTTATAGCTGTTATATCAGGAAAAGGGAAAGGAACTTGGTGAAATTACAATTACGATGGAAGTGGTATTGAGCAAATTATAGTGCTGTGGGCTTATAAGTCCCTGGATCCTCATGGACTTCATGCCAAGGTCTGAGGTAGCAGATACGCTGGTGTTAATTTTTCAAGATTAATGCAATTCCAAAAAGATTCCATCACAGTACAGAGCAAAGTTTGTCTTGAGTAGGGTGTTAAGATTTGATCATTAAGGAGTTTATAGCTAGGCACTCGAAGTGATCAGAAAGAATTAGCATGGGTTTGTAAAAGAGAAATCAACTTATTCGAGTTCTCTGAAAGAGTAACATACACGATGGATAAAGGGGAGGCTGCAGATTTTCAAATGGCATTTGACACTGTTCCACTTAAAAGGTTATTACGCAAAGTAAGAACTCACCATGGAGGGGTGATATATTAGCATAGATAGGAGATCAGCGGTTTGGCAGAAAAACAAAAAATACACATGAATGGGTCTTTTAATAATTGATACCTGGAATGAACATGCCAGCGGTTACGGAATACAGCTAAGGAAGGAGACAGGCAAAAAGATCTTGAAGAGCATACGAAGGGAGATGAGAGATAAACTAGAGAAAGTGGAGTTTGAAACTAGAAGCAAATTGTGAGGGAACCTTTCTGAATGTTTGTCCCAGTCAGTGAGGGGAAGGAAGGGAAAAAGTTAAGATAGCTGGATGGATGCTTGAAATTTTCTTAATGAAGAAGTCCACAAATGCCTTACACGTCTTGTGGGAAATGAGGTTGGAAGAGCCAGGAGAGGAAATGGTTTAAGAAGAGGGTTTGTATTGGGAGGTCTTTTCTGCATTCCAGATGATCTTGAAATAAAAAACAGGTCTGAGGGGGCAAATCATAATGAGGCTTTATGTGGCCCAACCAAATTTGATGACAAGTAGCTAACTTGTTATCTGCCAAAGACATTAAAATGTGTGCACCTTGGGAGTGGAGTAAGGGACATGTAATGAAGAACGACAGTTTTAATGGGGACGGGGCAAAGGGGGAATGGAGAGTGTGACTGAGCAGATTGCAACCTGCAAATATTTCTTAATGAATTACAGATAGCTCGACAGTTGAACATGCTCAACTGTAGCTCTAAGTGACTTAGGGCACTTTTTTCCCCTCCAGAAGGGAAGTGAGGTAAGAAGGGGGATTCCCCATTTGCCCCAAAAACAACAGTGACAAGACAGATCACCACACTGCTAAGATTTTTATGTATGTTGACAATTATGGAGATCCACCAACAGATATTTAAATTGAAACTAGTTAGGGTCACTAGTTCAACTGGAAACAAACTGGAAGCTAAACTGTTTTGCTGCCAAAACACTGTTTAGTGAAATTAGCAGAGCCTCTTAAATCAAGTTGGCTGCCAACTTACCTTGTTGATCTTCTCTTTAGGATGGGTCAGGAGATTTGGAAAGTGTGATAGTACATCACAATTGAGAACAACCTGCGTCTGTTCATCAGTACCCGTCACTATGTTGCCCACAGCTCTCAGTGCAGCTGTCTGTATAAGAAGGGGAAGAAATAAAAAGACTTTGAGGGATTCTATTTATTTGCAAATGTCTTCAAAGTATGAATGAAAATGATGACTTTATTACTTCATTGTTATTATTCCCTGCACACCTGCAAGTGAAATTTCCCACAGTGGACTAGCTAGAATAGTCATCATGAAGCAAGGTGCTGCTTTCTTTGCCTTTCACAGTGGGAAACCAACCAAGAGAAAGCTTGTGCAAATACTCTAATACAACCTGAAGAAGGAAAAGCAGAATCAATAAACTGAGGAAGAAAAGATTCTTCCCCCAACCCATATGGCAGAAGGTACATTTTTGCTGCCATCCTGCCATTTCAAAGCACTTAAATTTGTCACAGACAGAGTAAAAAACAATTTTAACACACACACACACACACACACACACACAAATACAATTAATTGCTTTAAAAGCATTAAATAGCAGAACAAATTTGGCTGTTATAATCATACGTCTGGGACTTGACAACAAACTTCCAAAAATTTCTCAGGCATCAACATCAGCCAACCAACAAATTCCCATGCACCTCCTTTCAGAGAAGCTATCATTGCCAAGAAAAAGAAACCTGCTAAACAAAATTGCAAGTCACACCTATTCAATAGATGATGTGTTAATAACTTAGCACTTAGCCTCTGAAACAGGTTACAGACCCTTGGTTATTTGCAACACTATGTTCAGCAGCATTCACGACTCCTCAGATACTGAAGCATTCCATGTTCAAATGCAACAAGCTCTGTACAATATCCAGGTTTGGGCTGACAAGTGGCAAGAAACATTCACACCACACAAATGTCAGGCAATGACCAATGAGGGCCAATCTAACCACTGTCCCTTGACATTCAACTGTGTTACCATCACTAAGTACCCCCACTACCAACATCTTTGGGGTTACCACTGACCTGAAACTCAACTGGACTCAGCACATAAACACAGTGGCCACAACAACAGATCAGAGGCTAGGAATACTGGGGTGAGTAACTCACCTTCTGACTCCCCAAAGCTTGCCCACCATCTACATGGCACAAGTCAGAGGTGTGATGGAATACTCCCCACTTGCCTGGACAGATGCAGTTCCAGCAATCCAGAAACTCAACACCATCCAGGACGAAGTAGCCTGCTTGACTGTTATCATATCAAATGCTTAGTAGCAGCAGTGTATACTAACTACAAGATGCACTGCAGAAATTCAAAGATTCTTAGACATCACCTTCCAAAAGCATAATCACTTCCATCCCGGAGGACAACAGCAGCACATGCACAGGAATGCCACCACCTGCAAATTCCCCTCCAAGCCACTCACCACCCTGACGTCAAATATATCGCTGTTCCGTCAGTGTCGCTGGGTCAAGACCCTGGAATTCCCTTCCTAATGGCATGATGGGTCAACCAGTGGCAGTTCAAGAAGGCAACTCACCACCACCTTCTCAAGGGCAACTAGGTAATAAATGCTGGCCAGCCAGCGACGTCATGCCCCATGAGTGAATAATAAAAAGGAATTTCGGACCAACTCCCCTTTTGGACTCATCATAAAAGCAAGAACATGATTAAACTGGTATCACTTGGATGTGTTTTTGTATTTAAGTTCTGCCTAATTAAATAATCTCTACCTTTTCCAATTCTCTCTCTCCACACGTTTGTAAGGGCAATCCTGTTGGAAACTGCACCCTCATGCTTAACAATGTGTGCAATAAACTGTACCTCTGGTTTGAGTATATCACAGTGTCGTTGTGAGTTTGATCTCACTGTTGTGTGGATTATCTTAAAAATGGGTAGATTTTTGTTTTAGCTGAATTGATTTGTCCCACCTTCCAGATTGGTTGCCACAATTCTGTGTAGGTGTTGACCTTGCCAATAAAAATGCAGGCACTTTCATTATTGATATTTAAGGAAGAATGCTTGCCATTAAAAGTTTCAACTTATACGTTCTTAGTTTCCAAAGTTTTTAATAATGTTTCAGTCATACTAAATCCAAGTTACTGGTATTTACTGTTATTATCTTAAGGATAGAATTGTTTGCAAAATAAAGCCATGTCAATGCAAGTTTAAAAAGTCAAAGTCCACGAAAAGGGGTGGAGGAAATATGCCCCCACTACTTAACAGAGAAACACAATCACAATTTGCTTATAGTTAGTTGGTGTGCATAGGCAGAGAGATTTGTTTTAAATCTCAATCTGTTTATAACAAATTACAAGACATCGAGCCTCAAGAGTAAAGCGAAATCTGCCCCTGTTAAAAAAAAATGCACTAGACTGTAGAATAAAAATGGTGTAATGAAATCAAATTTGCTTACATATGTAAATTGAGAAAATATACAAATTACAAAATATTTTAAGTCAGCATTTACTTTTTCAACAAAGAATAAGATTTACTTGTATTTTCTGCTTTATGTTAAACTCTTTTTCAAACATGACAATTTATTTCGACTTAGCTCAAACATTAAAGCTGGGATCAGGAATGAAACAAACATAAGAACGTAAGAATCAAGAGCAAGAGTAGGCCATTTGGCCTGTCGAGCCTGCTCTGCTATTCAATAAGATCATGGCTGATCTTTTTGTGGCCTCAGCGCCACTTACCCACCCTCTCATTATAACTCTTAATTCCTTTAACGTTCAAAAAATTATCTTAGCTTTAAAAACATTCAATAAGCCTCAACTACTTGACTTGGAAAGAAATTCCACTGATTCACAACCCTTTGGGTGAAGAAGTTCCTCCTCAATTCAGTCCTAAATCTGCTCCCCCTAATTTTGAGGTTATGCCCTCTTGTTCTAGTTTCACCCACCAGTGGAAACATCCTCCCTGTTTCTAACTATCTATCCCCTCCATAATTTTCTATTTCTCCAAGATCCCCCCTCATCCTTCTGAATTCCAATGAGTATTGTCCCAGTCTATTCCGCCTCTTCTCAAAAGCCAACTCTCTCAACTCCAGAACCAACCCAATGAACCTCCTCTGCATCCCCTCCAGTGCCGGTACATCCTTTCTTGAGTAAGACGACCATAACTGCACGCAGTACTCTAGGTGTGGGCTCACCAGTACTCTATACAGCTGTAACATAACCTCCCTTTAAACTCCATCCTTACCACAATGAAGGACAAAATTTGTTTTCTTAATTACCTGTTGCACCTCCAAACCAACCTTCTGCGATTCACGCACAAGGACACCCAGCTCCCTCTGCAGAGCAGTATGCTGCAATTTTTTACTGTTCAAATAATAGTCCTTTTTACTGTTATTCCTACCAAAATGGATGACTTCACATTTATCAACATTTCACTCCATCTGCCAGCCCTTGCCCACTCACTGAAACTATCTATATTCCTCTGCAAACTTTGAGTCCTTTGCACATTTTGCTTTACAGTCCATCTTAGCGCCATCTGCAAACTTTGTCACACCAAACGTGGTCCCCAACTCAAAATCATCTATGTAAATTGTAAACAATTCCAGTCCCAACACTGATCCCCAAGGCACACCAACAGTCACTGATCACCAACCAGAAAAGTACTCATTTGTCCCCACTTTTTGCTGCCTGTTAGTTAACCAATCCTCTAGTCAGGCTAATACATTGTCCATAATGCTGTGCACCTTTATCTCATGTAGCAGCATTTTGTGCACAACCTTTTCAACTGCCTTTGGAAATCTAGATACACATCTACTGGGTCTCCATTGTCTATCATGCTCGCAATGTCTTCATAGAAATCCATTAAATTAGTTAAACATGACCTGCCCTTCATGAACTCATGCTGTGTGTCCAATGGAACAATTTCTATCTTGCTATTTCTTGCAGGATGTCTTGCTATTTCTTCCTTGATGACAGATTGAAACATTTTCCCAACCACTGAAGTTAAGCTAACCAGCAACTTCTGCCTACCTCCTTTTTTAAACAAGGGCGTTACATTTACTGTTCTCCAATCTGCTGGAACTGCACCAGAGTCCAGCGAATTTTGGAAAACTACCACGAACGCATTTGCTGTTTCTCCCGCCATCTCTTTTAGTACTTTGCGATGCATTCCATCAGGGCCAGCAGACTTGTCTACCTTTCGTTCCATTAGCTTGCCCAACACTACCTCTTTCGTGATAATGATTGTTTCTAGGCCCTCACCTACATTAATCTCTTTGTCATTAAATACTGGCATGTTATTCTTGCCCTCCACTGTGAAGACTGACACAAAATACTTGTTCAATGCAACAGCTATTTCCTCATTTTCCATTATTACATTCCCCTTCTCATCCTCTAAAGGACCAATGTTTACCTTAGCCATTCTTTTGTTTTATACATTTGGAGAAACTTTTGCTATCTGTCCTTATATTCTGAGCTTGTTTACATTCATAATCTATCTTACTTTTCTTTAGATTTTTTTGTGGCTTTCTGTTGGCCTTTATAGTGTTCCCAATCTTCTAGCTTCCCACTGGTCTTTGCCACTTTGTATGCCTTATCTTCCAATTTGATAGCCTCCCTTATTTTCTTAGACATCCACAGCTGATTACTACTTTGTCTATAATTCTTCCTTTTCACTGATATATACTTTTGCTGAGCACTTTGAAAAATTGCTTTGAAAGGCCTCCACTGTCCCACCATAAAGTCTTTGCTTCCAGTCTATTTTAGCCAACTCTTCCCTCATCCTATTGTAAGTCTCCTTTGTTTAAGCACAGGTCTCTGGTATTGGATTTTATCTTCTCACTTTCCATTTGCAATCTAAAGTCAACCATACTGTGATTGCTCCTTCCAAGGCGATCTCTAACTATGAGATCATTAATCATTCCTGTCTCATTATACATGACCAGATCTAGGATAGCTTGCTTCCTCATCTGTTCCATTATACACTGTTCAAGAAAACTACTGCAGATACATTGAATGAACAACTCCTCAAGACTGCCTTGACCGACCTGGTTCAACCAATCGACATACAGATTAAAATCCCACATGGTCATTGTTATCTTCGTTTACTGCACGCCACAATGAGACGTTATTATTTGGTGGCCTACCGACTACGCCCATCAGTAACCTTTTCTTCTTAGAATTTCTAATTTCCACCCAAATGGATTCAACCTTATTCTCCATAGAACCTATATCATCTCTCACTACAGGCCTGATGCCATCCTTAAATATCATAGCTACATCATCCCCCCCCACCCCCCACCCCCGCTTACCTTCCTGTCTGTCCTTCTGAATAGTCTGATACCCTTAGATATTTAATTCCCAGTTGTGACCATCCTGCAACCATGTCTCCGTAATGGCTACTAAATCATACTCATTCATGATGATTTGTGCCATTAACTATCTACCTCGTTTTGAATGCTACAAGCATTCAGGTAAAAGTGCTTTGATGCTAGTTTTAATACCATATTTTCTGAATTCTAACATCTCCATTAATAATATCTCCTGCGTTTTCCTCCCTTTTTACTTCTTTCATTGTCTTCGACCCTCCTGAACATGTTAACCTGCTGCTTTCTTTTCTATTTGCCATAACACTTTCTGTCGGTTTACCCTTCCCTTTCCCCAAAGCTCAAAATGGCTTTATTTTGCATCCAATTTTAGCCTTAATCGAGATCAAAATCTTGTCAAGATATTCTAGATACCATAGGTTTTTTTTTTATAAAAAATACTTTTCTCACCTGAACTTTGACTTCTTGATGACTGAGCAGTGGAACAAGGAAAGGCACCACACCTGAATCAATCACCATCTGTATTTGTTCATTACCTCCATCTGTCAGATAAGACAAAGCCCACACTGTGTCCACGAGTATCTTGAATATTTTGAAATGAAAATTAGAAAGAAGTTAGAATGTGGTACTCACTCACACAGAGCTGATACACTGTTGCACTCAAGGGAGAAAAAGATAACTGATGTTGACTGGGTGAGATGAAGCAAAGTGAGAAGAGTGTGCGACATGAATCACTTGGTCCAAGGTCTGTACTCGTTTATTTCCATGAAGGAAAAACTACATAATCATGCTATGACACAGTACAATGAAACACCAATTGGTTCACAACCTAAATTACTGTTTAAAAAAAAATGACAACAAATTTACATTTACAGCCTGCCACTTGAAAATTTATCTAACTTGCAACATGTTATAAGATGATGCTGGCAGTTTTCAGCCTATCTTTTTGATGACAATAATTTCAGGAACCAACATGAAGCAGAGGAGAGAAGACCAAAATACCTCTACTTCTGTGGATAGATCAAAAAGGTTTTTAGGACAGTGACCGACATTTTACTAATGACAGAAAGAACTTTCAGGATTTCTATCAACACTTGCCAAGCTTGAAGAAAGCTGCCCACAAAGATCCAGAGATCTCTACGGGTTGCATTAGCTCTTTTACTGACATCAGACTTAATGTCAAGCCAACTTCAGAGAATATCCAGGCATCTAACAGGGATATCATCAAGCAGAGTAAGCAAACAATAAGACTGAAATATGTGCACAGAAAACAAAGGAGCAAGTAAAATGTACTGATTATCCTTTTTTAATTATTTTAGAGAACTCGAAATAAATGGTTGAGTCAAACAAATGTGATTAAGGTCAAAGCTGAAATATCAAAACATTTATAAACAGTCGTCTGGCAATAAAGAACTTGAGAATTGCTGAAAAGATGACATTTTGTTCCAGGTTTTCATCTTAGTCTCATCAGGACAATTTGCAAGAAATACCAAAGTAAAGGGAAAAAGGCATTTTTACTGTACAAGTGAAGAGTGCTGACTGGTTGACGAGTGTACCCTGAATAGTAGAGATGTTGCCATGGAGAATGCAGCATTTAATGATGACAGACAGTTAATTGTCAAACTTTGTTTATAACTAATCAGCGCTTCCCCCTTATACCAAAAGAATGTTTTTACCTTTGAATGAATTTCTTGTGAATTGTCCCAATTAACAGAAAATGAAAAGATTTGACAAAGTCTGTTTTTTAAAGGAAAAAGTAATATAAAACATGAAAAATGTTGAATCCTTGCACCATAAAAAGAAATTTGATATTCCACAAACATAAATTCTCCTTTTGTAGCCAGAGGGTTTGCTTCAAGTTATTAATATGTTAATGAGCTTTTAAAAAGCTAGCTTTACCACATTCAAAAAATGATAACTTAATCAGGGGTCCTTACAGACAGTCTAAATGCACAAAGGGCAAGCTCTGGTCAATTCAATAATTTCTAATTGGGTGCAGTCTCCAAGAACTTCAATAGTGCATCAGGTAGGACAAATACACTGACAACAACTTTTTGATTTGAGTTTAATCATGTGTGTACTGTTAGAAGTTGCTGACAGCTTCAGAAGAACAATTACATTCAACACAGTTACACTGTCGTAACTGATACACAAAAACAGGCCAACAGATATTTCTAACTTGAAAACAAACTATTGACTCATTAAAAAATTAAATATTAAGAACAAAGAACAAAGAAAATTACAGCACAGGAACAGGCCCTTCGGTCCTCGAAGCCTGCGCCGATCCAGATCCTCTATCTAAACCTGTTGCCTATTTTCCAAGGATCTGTATCCCTCTGCTCCCTGCCCATTCATGCATCTGTCTAGATACATCTTAAATGATGTTATCGTGCACGCCTCTACCACCTCCACTGGCAACACGTTCCAGGCACCCACCACCCTCTGCATAAAGAACTTACCACGCATATCTCCCTTAAACTTTTCCCCTCTCACCTTGAAATCGTGGCCCCTAGTAATCGAGTCCCCCACTTTGGGAAAAAGCTTCTTGCTATCCACCCTGTCTACACCTCAATCTATACCTGTATATACCTATGCACTATATTGGGCTTGTATTATGATTGAACTTATTTTAACAGCATGAGAATTGGTTATTAGTCTCTCAGAAATTCTTAGTGACAGTGAAGCCGTGCAATTATTAACTACTCACATGTATAGATTTATAGACAATCATTCCGCATTAAAGATTGTAGTACTACTCAAGACCAGGAAAACTTACATGCAGTGAAGGAAGCCAACTCACATCAAATTTAAAAAGGTTTGAAAAAAAGGCTATGCAAAGTAAGTCAACTCTTGGAATATAATCCACATTAAAAATCCATTTAACATTTGAATAATTAAAATCTAAGTAGATCAACATTCTTTCAAAAGGAAAGAGAAGTATTACATTGTGCTTTATTGTTGGCTAAAATGTCCCAAACAGCCATGAAAATCCCCCTGCACCTGAAACACTATCAAGGGAAATTAATGAAAGGCAACAAATGCTGGCCTCAGTACGAACACACTTTCCATCTTTCAAAAAATAAACCCAGCTATTCTGAAAACATGGAGGTTACACATCTTCTTTGCCAGGAGTTAGTACACTACTTACATTAATATCTGTATGGTATATCAACACGCAGAGTGCTGGTAGGATCTGTGGAGGGAAAAATTGAATAATTCAGTCAGTGATTAAATTCGCAATTCAATAACAGAACAGCACAAACTAAACCTGATCCAATGCACTAACAAGTATTTATAACCAATTCAGGGTCGCACTCATCACTGTAGTCAGACAAACTAGTTACAATCTGTATTCAATAGTACTTATACAATTGGGCAGTTTTTAACTCATTATACAGACATATTACTATGGCTCCACTCGCTGATACCAAGCAGCATGCACATTTTCAAATGATATCTCTTATGAATGAAGGTACAAGTACCAACTAATGACAATTTATTTAATGCGTCAAAGATCAGTTGAATATAGGGCTCATGAATATACTCATGCACAATTGGAAACAATCAGTCGTGCTTTAGATTTAAAAAAGTAAATTGAAAATAATATTGTAACCAACCAGTATATTGTGGTTAAAAGACCATTAAAATAATAAGTGCAAAACAAAGTAAAACTTTTTTTCAATGATCAATAACTGTCTTATTATACACGTGTGCAGAACTTTGGCATCAGCAAAGTGACCTTATCATTGAACAGTACCATTTCAAACTTCAACAATAAACATGGAAAGGGAAGAAAAACAAAATAATGAGTTCTGGGAGGAAGTCAAATATAATGCCTGCATACAAAGTCCCACAGAGATGCAATGAAACACAAATGGGCACCAGGGCAAGAAAAGAAAACTTCAAAATGATAACCAAAAGCCTGGTGAAAGAGGCAGATTTTGAGAAGCTGATGTAACAGGAGATGCAGTCTAGTGACTATTATGATGGTTGCTATATGATTATGCATATTTGCACTCTAAATTGGAGACAAAATAAACTTTTTTTTTAGCTTTTCAGTCCTGTGAACCAGTTTCATTTTTGGACACAGGGAGAAACAGAGAGCGAGAGCGCGCAAGCAAGAGTGAGTGGGGGGATGGGAGAGGGAAGTGATAGAAGAATCATGATGGAGGACAGGAGGCCCGTAAGAGAAGGGTGCTGTTATCAGCAGTCTCCAACCAATCAGGGCTGACAAGTACTTAGATGCTTTGAACTCAGTGAGAAGGAATGTCCAGAAGCAGAATACTGTGGGTGTCTCACAAAGAGAAACAACCTACGAGACTTCTGAAGACATTCGTTTAGGAAACCCATGTTAAATAACAGTGAGCAGAGTCAGCAGCTTGTTTTAAGTGTCTCAGAGAGAGACGTTAGCTGAAGAAAGTAGCACCTGGTGAATGAGCAGCAATTTCAAGCTAAGCAAGAAGGTTTTGAATCAAATTGGTGTGACTTTTCACTGAGGTTTGAGTATCCATTATGGCATTGCTGGAAAAAAGGAAATACATTTATTTTCTCATGTTTGTAGTGTGTAAAGATGGCGTCTATTACTTTTGCGCTTTTTAAAATGAAACGCTAAAATGAGAAGTCAGTTTTAAAACCAGAGATTTACAATAATGGCTGCTTGATTTGAAATCAAGGAATTTGATATTTATTGCGAACCTTATTTGTGTAGCTATTAATTCCAACAACATATAGATGTACTCAACATTCCAGAAAACATTTAGCTATTAACCAGCACTAGTAGAAACAGATGATCTGTTCACTTATCTCATTATTGTTTGAGACCTTGCTATGCACAAAATGGTGGCTGTCAATCCTCCACCGCAATTTTTTCAAAGTGTTTTGAAATGTCCCATGATCACTAAAGGTGCCGTATGAATGCAAGTTCTAAAATATTTGAACCAGTCACCCCTCAGCCTATTTATAATTTACTCGTTTAAATTTACCACTTCATGTTGTCATTTCCTTCACAATAAAATGCAATTCCAAATCTACCAAGGCTTCGTGATGGTAGACCACACTACACAGAAGACAGCCAACAGCTCTAACAGTTCCAAAAGTATTGAATACAACTACGTTTCCATATATAAAAATCTCTTTGTATGGAATATAGTAGTAAGTAGCCTTCATATTTACCATTGTCAAACTGGCATGTGCCTTTACTGAACAGGTGTATGGCATGATCACAATAAACAGTCAGTTTGAGACACTTGAACCATCTTAACATTCCTAATTACTATGGGCAAATCATTTCAAATGTTTTCACCCTCTACATATGTGCATATGTCACATATATAGACCCATCACAATCAAATTTCATGAATTCAAAGCACAAGGAATTCAAATTTATCCAGCCTATTTGAAACTCTCCCTGATCCAGCCAACAGCTTGAGTTATTTTCACTGATAAAAGCCAAACAACATTTGTCAAATTTCTTTACCTCCTGAACTGTTTCCATTGGTGGTGGTGGATCCTTATTCCTGCAGAGGTTAACTATGACCCATGTGACGTTTCGGAGGAAAGTGATGGGGATGGAGGGATTGATGAAGGACAGAAGAGGTTTGACAACTCCCAATGAGATGACGTAGTCTCTACAACGAGGACCATCACCTAAAGAAGTGAAAATGAAAATGTTTGCATTAGAGATGAGAACCTGAAAAGCTTTATGAAAGAAAATGTTGTAGCTGATGCATATACAGTAGTTAGATGAAAATGTTAATGCACAAACTCAATAAAACAATTCAAAGAAAAATGTACATGTTATTTTGGTGGTTTGTTTAAATGGTTGAACAATACAATTCTTAATTTAGGACTCTGTATTACATCACACGGCAATGATCCCCATTCACTTCACTGTGCCTGTTCAGGATCCTTAAAAGAGCTATCCACTAAGTCCCACATTACTACCTGTATTGGTCTCAAAGATCACATTGTTATTTACAATTCTCTTTTGAAAGAGATAATTGAATCTGCTTCTTCCACCTTTTTAGACACTGAATTCCAGGTCATAAAACTCATTCTAGATCAGCTCATCATCCCTTGAAGCCTTTGCCAATGGCCTTAAATCTATGTCCTCTGGTTACTGATGCTCCTGCCAGTGGAAACAGTTTCTACTTGTTACTTCAACAAAAAAAAACTGAAGTTTCAGCAAATGCAATTAAATCTCTGAACATCCAGTTCTCTGAAAACAATTATGGCATCTCTCTCCACATAACTTAAGTCCCTCATACCTGGCATCAATCCACTCTCAACAAAGTGATGGAAGTTGGTCTTGACAGTGGCACTCACTGACCAGTATGCTTCTCATCAATGCTCAATGGGTCCATCAGGAGCACTCATGATGAACTTGGCCCAAATATGAACCAAAGCACTGAATATCAGAAGTGAGGTGAATGTTACACCATCTTAGAGAATGTGGCATCAAGTAGCTTTTGTAAAATTGAATCCATATTTAGGCGGATGATTTTAGAGATTTTTGGAGGTCATCATTTCAATTATTGGATACTGCTGCAGGAAACTCTTCAGGTCAGTGCCCTCAGCCCAGCCAGCTTCAGCTGTTTCATAACTAACCTTCCCTCGATCATAAGACTAGATTGATAATTGACTGGTAATTGGAGTATCCATTTTCAACTCTTCAGCTGATGCCGTAGTCCTGAAATGCATGGATCAAGACCTGGACAGCAATCAGGCTTGGGCTGTTAGGTAAAATTAGCACCATACAAGTGTCAGGCAATGACTATCTCCAGCAAAAAGTGAATTTAACCACCATTATCACAGAACTCTCACCATGAATACACTGGGGGTTTTTACTGACTACAAACTTAATTGGGCCAGCCACAAATACTGTAACAGGTTGAAAATTACATGGTGAGTCATTCACCACTTTATTTATTCGCAAAGGCCGTAATACCATCTACCAGGCAAGTCAGGAGTGTGATGAAATGCACTCTGCATGCCTTTTTAAGAACAGCTCCAATAACACTCAAGAAGCCGGACATCATCCTGGACAAAGCAGCCCATTTCATTTGCATCACACCCCTACCTTAAGTATTCATTTCCTCCACCACCAAAGCCCTGTGACTGATCCATGACAATACCGCCTAAAACCTCTGACTACTGTTGTCAAGAAGGAAAAGAGTAGCAAGCACATGGGACATCACTACCTTTAAATGTCCTGCCAAGTCATGTGCCTTCCTAGCTCAAATGCATCCTCGTTCCATCATCACGAAATTAAAACATGGAACTCTCAATGGATGCACCTCCACCACATGGACAAAAGTAGTTCAAGGTGGTGGCTAACCAATACTTTCTCAATGACAAATGGGAATGAAAAATAAAGGCTGGCCTTTCCATCAATGCCACCATCCAGTGAGTAAAAGAAAATCTAACGTATCTCCTTTGCACCATCTCCAAAGCCGAAGCAAACTTCCTAAAGTGCGGTACCTGGAATTGGACACAGTTAAGACCTCACAAGTAATTTAAAAAATTCAGCATAAACACTTTGCTGTTGAATTCTACGTCTCGATTTATAAAGCCAGGATTCCCATGTGCTTTTAACAGTGTACAAAAGGCTTTATGAAAATACAAACCTATGATGTTTCCTAGAGCCCAGACTGCTTGCTCACAAACATTCTGATGAGGGGAGTGGAGTAATCGCAGAAACAGAGGTACAGCATCTGGAACCAAACACAAAACATTAGCACTACTCTAGTCAAGGTAACAATCAAAGAACTACGTCCAAAATAACATGCATGGAAATCTTAGACTATAATCTGTTTTCATGTGCAGTCTGTACTACCAATCAGCTTTAAACGATCAGACATGAAAACACTTTCCACCAAGTCAAACTGTTGGTTTTTAACTATGCAGAGAAAATGACAATACTGTCTGCTGGGTTTGAGTAGAGAGGTGGAAATGTAAACTTTTCATTGCAGGCCATTTGTACTGTGAAGAAAATATTGTGTAAAATGTGTCATGTCTAAAAAAAAGCCACCTCAGAAGTATAGAATAATGGGGAACTAATGGTAAATTAAACTTTTACATCATGAGCCTACTGCAAAACAAAGTACATCTGGTTCAAAGATAGTAAGAACTGCTGATGCTGGAGTCGGAGATAACACAGCAGGC
>JAHRHZ010000031.1:20883495-20914445 GCA_024137785.1 Ginglymostoma cirratum
CTCCAGCTCCACACTGTTATCTACATCTAGTTCAAGCCAATTTTCTCCAATAACTTACTGAAATGACTACATTGCTTAGGGCTTATGACAACCTCACAAGTGGATAAGTGGACTTTGCCAAATTGAAGGCAGTAAAAAATTGCAGACAACTCAAAAGGCTTTCGGCAGTAACACCTCTCCATTTACAGAGAATGAATAGATACAGAATAGTTCTCTATAACTTGTCTCAACCCTCTACATTGCCAGCTATCATTCCACAGAGAAGCTAAAAACTCCTTTGATTGTATACTGATAAAGTTAACATACTTTGTCTCTGCTGTTAAGCTCTTCAGTTAAGTCAAAGTCTATAAAACTTGGATATTCAATGTGACCCACAACTAAGCTTGACCTGCGATTTTTAATCCTTTTTTAAAAGATAAAGATGTTACATTGACAGGCTTCCAATCCTTTGGTACTTCTCCAGGATCGAAGGATGACCGGAAGATTACTACCAGTGCATCCGCTATCATTGAGGCCATGCCTTTTGATTCCCAAAGATGCACCCCACTGGGTCCAGGAGACTAATCGGTCTTTAGGCCCCTGGACATTCAATGACCATTACCATCACTGAATCTCTCACTATCAACATCCTGGGGTTACCACTGTTTAGAAACCAAACTAGCCGTATAACTACAGAGGCTTCAACAGCAGGTCACAGGCTAGGAATCCTGCAGTGAGGAACTCACCACCTCACTCCCCAAAGCATGTCCACCATTTACGAGGTACAGGAGTGTGATGGTACACTCTCCATTTGCCTGAATGGGTGCAGCTGGTTCTCTAAGGAAGGTCCTTTAAGGAAGGAAACTACCATCTTTACCTGGTTTGGCCTTCATGTGATTCCAGACTCTCAGCAATGTGGTTGATTCAAAACTGCCCTCTGGGTAATTAGGGAAGGGCAATAAATGCTGGCCCGGCAAGCGATGCCCCCATCCTGTGAATGATTTTTAAAAAAGCTCCAACAAAACTCAAGCAGCTTGACACCATCCAGGACAAAGCAGCCTGCTTGATTGGCAGCACATCTACAGCCTTCACTACAGATGCTCAGTGACTGTGGCGTGCACTATCTACAAGATGCACTGCAGAAATTCACCAAGATTTCTTCGACAGGATCTACCAAACCCGTCAAGAAGGACAAGGGCAGCAGGAACATGGGAACAACACCACCTGCAAGTTCCCCTTCAAGTCACTCACCATCTTGATTTGACAATATACCATCATTTCTTCAATGTATCGGGTCTAAATTCTGGAACTCCCTCCCTAATGGCATTATGGGTCTACCCGCAACACATGGACTGCAGCAGTTTAAGAAGATCATTCACCACCTTTTCAAGGGCAATAAATGCCAACCCAACCAACGATGCCCATATCCCAAGAATAAATAAAGACAGGAGATCAGACGAGAAGGCAGTATTGATGGCGGGTGGATGAATTATGTAGACTACTGAAACAATGAGTTTGGCCCAACCAATTTGTGAGGGCGTTTGTCCCTGACTCAAGTGGCAATCTAACATCTTGTTCTTCAATCATCCCAATGTTCAAATAGAGGCTCATTTATAAATCGGTTAGGAAGGCTGACAATAGAGGTGGTTTTGGAACAAAGGGCACTGGTGGCAGGTATATTAGGGTGTTGTTGGTGTACAGGTGCAAATTCGCCCATGTCAGTGGATCTTGTCTGCAAGGTGCCAGAGATAAAAAAAGAAGCAAAGGGAAAGAGTGAAATGTAGATTTGAACTTTATCAATCAAGGTACTAAGAAGAAATACTTACTGGTTCACCATAATGAGATATGGTGGAACAGAATCAGTAAAAGGAATACCTTTGAAGGTACATTTAAAATGGGAGACAGTGGAGGAAGGGGACATAAATGTATGTCAGGTTGACGGCTGCTCAGATATGGAGAGGGTCAAGGAGTAATTGTACAATTTGTTACGGCTAGAAAACCTTTCATGAGTTTGATTAAGGTTGTCTCAGTGCTGTAAACACAATATGAGTTGGAATTTAGAGGCTCACATTACAGCTGCTGAAACATCCAAAAATTCAATAAGACAATTTTGCAAGCTTTGATTTCTAAATTGCCCCCTTGACAAATGGAACCAAAATGCTGGAATATTTGGCATGGAAGCCTGCACAACAGAACTGAAATTTATATTTGTACTAAAATATCTTTTCAGATTTATTACTAATGGAAAACCTAATTATTTCTAAGACACCTGCGCTGAATTTATGTCTGAGGACGGGCCTCTTCGCAGTCATTGAGCATTCACACATTTTAAACCTGACAAGGTAATACTGTATTGACAGCTATTTTTGAAATTATTTTATAGCAAACATCCTGTTCCAGGTACTGCTGAGCACTGTCACTGTAGAAAAAAGATTTTACATTTAATACTGAATGACATCATTCTCCCTGCATATTTATAGAATCCCTACAGTGTGGAAACAGGCCCTTTGGCCCAACAAATCCATACCAAACCTCAGAGCATCCCACCCAGACCCATCCCCCTTTAACCCACCTAATCTACACCTCCCTGAACACTGTGGGCAATTTAGCACGGCCAATCCACCTAACCTGCACATCTTTGGACTGTAGGAGGAAACCGACGCAGACACGGGGAGAACGTGCAAACTCCACACAGACAGTTGCCAGAGGCTGGAATCGAACCCGGGTCCCTGACGCTGTGAGGCAGCCGTGCTAAACACTGAGCCACCGTGCTGTCCCAATATTGTAGCTGCAAACAAATTTACTTATAAGTGCAGCGACGAACATAACCAATACAAACAACTTACAAATTACTACTGGGTTAATATCACCACTGATTTTATCACTTACTTGCTTCAACCACTGCTTGAGTTTGTGCAGATGTCCCAGATGCTATATTAGTCAATGCCCAGGCAGCTTCAAACTGAAGAGATGGACTGTAACATTAATAATCACGCATCATTCTAGTGCAATAGATCAAATTCCAAAGAACATAATTTAATGGGCTTTAATATTTTCACTACGTCAAAATTTCATAACTCCACTAAGTAATAAAACTTACACTAGGTTATTATGTAGTGCCATATATGCTTAAATTTCATTTTGTCTCCTTCCTACTCTTGTAAACATCATATAATGTGTACCTTGTTGAAAGTATTTACTTTCAAATGAAAGGCACACAAATCCTTTTAAAATGTTATCCACTACTTTGTCAGCTCGCTTTTCAAATCCTACCAACTGTCTTATTTGATTGACGGAAGGCTCGCAAATAACAACATAAGAACTTGGCGCAAGAGGCACTTCTGCCCTTCGATCCCTGCTCCACTATTTAAATATGATTATGGCTGATCTCATCTCAGCTTTCTTGCCTGCTCCCCATTACCCTTTAACCCTGGTTTACCCATTGTCTCTGCCTGCTCCTGCTGCACTGGAGGCCGCCCAGGATGGAGGGGGACTTAATGGAGGGGTTGGCAACCAGAAGGCGTTGTCGTTTGTCGCGTACACAGTTGACGAACTGTTCAAACTCATCGTGACAGCATTAGGCAGCGCCGATTCAGTCATCGATGTAGCGGAGGAAGAGGTGGGGGATAGTGCCAGTGTAACAGCAGAAAAGGGACGTTCCACGTATCCTACACAGAGGCAGGGATAGCTTGGACCCATGTGGGTTCCCATGGCCACCCCCTTAGTCTGTAGGGGGTGGGAGGAGTTAAAGGAGAAGTTTTTAAGGGTAAGGATGAGTTCTTAGCAGGTGAGGGTGTCAGTGAAGAGGACTGGTTGGGGCTGTGGGAGAGGAAGAAGCAGGCAGCTTTTAGGCCATCTGCATGGGGGATACAAGTGTACAGGGACTGGGTGTCCATAATGAAGATGAGGTGTTGGAGACCAGGGAATTGGAAGTCTCAGAGGAGGTGGAGGGCGTGGGTGGTGTCCTGGAGGTAGGTGGGGAGTTTCTGGATCAGTGGGGAAAAACAGAGGTAAGCGAAGAGCAGTTCAGTGGGGCAGGAGCAGGCAGAGACAAAGGGTCAACTGGGGCAGTCAGGTTTGTGGATTTTGGGAAGGAGATAGAAATGGGTGGTGCGGGGTTGGGGAACTATGAGGTTGGAGGCTGTGGGTGAGAGGTCACCTGAGGTGATGAGGTTACGGATTGTCTGGGAGATGGTGGTGTGGTGATCGGTGGTGGGATCATAATCAAGGGGACGGTAGGAGATGGTGTCAGAGAGTTGTCGCCGGGTCTTGGCTATGTAAAGGTCAGTGCTTTCACACCACGACTGCGCACCCCCCGTTATCTGCGGGTTTGATGGTGAGGTTAGGGTTGGAGCAGAGGGAAGAGAGGGAATGGAAGGCTGCACGTTTCATGGGAGAGAGGGTGGAGTGAGTGAGAGAGGGTGGAGTGAGTGAGAGAGGGTGGAGTGAGTGAGGCGATCAATGTCGTGATGGCAGTTGGAAATGAAGAGGTCGAGGGAGGGTAGAAGGCTGTGGGGTGACGTTCAGGAGGATGAAGTTTGTTGGAGGCAGGAGAAGGGGTCTGCAGAGGATGGGTTAGACTCCTGGTTAAAGAAATAGACAGAGAGGCTGAGGCAGCGGAAAAAGTGCTCAACATGCGAATGGAATTCAGTGACATGTGGGCGCATGGGAATGAAGGCGAGTCCTTTGCTATCCTCATCGTAGGATTGTGCTCTCTTCCCCTTCTTAGGTAGTTTCTCACAACGAGGATGACTTGCTTCCATGCTTGTTTGATGGGTACCTAGATAGTTGAGGAACCCAGTGTCCAATCTGCAGAGTGCTGCTTGATTGCTCAATAGATTAGTTTTTTTCGAGGTTTGTGCACTCTCCTCACATGCGCTTTACCTCTGCACACTGCTGACAAAACTTTATTTTTGGTGCCTTCCTGAATGCACTTTGCCCATTTTAGGCATCACAAGCCGGAAGTCAGTAGATATTTGACTTTCTCGAGGATCCTTTGAGGACATTGCGAAAGTGCTTTCACAGTCCACCGGGAAGTCATGGGCTGTGACAAAACCTTCAATCCAAGACCAAAATCATTCTTTCTTCCCTTTTTGAGGTCAATTATGTCACAAACTGACAGCCAGGACATTGTCAACTTCTTCTCTGAAACATGAGAGAAAACTATGATCCGGTTCAAATCAACTTCCAGATCACAACACTCTCTCTCACTGATTAAGATCTGTAACTAAATCCTAGAAAAAGTGGATCATTTTTCATCTTTTGGGAGCCTCTTTTCAACGAAGAGGGACCACAGGTTGGCAGAAGTCGTCACTGTCTCCAACCTGTCTACTCAGCCTTCAGGTTAGGGATAGAGTATTCGAGGACCAGAATCTCAAACTTTTAAACAAATTAAGGCCATTGAGAAGCAGAGAAACAGATTAGCTTGCTCTAATGAATGTTGTTACAGCACACACTTTCATAGAATCCCTACCGTGCAGAAACAGCCCATTTGGCCCATCAAATCTGCACTGACCCTCCGCAAAGCAACTCACTCAGCTCCCACCCTATCTCCGTAACCCCATGTTAACCATGGCCAATCCAACTAACCGGCACATTTTTGGACTGTGGGGGGAACCTGCAACAGCCGGTGGAAACTCATGCAGATACCGGGAGAACGTGCAAACTCCAGACACACACTCACCCAAGGCTGGAATCAAACCCGAGTCCCTGAAATTGTGAGGGAGCCACTATGCTGCACACAGGACTTCATTAAAAGGCACACATCTGTTGAACGGCAATGATGGCTTACCACATATTACAGCCTTGCAATAGGGTCCCAGAATAAATTTGTACCCTATAGTTGAGTGAGATCTTCAGAGAAGGTTAAAGGGCACCTAACCCACTGCGTTCCTGCAGCTTTTTGCAATCAAGTCAACAGTGCCGATAGTATAGGAATTAACCATCCTGGCAATTTGTCTTACCAGTGAATGATTTTTTTAACCAAGAGGGCGAACGGACAAAATATGAAGAGGTAGAGACACCTCAAAATGCAAACGCAAATAACTGGTCCTGCAGTTAGTCAAAATAAATACTCAAAAACATTTTCAAGAGTCAAATCAAATTCTAGATCAGAATGAAGTTAAATTTTGTTAATGAACAGCAAGAATATGCAGGGCAAAGTTTAATTCCAGCAGGAATAGAAATTAGTCTGACTGTAGCATGTTTAGAATCTTATTCTCAATAGGCAACACAGAAAAAACCGACAGACAATACAAAAATTCAACAAAACATGATGCTTTCAATGTCTTTTGCAATTCATACGCATTCATGAAAAGTAAACAAAAGTGACGACTATATCATGACACTTACTTGTCATCCCTCTCCAAACATCGTACCAGCACAGGCAAGATTCCAGAATTTATTAATTCATCAATTGGAGGATTTCTATCACTTGACAGCAACTTCCTGCAAGATTTTGAGGAAAAAAGTAGCTAAATGTTTTCATACCCTTAACAACATGCGCGACAAATAAAAATTTGGTCATTGTGAGTGACATCAATCTTGGCAACACAATGCATTCATTGAGAAAACCACCACTGCGTCTGTTAGCAGATGGGAAAACAATTTTGCAAAAATTTATTTTAAATAAACTTACCCACATGCTACATTAGTAAATGCAATTCTATAATTTATATGATAGCAATGGACGATAAGTTGCTTAATGTTCAACAACTAGTCATTTTATTTAAAACCCTATTCTTCAGTTATGTGGCCTCCTTTTCTTTATGAGTAATAATGTCACAATTACCGTTTAACACCCTCCATTCAACAATAAGTTACAGGTTTTCAAAGTGACTACATCAATCGCAACAGAGGGGCTGGGGTCAGCAAGCATTCCAGACTTTACAATTTGACATTACATGACATACAATCAATTATTCAGCTTGATGGATTGGATGTTTTACCTTATTTTTTTCAACTATTATGCAGGACAATGGACAACACCATATTATGATTTTTATAATTACAGTTAAAAGTGAGATAACAGTTCTACAATTTGAGATTAATTAACTTACAGAAAAATACCTTTGACTAGAAATAGTTGTTGGTAGGATAAATAGTAAAGACATTGCCACCAAACCTATTGTTCTCTGTCTACAAAACAAAACTTGATATTTAGAAGATAACATTTTCAAATAAATTAAGATGTGCATACAACCAAGTGCAGAGACTTGAGAAACCTGTTTCACTGAGCTATCCACCAGTCATTGTGCAACAACAAACCATCATAAATAATTTAGTATATAGATTTTCTCTTCTAGATTTTTATTTTTGTCAAATGTTAGCAGGAGAATATAACAAGAAATTAGGACCACAAATGAGTCCGTGGAATTTCTAATGAAGAAAGATTGATCATTAAGAAGAATGAAGCTAAATTTAACTCTCAAAACAAACATTGCACCATTGTCACCTAAAGCATCTCACCCAGGTCATTCTTTCAGCTTTACCAGACTGCTTGCAACCTCAGCCTCCAATTTCACCTCGCTGAGCTTGAGTCAATATCCTACCAACCCAAAGCATTGACACGTTTACCATCTTATCATCCATCTTTGCCCATCAGTCAAAAAACTCATCCCTACCTTTGTTAAAACCAGATTCCACTCTGTTAGCTGGTCTCCATTCCTCCACTTGCCACGACTTGCTCATCCAAGGTTCTGCTGCTCACATCCAATCCTGCTCGCATGTCATTCATGTGCTCACTAGTCGACTCTGGCTGCTGGTCCTTTGACACCTCCAATTCAATATTATTATACCTGTGTTTAAATCTCTTATGGTTTCTCCCACTCTTCTCTAACTTTTTCAAACTCTAATATACTTCAAGCACTCTGCATTCCCCCAAATCTGATCTTGCCTCTATCACCCACTCCCTTCACCACACCCATGACACATATTTTCAGCTGCCCAGGTCTCACGGTCCAGAACTCTCTCCCTCTCTATTCGACCTAAATCTCTCCTTCTTCAAGAATTTTTTCAAGTAAGAACTCTTTGTGATCAAGATGTCATTAAAAAATTACAAAGTAACTAAGAACCAGTGTAAAACAGTATTGAACCAACACAAGTACCATTTCAATGTAATAATTTAGTCCTAGTATATTCAGAAGTTAATAACAAAGCCATCCAATCGCCTCACCTTGCAGCCTGAACAGCACTGAGTTGAATGACTGGATTTTCATTAGTTGCATTCTGCAATTATAAAGCATTGAGAAAAATAAAGCAAATTCGTTTATCTTGCCCAGTATTTGAAAATCAACATTTTATAAATTCTGATTGTTTCTGCACTTTTAAGAGCTGGACTTAATACACTTTGAACTCAAAGGAGTCAGAAAGTCATGAGGTTAAGCCCCACTCTGGTGATGTTAAACCATGGCCCTATCTACCTCTTGCATGACATAAAAAAAACCCATAGTCCTGTTTATGAGCATTGAACTCAGTAATCTGATCAATAGTTGTGCCTCAACCAGTACCACTAAATATAGATTACCTGATCTTTAACACACTGTCACTTGTGGAACCTTGTATCAGAGACAAAAGGTACTGCAGATGCTGGAGAATCCGAGATAACAAGGTGTGGGGCTGGATGGACACAGCAGGCCAAGCAGCATCATAGGAGCAGGAAAGCTTGACGTTTCGGGCCTAGACCCTTCTTCAGAATTTCTGATGAAGGGTCTAGGCCCGAAAGGGTCTAGGCTGTGTTCATCCAGCCCCACACCTTGTTATCTCACTTGTGGAACCTTGCTGTGCGCTGATAAGGCTGCTGCAATTACAGTGACTACACTTTAAAAGTGCTTCATTGACTGTAAAGTGCTTTGGGACTTTAAATCATGACAACACTGCATAAATCAATGTCTTTCTTTTTAAAAAAGATGGTTGTGTTTGCTGACATCATCCCATTCGCACCATTTACCATTCTAAATCATTTATATACATTTAAATGGCTCAGGAGTCATGGCCCAAGAACCAGGAGAGGAACAGACTTGCACTTATATACAGCGTTTCACAACAACCAGACATCTCACTATTGAAGCACAATCACTGTTGTAATCTAAGATACAAACCCGTAACATGAGAAATAAGACAGTAATTTATGCACAATTTCTCAAAAGCACTGGGATAATGACCAGATAATTACTAAGTGACGTTGATTGAGGGATAAATATTTATCAGGAGATTTGGATAATGCCTTCTTTGAAAGTAGAATCTTTTACACCCACTTGAGGGGGCAGTTGGGGCCTCCACTTTACATGCCATGCAAAAGATGGCACCCAAGACATTGTAGCACTCCCTCAGAACAGCACCGGAGTGTCAGCGTTGAGAACAAAATTGGATAGTGTGGAGTAACGTATGTAATGGACAACAAATTTCTTCATACCGTAATATTCTTTTTGGGGGGGGGGGGTTGGTTGTATCCAACTTGACAACAACACATCATGTGGGAAATAGCACTAAGCAATATCAGCAAATAGTGAACTAAAGGAAAATTCAAAGAGCAATTGCACGATGAGAATTACTACAAATACAGAAATGCCACAAGTAATTCAAACAGGAGTAAAATAACTAAACTTGAAGATATGTTCATTGCATAAACATTTTAATCTACAGATAACAAGATTAATTTTGAAAATGTTCTGGCTTGTTTGAATGTTAAGTGCATATCATCCATGGCGAGTGAAGGTGTTTTGAATTACAGTATAACATTAATTGTAAACAGCACGTAAATTTTTTACACATTTTATATAATTACTCTAAAATAATTTTGAAGTGCGTAACATGCTCATGTGTTATGTTGTGCTGAACTGATGTCACCACCGTCTTAATGAGGTCTCAATGAGAAACAATGAATAAAGCAGGAACACTTATTGGTACTAAGTCAGTACTGTGGAGATTTAATGCAATGCAATTCAATTTAATTCATTTCTATCCAAATAGCATTTGGATGACCTGCTTAGGAAGGTAATTGAAAGCAATAAACTGTGGAGGAAAAACGGATGGTACAACTTTCCTTTAAACTCTTCTGAACAAATTACAAAGTAAAAGCCATATCTTGCTGTTGGACAATATTTTCACAAGTTGTTGTCTTGCCTCCTAATCCAGGCTGAAAAACCCAAACTGTAGCTGGCAATTAAATGCAAATGCAAAATGAGAAAAATGAAAGTCTAATTTTGTTGTAGTACAACACTTCCGTGTCTATCTCAACACTGGTTGAAATTGGGGAAAATAAATTAACCCAGACTACGATGACATATTATGATGCCATCCTCCCAAATTGAAACTGTGGCCAAAGTACATAGAAGTTTGAAGGTCAGGAAAGAGCAAGGCACATTGAGGCAAAGAAGTCAGGCACTGAAATCACTGACGAGCACAGACTGAGAAACAGGTATGCAAAAAAAGGCAAATAGGAAGGTAGACAATTAATGGAGGTCTTTAGGAGAGTAAATTTTTCTAACTACCTAAAGATGGACACAGGATGAGTTTAGTATCAAGTGTTGAAGAGCTCTTGTAGGAGCATTTAAATTTTTCCCAGTGCTTGTGACAGACATTTGATGTTTGGATTGTTACGATGCGATAAGAAGGAATCAATATTGTGGTTTTGAAGAGAGTTGGTGCACGTCCAAGGACTTTCCTTAGACAATGAAGCACTTGAATATTTGGGGGAAACCTGAGCCAGTTAGAATCTAAATCTAAATCCCAAAGGGGCTGCTTGTTGAAAAATTTTCCAAGTTCAACATATACGTATTATAATTATGGACACTTGCTGCAAAAATTTTCTAAACACATAAATAGGCAAAATGATAAAACATTTTTCAGTTTTTAATCAATTGATCTGACAAGGTACGAGATTGGGATTTTAGACACGTTTACAATTAATTCATGCACTACATCTCAGAAATTGCAATGGACCACTCAAAATAAGACTTCCAAACACAGACAATAGATTCAATTTGTAGTTGAGTGTGAGTGGTTCGCAAATACTTAGGGTGCAATGCAAAACATGCAATGTCAAAAAAACCCAGCAATTTATTCATGAGCATGCCTCTTCCTTTAAGAGCAGGTTCCTAATTATAGTTTCAGTCTGACCTCTGATGAAGTCCAACCAAAACCATTCTATTAACTGAAACTGCGGTCAGCTTCATCACCTGTTACCTCAATTACTGCTGTGCAGCACCATCCAGTGAGTGATTAAGTCACATGCACCCCTCACCTAAAGAGATCAGGGATTCACTGATGGAAAAGCAAAAACAGAAAATGCTGGGAAAACTCAGCAGGTCTGGCAGCATCAGTGGACAGAAATCACAGCTCACCTTTCAGGTCCCGAAGGGTCACTGGACCCAAAACGTTAACTCTGATATCTCTCCATACTTGCTGTCAGACCTGCTGAGTTTTTCCAGCAATTCCTGATTTCCAGCATTCGCAGTTCTTTCAGGTTTTCGTTCAACATTCACTGATGCTCCAGGCTTGTATAGTAAACACCCCAACCCGCTGATCAAAAGTCAATTTCCTTCACAGACACAAGATCAAGAAGTTGCCTTTGCATTTACCTATACATTCCAATTTGGATTCAAGTGGACCTTCCAACCTTTTAAATGCTATAACAGGCTTCTATTGACACTTTGCAAAAAATTCGCAGTTAGCTTTTTTCTAAAGCATGAACAAATTTCCTCAATAGCATATCAGATGTGTGCCATTTTGGAATTTTAAAAATCACTACAAGGGTACTTTATTTCTGCAATAATATTACTGGACTATTCTACTTTACAAAGCTGTACTCCACAGCTCACTGTTCACAAAACATGCATGTAGGGATGAACACTTGGCTTTTGAAGTCATTGTGGACAATATTAAAAATGGGATCTCAAACGTAGGTGAGAATCAACTTAAAGGAGTCAAAACTAGCCAGAAAAATGGCAGAAAGAAGTTAGTAGCCCTAGATTTCAGTGACTGTTGTTGAAATTAATCCAATGATTTTAAACTGTTGTAAACTGTGCAAAGTTATTGCTTCTAAGGATCATGACAATATGAAGGAGAGCATTCTGATGTAACAAACAATGGCTCTTCACACAGCATGGGCCATGAAGCATTCTAAAGTTAATTACTTCAAAACAAATTTGAAAGGAAACACCTGCTAGAAAAGTAATCTAGTGCAAGGAAACAGCAGTGGCAGTCGACATCTGCACCATTTTGCTACACTAAACGAATGCTCCAGAAAATGTCTAAATACATACCTGACTGAAAATTACCAATGCATCCCACGAGGGTGTAAATTACAAAAGGAAGATAACAATATTGGATTGGTGCAAGCAGTCTTGCCCTGGGGTCAGTTATTGGGCTTCCAATCGCTCAGGTTTTCTTCCTACCATTTAAATGAAAGCTATCTGAGCTGTTGAGAGAGATTCTCGTCTTCTGACCAAATCTTACTTACGAGGCTGAGTCTTAATTTTTTTCTACACTACAGAACATACAAATAGCAGTAGCTTATTTCTTATTTTACATTCGCAGTGCAATATAAAAATAAACATGTTTATTGTTACGGAAACATTTAAAGGATCAAATAGCAGGAAAACAGCAACAAATTTCTAAGGTTCAAAAATTTTAGTTAATAGTTTTCTTACCTGAAGAATAGCATCTAACGTTATATTTTGCTGGAAAAGAAACAAATGAAATTATGTGGCAATTTTTATGGTACCATTATTCTAGAGTGAAGGCCTAGCAATGACAATTTCTTGCAATTTGCGAGTTCCATCCACCCATTTGATTCCAGAGTCCTGAAAGTTTTCCTGAACTCCTATTTTTGCACTTAGAAGCACGTAAAATATTCTTCAGCTTCAAGACCTAAGTCTTCAAAAGCAAACGAATTGTATTACTAAATGCTTATTCAACTTATTTATTCTGACCGATCAGTATTTGCTAAAGAAATGGATTGATGAGCATTTGTCGTGGGAAATTCATACCTTAAGGCAAATTTTTTTTTTAAACAATTCTGTTACAACATTTGTGACCCAGATTTTCTACTGGCTGGACAGTCATTATTGCAATGTATCTAGGGGCTGCTCATCCTGCGGAATCCCCATCATAGTAGAATCTGAAGGAATGGTCTGCAAAACTGAATTTTCCACTGGGCAATTTCACTATGCTTGGAACCGTCTAAAAGTCTTCATTTAAATTTGATGATTCAGACACTTTGGATGGGTCCAGTAAAATTCAATAAAATAGTTACTCAAGAAGAGTTAAACTAATAAGATGTCCCACACCCTGACACAACATTCTCTTCACCTACCAGACCCAGCCAGATCCAACTTCTCCCACCTTCTCTCTCCACATTGCTGAACTGGACCAGATCCCACCACCACCAACCAACTACCGTGAAAGGGAGGAATGGTTTACCTTCCTTCGATAGCTCTAAACTACAAAAGAGCTGTCAGAATGGAAGTATAGCACCACATTCCCAAAGGAACTCAGGGGAAATCTCCTGTCAAAGGAGTTGAGCTCCTCTTCTTTTGTGGGGAGAAAAGGACCAGAGGGACAATCAGACAGCATGCTGTTCCTTGAAAAATCTTGCCCAATATTCCTAACAACATTATTATTTGGATTATCTAAACCTACATTAAGTTATTCAATTTACTGAACAGCTTTATACAAGACACAAGTTGCCCAGTGATACCTATTTCTTCTAAAATAGCAAACAAAATGACTAGCTCTCAATATCTTTTCATTTATCAATTTATAAAACCTACTAAAATCTTGCCATTTTTGCAGAGCTGAGATTTATTGATTGGTAGCCTAGTCCAAATTTGCTTAGCTCTTACTTAATACCTGGTCATCTTCAACCTTTGATGATTTGGAACAATACACAAGTTTTTCAGATTAAACCATGAAAACAGCCCAACTTTCAGCATTGTACTTGTACTGTTACATGCCAACATAGACTGAATTCCCCACAAAAATTAATGCTTATACGTACTTTGGTAAGTGTGACTACCAAATGATTACAAATGCACTGATTTGTTTAACTAGAGGTTTATTAATAAACTAACATTAGATAAATTGGTTATAAAGAAAATTACATACACCACATCAAGCACTATGAAAGTAGTTTTAAGGAAAATATGAAATGTTCCAAATTCTTGAACTAAAGCCATCATTAATCCCTTTTTTAACACGGAATGCTTTGTATTTCACTGAAGTTTCAATACACTAAGATTTCGCACAACTACCAAGTAATTCTTCTACCCTCACTACAATTCCAAAATGTTATACTTCGGTCCCCATGTCCATTTGATGTATATCATCAATTTTATCTAAAAAGATTACATTAGGCCCCATGTAACACTAAGTCATATATGGTGACCACCAAATTCTCCTGCTTTCACCAAACTGGACCCATGTTACTGAACAGATTTAAATCATCAACACCATGATCTCTTTCCCAAAAAGGTTACTATACAACAATTAATAGCAACAACTGGGTGCTACGCCAGCCATAGTCTCTCATTGACTTACTTTAACCCGATATGTAACAACTATTTGTAAACACGCACTTGGTATACAAAATCTAGTGGTAAAAATGTACGTTTATACCTATTTTCCATGTTATGGATTTCACTTACAGCTTTGAAATCTCCATCCACGTCAGAATCTTCTAAACTTTCCTCCTGTGGCACATTTCTTTTCTTGAGTAGATGTTCGTCTCTCTTGTTCTGTAAGTGATAAATAACTAGTTAAAAGACAACCTGAATAAAGTATTTTTATGAATGATTGTAGATGCTCATATTTACATCTGCTGTCACGAGCTTTGAAAATGCCACACGTTATACAAAAGCTACTTTTAAAACTTAAATATAAAATCACAACTGTGCCAAGGTGAAATTAAAATGAAATCCAATACAATAATTATGCCAATTTCCTCCTGGTTATCACAAGTACTAGGTATAATTAGACGGAACTCAATAGTTGGAACAGAACATGATCTTTGGTACTAAAAAATGCAATTTTGATCAGAAGTTGATGCAAACAAATAACTATAGGGCATTTTCAATACTTAGTAACATTTTTTAAAACACCTTTGGAACTCTCTTCCATAGAGATGAGGAAGTTAGCAAGAGATTTGATACAGGCAATCAAAATCTGAGGAGTCTGGATGCAAATAAACAGAAACTGTCCACACTGGTGGAGAGATCGAGAACGAGATTAAGACAACAGAGATTTCAGTTGATTGGCATCAGAAGCAATGGCAACATGAGGTACATCTTTATCGCACAGTGAATGGTTAAGGATTTGGAATTGAATTATTATCTGAAAAAGAATATACAGGGCTACATGGGAGTAGACAGGAATGGTACTAAGTGAGGTACTCCTTCAAAGATCCTGCACAGATACAAAAGGTCCAAAAGTATTGCTTCTGTGCTTTCACTAGTGAAACTTCACAATCAAGCCTTTCTCTGCAGGCTTGGGAATAGTCCATCCAATGTGTTCACACCAGTTAAGTGACTTCAGTTTACTAAGTGGCACCAAGAAATAGACTTCTACTTGCAAATCAAGAAGGATGACCATTCCCAGCAAATACAGGCCAGTTAAAACATTTGTGGTGGATAAGGATTTTAAAACAATAAGCAAGGAAAAAAACTAACAGGCAAATGTGACCATATGGCAAATAGTGAGGATAGCATGAATAGTGTAAAAAGACAGGCCAGCAGAATAGGCTGAGAAGCGTGTTGGTTCATTTTGACTGAAGGTTTTAGGAGGGACAACAAATATTTAATAGCATTGTTTTCAAAGGTGTGCAGGGTCAAAGAGATATGGGTGCATGTGATTGGATCTTTTAAGATGGCAGGATGTACAGAGCGAATAGTTAGCATAGTTAATGAAATCTTGGGCTTCAGAAAGAAAGATAGGAGTGCAGAAGTGGGGAAAGTATACTGGACCTTAGGTTCTGGTTTGGTCACATTTAGGAGTATTGCCCTTAGCTCTGCTCATTATGTTCTAAGGTGGATGCTGGTCTTTGACAGAACGGTTCCAGGGATGACACATTTTAGCTTCCATATGGACTGTAGAATCTGAGATGGCTCTCATTCGAGCATTGGAGGTTGACGGGAGATCCAACATGGGTGTACATGATAAATCAATGATTCCAAATCCTTGCTTCAGGTATTGTGAACTGCTTTTAAGGTGCTGACCAGCAGATATGGGCAGGGGTTTGCTGCGATAAAGAAATATTTTATTATGAGTGGATACAACTTAAAACACACTGTCTTCAAGGGTATTAAAAGCAGAGATGATCAGCCATTTCCAAATAAATTAGCTATGCAATTTGGGGGAGAAAATTTCAGAGCTCCAAAGATGGTTAGATTACTCTTGGGAGATCCGGCAGTGACTCTTTCCACGCTGTCGTGACACCATGCACACTCTTATTCTCACTGCATTCATTGCTAGCAGCAGCTGCTTCAAGGCGGTGGTAGTGGGCCTTCCTCTTGAACCAAATATTACAGTAGTTTTGTATAACTTCAGAGAACAGCTAAAAACCAAAGCCAGCATGAGACTGAAATGAAACAAGCCAGATCCAATAAGAATATCAGATTTCTTCACGGTCTGATTCTAATATTTCATTTCCAAATGTGCTTTAAATACATAATTTAATTTCTCAACCTGCCATGGAAAGATTTGAATTTGTGGCCTCTTGAACTACTAGTCCAGTAACAATCATTGCACTACCTTACCAATACAGGCTTTCTGAAAATTCTTAAAATTATTTCTACATTTACCTAGACAGATATTGCCACTTTGCACTCTGGCACAATGCTTAAATAAAAACATTTTACAAACAGTAATATCTTACACCCTTGGCACTTAAAGAGTCTGTTCTAAATGTTCCCGTACTGTCATTTTAAACACACTGTCATCTATGTAAGAATCAGCTGTCACAATGTACAATCACATCACCTGCACTTTACTTTTAAAGGCTGATTTAAAATGAATTATTTGGTTTTATTTCCACCAGCAAGAATGGCAGCATCTCATACATGGATCCTCAAACAACCCTCTCAGGTCTTAATCAAGAAATAAATCTAATTTGCATTATATATCAACATGCCACTTGCTTTCCAAAATGCTTTTAGCTGAACTATGCAGGCACTTTGCCTATTAATACAGGTTATTAACCCAAAGGAAATAAAATGTTGGCCAGGCAACAACTGGATTATGTAACTTGATTAAATGCCCACTGGTTTCATAATTAAAAAACAACCATATAAATCTTATAGGACATGTCTCTTCTGATATTCACACCACATGCTCACTGTAGAGCAGATAGTTAATCTTGCAAAGATTGACAACAAGCACAGGTTAAATATTCCAAACTCTAGATTGAATGCTTAGCGGTTATAAAACAAAGGATTAATAAGATATTCTACATAGAAACTAGGAGCAGGAATAGGCCATCTGGCTATTCAAGCCTAAGATTCATTTCAAATCCAGATTTATTTAACTGAATTTAAAAGGCACCCACTGACAAGGTGGGATCTTGGGAAGCCAACACCCATATTCCAGTTGTAACCACTTCACTGTTTTTACAATTTCTCACCTGTTTGTCCAGACAGCAGAATCCCGCTATTTTGGGCACCCAATCCTAGTAAAGATAAACTGAACAACCTCTCATTAAAGAATATCTGCTCTGACAAGGAGTTAAACTTAGCCAGATTTCATCAGTGGCACCAAAATTAGTCTCAGAATTCTTAGGGCAGTTGGAAAGCACAGAGGGAAATGAACAAATTCTTATTCATAGTTGTTGACTTAAATGGTAGCATACCAGGTCTTGAGAGCAAAAAAACGAAAGCAGATTGACACTCTCGGATTCTAGGCTAGTACTGATAGAGTGCTGCACTGTCAGAGGCAGGTGTCTTCTGTCAAACCAATCATTAAATTGAGGTCACACTTGCCCTCTCAAATGGACATAAAAGAACCGTGGCACTCTTTTTGAAGAATAGCAGGGGAGTTATCAATTGCATCCTGGCCAATATTTATCCCCCCTCAATCAACCTTACTAAACGTAGACGATCAGGTCATTATTACATTACTTCCTGTGGAAGGTTGCTGTGTGCGAATTAGGTGGTGTTTCCTCCATCATAACAGTGACTCCACTTTGAATTTACTGGTTGCAGAGCTCCTTCTAACACAAGTCAGAGTCACACAACATGAAAACAGACCCATCGATCTAACCAGCCCATGCCAAACATAATCCCAAACTAAACTAGTCCCAGCTGTCTGCTCCTGGCCTATATCCCTCCAAATCTTTCTTATTCATGTGCTTATTCAAATGTACGTTGAGAAAGCACCACTATTTTTATTGTACTTTTCTCATTTTTGGTTTGGAACCAAGGCATGCATTGAGAGGGGAGAGATACAAAAGAATCCAGGGGGACAATTTTATCCACAGAGGGTGGCAAGTGTCTGGAACGGGCTGCTAGAGGTAGTGGTGGAAGCGAATGCAATTTTATCATTTAAGAAACATTTGGACATGGATAGGAGAGGTATGGAGGAATATGGACTAAACACAGGCAAATGGGACTCGTTTAAATTATGAAAACTGGGTGGCATGAGCAAGTTCGACTGAAGGGCCTGTTCCCATGCTGTAGACCATGACTCTATGATTTCGATTTGAACTTTGAACAGCAGCCTGTTTTAAAAACGAGGAGAGAACAAATTACAGATATTTGCTATGGGGAACTGGCCTGTACAGATAACACAGGTTAATTACTGTTTCTAAGCACATTGTAGATGTTTCGGCACTGCGATGTTGCTACGCTTGGGGACTGGCAGCTGGTTCGATGTTAAGTTGGTCAAATCGAAGGAGGACTGGTGCTGGCTAGCCAACCACAGAGAATGTTGAAAGAGAAAACAGAGCGTGAACTGGCTCTGATCGGGTTTCGGGCAGAAAGCAGTTTTGTTTTGGAAGCTTCTTTGGCTGTTTTTGGTTATTGCTCTCTCTAATCATCAACTTGTTGAAAGTTCTGAGAAAACAATCCCAATCGGTAGTATACAAGTTAAAGTCTCCAGAGGTCTGCAGAGGCTATTCGAAGACATACAGTCCCGCGTCCCGATAACCAAGCCCAACATCCAAGGATTTCACAAAGACTTGGTATTCATCGTTGAAACATTTATCCAATCAGAAAATTATTTCCTTTAAATTTGTCCCTTAACTCTGTCTGTTGGTGATAGAGTGATCATTCATGATCAAAGAAGATCGGGCTTAGATCGTAGATATTAGATCACTTTGTAGTTCTGCTGAAGTTATGTTCTTAATAACAAATGTCCAAAATCTGTTACTTGTAAAATCTGCTTAGGAACAATTGAGCACTTTTGAGGGTCGCTGTTTTAATTTCAGTTTTGCAAATCCAGCGGTAATGAGACGATATGGTTTGGTTTGCTAACCCGGTCTTAACAACAAAAGTCATACAGCACGGAAACAGGCAGTTCGGTCCAACCAGTCCATGCCAAACATAGTCCCAAATTAAACTAGCCCCTCCTGCCTGCTCCTGGCCCATATCCCTCCAGACCTTTCCTATTCATGTACTTATCCAAATGTCTTGTAAATGTTGTAATTGTACCCACATCCATCCCTTCCTCAGGAAGTTCGTTCCACACATAAACAACCCTCCTGGAATTATCTCATTATTATTTCTTAATCATATTTTTAAGAAGTCTGAGAATGACGTTGTCTGAAGACAGATTCAGGTTTGACTGTGAAATACATCCATTCCAGCATTTACGATCCAATGCCCAGTCTTGTCCGCAAAGATTAGCTGCTCTGACAGAATTGCGCTTCACCACCTTATTCATAATTAAGCAGCTGGAGCTGTTATGCCCTTGACACAAAAGCACATCTTGATCATGCTGTGAAGCTGCCTAATGAAAGAAGCAGTCGGACACTGAACATTGGTAGGTCTACAATGGTAAACAGATTTTAGATTAACATTACTCAAGGAAGTGAGGTGTGTGCAGGAGAGACACTATTGCAAGTGTAATACGGTGTTTTAAGTTTTGCAGACACGATGTGCTGCCACTCTAAGCAGGTTTGACAAAGTTACTGAGAGCAAGGCACCTTCAGATGAAATATGCCCCATTTGGGCAAATAGTAAGCCAAAAAACTAGGGCAGTTAACTCTTTTCTCTCAAATGACCAGTGAATCAAAGAGCATATACGTTACAACTTTTAATAATTCCACCCACTCTTATACTCAAGCCATCATTAGTGGCTGTTTAAAAACAGACTGTGACATCACTTTACTGGCTGAAGACATATGGAAATCTGAACCCACAATTTTTAATGGTGCCGTAGGGAGCAAGCACCATACTACAATTTTGCTCATGCCAACGTGACCTGCACTACATGACTTCCAATCTGGGTTCTCATCCCATTATTATTTTATGCAGGTCACAGTAATAATTTTGACCTACATAATTCCCTATATTACCACACCATATCATTTCAATTAACAGAAGCTGAGTGCCCCATTAGTTCTTTTCCCAACAAGACAGCAGGTAAAGCACAGTCCGTTCAGCTGTGATATTCAATATAGGCAGAAAATATAATTTGGCACACCCATCGCCACACAAGTGCAGCTAGAAAGTGGTGTAGGTAATGTAGTGGTTATATTACGCATTGGTAATCCACAGGATCAGAGTAATAATTTAAATACTGAGACATTAAATTAATTCAAATTCTCAAAGAGAACTGGTGCCAGTCAAACTCACCATGAAAATTTCATGTTGATATCAGGTTTACAAATATATTTCGGGGAAGAAAACTGGTCATCCTTACCAAGTCTGACCCACATGAAATGTGGTGTTTCTTAAGGGTTATGTATCTGTAAATAGGAATATTTAGAGGGAATGTTAACTGCCTCCAAGCACAATTTAAATGTTTCCCATTTGGCAAAACGACTGGTTGACCAACAGATATAAAAATAGCACTTTCACCATGGACGTCTTGCCCTCCAAAACCTCCATCTTCCATCAGGATAGCATGCATGCTCCCATGCTTCCTGTTCAAAGGCTCAATGAGTCCCTACCTGTCTCAATCGTCTTCTGCCTGGCTGAACTTGTTCAACAGCTTCTACTTTGACTCCACTCACTTCCTCAAAATAATAGGCGTTGCCATGGGAACCTGTCTTTTCATGGGCTTTGTCACAGTCCTGCCCAGGTCCTCTCTCTGACCTCTTTCTGCAGTAAATCCAGCATCTAACTATTTTTCTGTAATATTATGTAATAAGGAACTGTACTTCAATTATATATTTTGTACCAAAGAGATTTTTTAAAATACCTTTTGGAGGACGACCAAATTCTTGTCAGCATGTAATCACAATGGTGGCGTCATTATTGGGAGAATTGGTGAAAGGGTTGTCTGCTTCACTTTTGAAAAATGAATCATAATTGGTGTCACAACTTCACATTCCTGAACAGAGTCGCAGCCGTTCTTAAACCGACTTGTATTTATAAGGCACCTTACCATAGTAAAACAATCGAAGGGGCTTCACAGGAGCCTTACAGAACAAAATTTGGCACAGAGCCATAAAAGGGGATATGAGGTCAGACGACAAAACAGTCAACCAAAAAGATGGGTTTTAAGGAGCATCCTAAAGGAGGGAAGGGAATTAATAGAGGAGTTTAAGAAGGAAATTTCATAGTCTGGATCTTGTAGCCAAAACTGTAGCCACCAAATGACAAGTGAGAGCTTGAGGGACAAGAGCTAGAGATATGCTGATACCCGAGAGAGTTGAGAGATAGGGAAGCCTTCGAAAGAAAGAATGAGAATTTTGAATCAAGCTGATTGGACATATTATAAGACAGTACCAACAGACATGGGTCTTAAACTCAGGCATTCTGGCCAGGAGACATGGACACTATTGCACTACAAGAGACTCAAAATAGCCTGATCCCTGGTGGAATCCACAACATAGTTTCTTAAACTATCCCAAAATACACTTTTAATTTTAAATTTTCAGAGAGTAATTGCTTAAATAGGAGTTTATATAAGCCAGCAAGCACGGAGTAACGTGTGAACTGGACTTGGTGTGAGAAAAGACAGAGTTTTAGATAGCATCATAGGGTTGTACAGCACAGAAACAGGCCCTTCAGTCCAACTCGTCCACACTGACCAGATATCCTAAATTAATCGAGTCCCATTTGCAGGATTTGGCCCATATCCCTCTAAACCCTTCCTATTCATATACCCATCCAGATGACTTTTAAATGTTGTTCCTGTACCAACCTCCACCATTTCCTCTGGCAACTCATTCCAGACATGCACCACCGTCTGCATGAAAAAGTTGCCCCTTAGGTCTCTTTTAAATAGCATTCTTCTCACCTGAAACCTATGCCCTCTAGTTTTGGACTCCCCCACCCCAGGGAAAAGACCTTGATAATTCAAGCTATCCATGCGCCTCATGACTATATAAAACTCTCTAAAGTCACCCTGCAGCCTCCGACAATCCAGAGAAAATAGCCCCAGCCTATTCAGCCTCTCCCTATAGCTCAAATCCTCCAACCCTGGCAACAATCTTGTAAATCTCTTCTGAACCCTTTCAAGTTTCACAATATCCTTTCTATGGAGTGATTCCAGAACTGCATGCAGTAAGCCAAAAGTGGCCTAATCAATGTCCTGCTAGAATATGGGAGGCTGGCTAGGACGACAATGGAAAAGTCAATTCCAAGGATAACCAAAGTATGAATGAAGGTTTCTGCAGTCAAAGTTCATCAGCACAGGTGAAATCAAGCAGCACTGCAGGGGTAAAAATAGGTACTCTTCATGGATTGGCAGTGAGTAGCTCTTTTCAGGGTTGAATATGACATCAAGGTTGTGAATAAAATTAAAACACCGGTGATGCTGGAAATCTGAAATAAAATGCTGTCAGGTTTAATTCAACATTGAACAGTCACCATACAGGATTTAGTCAGTGGCTGGGGAATAGAGCCTGCACACAACGGCAATTTTCAGACTGCTCATCTAAAAAGACTGAAGCTATTGTATTCCAATATTCCAAGTGGAGTATTTAACTGCTGCTCACTTTGTAGTGGTTGTCAGAACCATAGGGTTTGATCTTACTGTAAAGCTCATACCTTTTTATGTTTGGACTGAAATGGGAAAAGAACTGTTTTAAAAGTCTAGGATTGTTGAAGTATTGCTGCGCTTTTTAAAAGCGAATAATCTGACATGCATTATAAGTAATGTTTCCACATCTGCTTGTTTAAGCAGTAGTGGAAGCCTAGTTTGTGGATGAACTGGAGCCAAGAGGTGTGGATGAATGGAGCTTTAGCTGGTAACAAGTAGCTGACTAGTCTGTGGACTAGTGACCGGTGATAGATGATAAAGGCCTTTTGCGTGCCAAAAACTATGCAATTTTCTCTGAGGAACAGCTTAGAGGTGTGAATGATTTGGCAGAAACCATTGGGATCTATGGAGAAGTAGCTGTTTTTGCTCTACATCTCAAACCTGACGATAGCCAGTTTACTTCCCCTACCCAGTTGCTATAAGCTCCAACTTTTAATTGATTTAAGTTAAAGATCTTCATGCCTCCTTCAAACAGATCATCATACCTAGATGAGGAAGATTGAAAAACAGTGAACTGATCAGCACAAGAACCTTCTCAGCAAATCCTATGGAGAGGAACCACTGAAATGCCTTCCCAGTCTTTCCCTCTGCCTATAGATTTTACAGGCATGAAAAATACATGTACAGGGGAGCTTATAAGGGAGTTATAGTCTTTACTAGTTAAGTTACATCCCGATTGTTTATAACTGTCTACTTGTAACTAAGGTCTATTGACTTACAACATATAGTCATTCTTGTTACATGCAGAAATCTGGTCCATGCTGTTAACCTGGGTCTTAAAAAAAGATAAATTGAGAAATTCCGTGTACCAAAATCTTTAGATTTTATGATGACTCCGGAAGAGCATGGCTTGATTTCCAGCGCACTGCCTCTGAAACATCATAATAACAGAAACAGTGGAAGAGTCAATATGGCCAAGGGGCAGCATGCAAATGAGAATTAGGTGGGGATTAAAGATGGATCCCCGGAATCCTTTACCAGAAGTAAAGTTACAGACAGGGAACTGAAGCCATTGTAGGCGATTCCCTGGACACAATTACTTAGCCAAAAATGGAACCAAGCATGCAGACCCAACCAGATACACAGAATTGGAGAGATAGTCAAGGAAGATGTGGTCAGACGTGCCAAAGTTCTCACATCAATGGAGAAAGATGAGGAAGAACAATTTTCCTTCATCACAGTTACTTGGGCCAGGTGATGACCATCTCAAGTATCCAAGAATCTAACCATCTCCCCTTGGCATTCAGCAGCGTTACCATCATTGAACTACCCAAGTTCAACAGACTGACAGTTACCATTGACCAGAAACTCAAATGAAATAGCTATTTAAATATTGCACTTAACAGTGGGTCAGAGACTGGAAATGTTGATGTTGGTGGCTCAGCTCTCAACCATCCAGAGCCTGTCTGTCATCGACAAGACATAAGGTGTGCAACAGAATGCTTCTCACTTATCTGAATGATTACAGCTACGATAACATTCAAGCAGCTCAACACCATTCAAAACAAAGTAGACAGTATGACTGGCACCCTTCGGCAACGTGTACCATCTAATTGACTCTCTTCAAAAAAAATCACAACGGTTCCTTCAACAGTATTTTCCAAGCCCGTGACTTCTGTCATAATCATGGAAATGTATTCTCATTCCTTCATAACTGCAGAGTCAAATAACTCTAATTCCTTTCCTAACAACACTGTGAAATCAGTACCACACTACACTTGTTCAAGAAGGCAGCTCACCATTACCTTCTCAAGAGCAATAATCAATGAACAATTAATGTTGGGGCTTGCCAGCAGCACCCATATAAGACTAATAAAATGTAGGTTGCACAAGTAGGGCATTCAGCCTAATCAAGTCTGCTCTACCATTCAATGAGATATGCTGATCTGATAATCCTAAACTACACCTTCCTACCTATCCTCATAACCTTTGATTACAATCTGTGTTTCTCAGCTTCAAATATGTCCAATGATTCAGTCTCAACAGACCTCTATGGTAAAGAGATCCATAGACTCACTGCACTCGAACAGAAGAAATTCCTCTCATCTGTCTTAAATCGGCAATTAATCTAAAATTATGTCCTCTAGTCCTACACTCTCCTATGACAGGAGCAACGACTCCTCACCTACCTTGTCCCCAAATAATCTTGTTTATTTCAATAAAGTCTCCTCTCATTCTTCTAAACACCAGTCAGTACAAGCACAACCTACTCAACCTCTCATCGTGAGAAAATCCCTCCATATTTACTAATCAATTTAGTAAACCTTCTCTGAACGGCCTCCTTTAGGTAAGAAAACCAAAACTGTTCACAGCATTCCACATGCATTCTGACTAGTACCTTGTATTGTTTTTGCAAGACCTCCCAATCTTTATATTCCATCCCCTTTTAAATCAAGGCCAACATTCCATTTGCTATCCCGATTAACGGCTGAACCTGGACACTCCCTTTTTGAAATTTATGCACGAGGACTCTGTGCTGCAGATTTCTGCAGTCTTTCCCCATTTAAATAATATTTAACTCTTCTATTCCTCCTGCCAACGTGAATAACCCACATATACCCATACTATATTCCATCTGCCAAGTTTTTGTCCACTTACTTAACTTGTTTATATTCCTCTGTGGACTATGCCATCTGCAAACTTGGCAATAGTATATTCACCTTTCTTATTCAAGTCATTAACTTAGATTCCAAGTAATATAGTGGCCCCAGCACTAATTCCTGTGGCACTCCACTAGTTACAGAATGCCATTTGGAGTGTGCTCCCTTTATCCAGTTCTTATTAGTTAGCTAACCCTCAATCCATGCTATTAGACTACCCTCAACACCATGGGCTCTTACCTTATTCGGTAGCCTTATGCGCAGTACTTCATGAAACATTTTGAAACCCAAATGGACTACATCCTTATGTATCCTGCTTAGTGTCTCTTCAAAGAGTTCAAAGCATTTGTCACATTCTATGAACAAATTTAAGAAGTAATAAACAATGCAATTTGTGAATTTAGTGAAGGCTATTTCCATACTGTGACAATGGCAGAAACTCAATTAAAATCATACTTGGAGTTCAGGTAAATTGTCACAGACTTGAGAAATGACAACACTTTGAAGGTGACACGGCAAAGCATGCACAGATGGTGAATTTATTGAAGGGATTGTAACAGCAGATTTGAAATGGAGACATATAGTAGTTGGGAAGAGAAAGAACCATTTCTAATGTCAACTGGGTGTTCAGCAGTTTAAGCGTAATATGGTTGATGGAGCAGGAGATGGGTCTCATGGACAACACAATCTTACACAGAGAAGAAACATTGATAAGTTTGGGCTCGGGTGAAAGTGAGAACTGAGAACAAGTTTGCCCTGGCCTTCTGATCAATCACAAGTTGATTTCAAACTTTGCTGTGGATTTATAATGACTGCACAGAAAACCAGATTCTGAAAAATTGGAAAATTCAGAACGCAAGCATTGTAACAAGTAGACAGGCAATTCTGAAGGCAAAGCATAATAATATTTGAGATAAATTTTAAAAATCTAAAAGAATGAGGAAAAGCTGCGGAAAAGCTAATATGCTGAGAAGCAAGCTGCTTTAAACTACAAAAGACAAGTCACCAATGTCCGGACCATAAAGCTGCTTTCTCATTAGAGAGAAAAGACTGGTGCTGGTTTGACGTGAGGATTACCACACCTCAGGCAAAGAGAGAGGTTGAGGAGGCAAGTTCTTCATGATAACCTCAGCCACTGCAGGAAATGAACCCACGCTACGGACATTGCTCTGCCTTGCAAACCAGCTGTCTAGCCAACTGAGCTTTTTAAAATTGTAGCTAGTTTGCATAAAACTAAAAACGGTCTTTGTTATTCATCTGGACTTTTATCAGGTTGAATTAGCAAGACTCGGAAACTTGCAATTCCCATGCCTTCAACGTTCTGCTCCATACATTCAAACTCACTTACCCAATTTCCGGTTTCTGATATTCTGAGTTTATTTGCCCTAAAATTCAGGTCACTTGGGCGGAAAGGAAGAGAGTATTGGAAGGAAACTCCTACTTTGGTTGATCTAGTTCATAAGACTGGTTAGTTTGAAGGCAGGACTAAATATCTTAAGTGCTATTTTAATGTGAACTCACGTCACACTGTTAAACTTGCAATGCACCATGAATTCAAATACCACCAATGAACAGCAGTGAAATTAAATTCAATAAATTTTGGAATTTGTTGGACAGGCCTAGAAAATAACCAGGAAAGCCGCCAGATTGTCACTGAAAATCCAACTGATTACCAGTATCTTTCAGAGAACCACAGCCACTAAAAACCTAAGGCTCTTTTCCTCATCTCCTGTGTAATCTAAGAAAGTAGTGCTCACACTTTTCTGTAAACTTAATGAAGCAGGTAAATTCAGGAATAGAAGAAACCTCCCACATTTTTCTCACCTATACAATATACAAATACAAGCATTTGGTTCTTAGGGGAATATCTGTTATTAAGACCAACGCTGACTTGGTGTGGTAGTACTGTCATTTTTCAACTGCTATCTCTACTTGCTCTCACAATCATACCATTCTAGTCACAAACGACTGCTGATCTGGAAGTTACAAATGAATGATAAATAATAACTTGGTACTCAGAGATTAAGCGAGCCAGAAAGGTTTTGCTCTCAAGAGCTGGTTTAATAATACCCGCAGCACTGCCCTATCTTACATGTACAACCCAATTTTGGATAAACTCCAATCGCCTGCCATGTACTTACAGTGAACTGGGGAAGGAGGTAACTCCCTGTTGTAGCAGATACTGCAAGTTCCACTGCATGCCAATTTTACTGTCTTTCAAAACTTTACTTTAAAAACATTTTGTGTGCAATAGGCACACAAACAAAATGCTAGAGAAACTTGCAGCTCTGGCAGCATTTGTAGAGACACAAATAGAATTAACATTTTGAGGTTAATAAGACTCTTCTTTGGGATTGCAGCATTAGCCTCAAAGCTGATGACAACTCTGTTGTTTATTCTCACCAGTCATGTTTCATTTAATTGAATGATTTAACTTCCCAAGTTGGACAAATATTGCAGATTGTGTTAGGAAAGTGATTCGTTTTTGCAAAAAAAGTCATCATTTCGTTATTGATTTTTGGATGGAATTTTAAGATTTTTGTCCAGCAGTTCCACTTATTTAATGAAAATATTTACCACGGTTGAATTAGCAAGATTTTACTAATGACGGAGTTCTGAAGAATCATACTGGACATGAAACACTGTTTCTTGTCCACAGTTGATGCCAGACCTGCCGAGTCTCTCCAGCAATTTTGCTTTTGTCTCAGTTTGCCAACATCCACAGTGTTTTTTGCCTTGAGGTATAACTGCCTTCAATACTTAATTTTCTGCAGTTCTGGTAAATTCCACAGCAATCTGTCAGGTTGTACAGGCACATTACACATAATGTTACTTAGCCATACCATTAATTTTAACAAAGTAGGACTAACTTAACATTTGGCTCATGAAATTGCAAGTTCATATAAAAGTACCTCTAAATTTCACTTCTGTCAGTGAGTCGCAAAGATAAACTTGAAGAATACATAAACATAAATTCCATAAGGAGGACTGAACTTTAGTGTTATATAAGATTTAACCTGATCATATCATCATTAAATGAGACAACAGACAAGATAAATCTTTCTTACATCACAGACACCAGCAAACAATGAACAAGTAATCTTGTGTTAACTACATCATGTTACTGCAGAGTGGACATGATAGTGGATTGACACTGAATTTGTGATAATCAGCGTTTACATGGACAAGTACAGCAGGGAAACAATGTGATGACAGCCATTCCTCCAGAAAGATAGCAGAGGGGAAAAAAGTATGTATTACACATCCATGCATATGCAGGCACTCTCAACCTCATGGACTGCAAAACTGCTAGTAGACATTAGAAAAGGTGTCTGACTCCTCTCTCACAAACGGTAGCACAAAAGGACTTTTTTTTCCAAATTGTCCTAAATCATGTTGAACTGGAGGAACCAGGACGAAAGTTGAAGACCAGGTGTAAGTGTACAAAAGTGCAGAACTGAAAATCTCAGGACCTCAAAAAATAATCCTCTCAGAAAAGCCACAGAAGATCCAAATGATAAATCTAAGCAAGGCAGTAGCACAGCGAAAGGTTTAGATGCAAAAGGAAGATGCTGCAACATTTAGGTTCAGTTTGTGGTCAGTTATTCTCCCTTTTGACTAGTATTAGGTATAAAAGCTGAGCACTGAGATGATTTCAAAACACTGCATGTGCTGCGGGTCAATTTCTTTTTAGCTTTCATTAATACGGGGATTGAGTTCAAGTGCTGTGAAATTATGCTCCAGCTATACAAAACCCTGGTTGAGCCACATCTGGAGTATTGCGTCCAGTTCTGGTCGCCTCATTACAGGAAAGATGTGGAAGCGTTGGAAAAGGTGCAGAGGAGATTTACCAGGATGTTGCCTGGAATGAAGGCAAGGTCTTACGAGGAAAGGTTGAGAGCGCTAGGGCTTTTCTCTTTAGAACGACGAAGGATGAGAGGTGACTTGATAGAGGAGTACAAAACGATCAGAGGTATAGATAGTGTGGACAGCCAGAGACTTTTTCCTAGGGTGGGGGTAGCTATTACGAGGGGGCATAGTTTTAAAGTGAGTAGAGGTAGATATGGAGGTCAGAGGTAGGTTCTTTACTCAGAGTGTGGAATGCATTGCCGGAGAGAGTAGTGGAGCCGGCCTCGTTAGGGGCGTTTAAGCGGCTATTAGATAGGCATATGGATGATAGTATAAGGTAGGGGTGGAGGTAAGACAGACCTTAGGTTTAGGGTAAAAGTTTGGCACAACATCATGGGCCGAAGGGCCTGTACTGCGCTGTACTGTTCTATGTTCTATGTCCTTTACACCTTGTTAATACCATACTGATCCTATCTGGTTCACTTCAGGCATTTTCAATAGCACAAAGTTTGGTTCGTCGTCCATAACAGCCATGATCCGAACAAGTTTTGGGTTGATGGAATGGAAGTTTCCTTTGTCATAGCCAACATTTTATCTGCCAGCCAAAACCACCAAAAAGAAATTATCTAAGATTTTATTCAACTGGTATTTCTGGGTTTTGCTACGCACAACTTGGCTGCTGCATTTGCCTATGAAACAAGTGGCTGAGCACACTTCAGAAATAGTTTGTTGACAGTGAAGTGAATGTTTCCAGAACATAAAAGGCATTATACTCAAGAAAATTTTGTTTTTTTTTTTCCTGTCAGCTAGCTGCAAGGGTTCCACACTAGTTTGTGCCATCTCTGTCGAGTTCCCAGCACATTATTCACTTGGTAGTAAATCATGACCATTAACAGGGACAGTGCAGCACTGGAGGGAGCAAGTGCAATCAGACACACAGCTATATAGCAAAATTCAGCTCAAGTCTGCTAATACAAGTGGACCTTAGGATTACACACCCTGTAAGCCTTACTTCCTTAACTCTTTTGCAAATGTGGTGTCAAGTGTAGGATCTGCATACATTTTGATATTGTTTTCGTGTCATTTATTTTAATTCTTGGATTTTGAACTGATAGCATGTGGATTTTGGTCTGCATGTACAAGAGGGTTTAATGATTAACAATATTTGTTTTTTTTTAAACCAGTAGTATGAGAGGAGGAGCGCCAGAGTGATAATGGGAACTTGTTTACATTGGGAAGAATTTTACAAGTCAACAGAGTAAACACTGAAGAGAATTAGAGATAACAAGCATGGGGCTGGATGAACGCAGCAGGTCAAGCAGCATCATAGGAGCAGGAAAACTTGACGTTTCGGGGAAGGGTTTAGGCCCGAAACGTCAAGTT
>JAHRHZ010000031.1:20944445-21056139 GCA_024137785.1 Ginglymostoma cirratum
AACATCATCCCGCCCCCCTTGACCTGTCCGTCCTCCCTGGACTGACCTATCTCCTCCCTACCCCCCTACCTACACTCACCTTCACTGGCTCCATCCCCGCCTCTTCGACCTGTCTGCCTCCTCTCCACCTATCCTCTCCTCTATCCATCCTCTATCCGCCTCCCCCTCTCTCCCTATTTATTTCAGAACCCTCTTCCCCTCCCCCATTTCTGATGAAGGGTTTAGGCCCGAAACGTCAAGTTTTCCTGCTCCTGTGATGCTGCTTGACCTGCTGTGCTCATCCAGCCCCATGCTTTTTACCAGGATGTTGCTTGGTATTTGGGAATTTAGCTATGAAGAAAGGTTGGATAGACTGGGGTTTTCACTGGACCACAGGGGGTTGAGGAGCGACCTGGTAGAATTTTATAAGATTGTGAATGGCATGGATAGAGTGAGTATAGAGATAGTATTAGGCTTTATCCCAGGGTGGAGGGTTCATTTACGAGGGAACAGACGTTCAAGGTGCGAGATTTGGGGAAGGAATTTAAAAGAGATGTGCGAAGCAAGTTTTTCACACAAAGGGTGTGAAAGGGCCTGGAATGCGTTGCCAGAGGTGGTGGTGGAAGCAGACCCAACAGCACCATTCAAGAAGCACCTGGATGAATACATGAATAGGAAGGGAATAGAGGGATACAGATCCTGTAAGTGAAGATAGTTTTAGTATGGAAGGGCAGAATGTGTCAGCACAGGCTTGGAGGGCCGAAGGGCCTGTTCCAGTGCGATGTTGTTCTTTGTTTTTAATGAAATTGAACTTTATAAATAATGGATTTGTTTCGGTTGAACTGTTTTGCAACATTCATTTTGTCATCACCTGCTGTCAACAGATGCTTGGTGAAAAATGATGGCAAACTAGAAAATCCACTTTCTGCGAAATTGTTTTGTGTTTTGAAGATTACCAATGCGTTCAACAATTCTCGAAGTATTCAGCAGGTCTGGCTGCACCTGTCAGAAGATAAAGCAAGCTAACCTTTTTGAGTGGATGAACTTTCATTGGTGTTGAAGCTGAGGAGCTTTGAAGCACGTACAAAGCCAGAGGGCAGGGATAGGCCAAAAAGGAAAGATTTATAATCTCCCCTCTCACTGCAGGCATCACCTCCCCCTTTTCCTTTCCTGCCCTCCACACCCTTTTGCCAGGATTCTGAATTATTAACACTTTTTCTCTCTGCCTGACCTGTTGAATATCACCAGTACTTTCCTGTTTCCAGTTCAGAGTTCCAGCTGCTGAAGCACATTGCTCTTGTACATCAGTCATTCACTAATAACGTGTTGCACTTTGTTGTATGATTTCAGGCACTTTGTACAAATCACACTCTGCGTTTGTGAACTCTATGGTGGCTGCATGACGTTCTTACCCGAATGGCTCATTGGGAGCCCCAAATTGGACACCAGCAACTGGCTTTATCTCTGGGTCTATCTGGTCTTCTTTAATATGATCTGGGTGGTTGTACCAGGGCTACTCCTGTGGCAGTCTTGGCAAGGCCTCCAGGAAATGCACCAGAAGAGAAATGTAAAAAAATCACAATAAACAGTACGGTTCTCAATCATCCAAGCTTTGTGTTTTTAAAAAATAGTGAGCAGAATTCCATGTTTTATTATTTTATTTGACATCGAGTTTGTTTTCAGGGAGTATAAATTAATTTTCTTGCATAAACAATATTTTCTCTTAAAATTACAAAATATTAAATGTATATGGGAAAAATTGTAAGATTTATTTTCAATTGTTGAGAAAGAACTTACACTTGTTGTTATCTAGTAGCATCTAGCAGGAATGCCCACATCCAAGTGCAGCTAGGGAATGGGATATAATTATATAATTGAGCAGAACTGGTTGGGAGCATGATTGGTTGTGTGTGTATCATACGTGTATGTGTGTGTGTTTGGAATGAGTAATAAGTAGGGTGGGAGCTGGTCATATGACAGCTGGAATAAAATTTTGACCAGAAAGCATATGCTCAGACGCTGCCTAACCAACATTGTAACCTCTGGCAATAACACGGAGTGGAGATGGAGGGACACTGCAGGCCAGGCAGCATCAGAGGAGCAGGAAATTTGACGTTTTGGGTCGAGACCCTTCTTCAGAAATGAGGAGGGGAAAGGGAGCTGGGAAGTAAGTAGAGAGAGGAGGGATGGGACTGGGGAAAGTAGGTGGGATGGTGATAGGTGAGTGCAGGTAGGGAGTGGGGATTGGTCAATGGGATGGGTGAGGCGGATAGGTGTGAGAGAAGATGGATAGATCCTGTCAGGTCAAGGAAGCGGGATGAGAAGAGGCTTGGACATGGAATGAGGCCGGGGTGGGGAGATTTTAAAACTGCTGAATTCTGAGTTTAGTCCATCGGGTAGTAGGCCATTCTCTGCCACCTACAATCCGACCCCACAACCATAAAGATATTTCCCTCCCCACCCCTATCTTTCACAGAGACTGTTCTCTCCACGAATCCCTCATCCATCCACACTTCCCACCACCCCCCGCACCTTTTCCTGCAACTGCAGGAAGTGCTACACCTGCCCCCTCACCTCCATTCAAAGGCCCAAACCAAACATTGCATATCATACAGGGGGTCACCTGTACATCCGTCAACTTGGTCTTCTGCACCCGCTGCTCCCGATGTGGCCTCCTCTACATCGGTGAGACCAAGCAGAGGCTTGGAGACCGCTTTGTAGAGCATCTGAGCTCTGTACGCGACAAATGACAACACCTTCCGGTCACCAACCATTTTAACTCCCCCTCCCACTCCCTGGGTGACATGTCCATCCTGGACCTCCTCCAGTGTCACGATGATGCCACCCACAAACTGGAGGAGCAACACCTCATATTCCACCTTGGGAGCCTACAGCCTGATGGCCTTAACATGGAATTCACCAGTTTGAAAATCTCCTGAGAAGTTTCCCGACCCGAAACATCAACTTTCCTGCTCCTCTGATGCTGCCTGGCCTGCTGTGTTCCTCCAGCTCCATACTGAGTTGTCTCTGGAGAGATATTCCGTGTTTTTTGTTGAGGTTCATCGCAAGCTGCTCCGTGAGGTCTCTGTGCTGTACAGGCTGCTCCCCAGGACGCACACCGAGCCAAACATCCAAACATCAGCTGTGCCTAGAGGACCATCTACGTGGTGAAAGACACTCTTTGGTCTGCTCGAAACTTATTGGTCCTCCAGTGTAAAGAGTTGACCTCAACTGAGCTTTGGAGACTGGCACATTTCAAGGTCCATGACATGTTCTGTGGGAGGCACGAAAACTTGGGACAGCAGCCACCAAGATGCAGTGGGGAAAGACCATTGTTTAAGGTCTTTCTGCCAAAGCATAATGAGGATCTGTTAAGTCCCGAGACCCCCTTGTTGCATCAAAAGGAATGTAAATAGTTTCCTGCATGAGTAGAAAGTAGCAGGAAAGTTCTGAGGAATGTCAGATTTCAATGTTGTTTTTCTCTCTTCAAAGTCTGCCGAACATTTTGTAAAAATTAAGTAACATCTTTGTGGATTTGAAGTCGATAACGGAAGCATGAAGTAGAACTAATGTTCATCAAAAGTTTTAAGATTAAACTTCTGAAGATAATTGCAATCATACAATTGGCATGGTGGGAGTGCCCCTACCTCTGGGGCAAGATGCCTTGGCTCCAAGTGCGACCTCCTGCAGAGGTGTGTCACAACATGTGTGAACAGGTTGATTCTGTCATATAATTGTTACCCAGCAGCTTATTGTTTGTACAAGTTAAGCGTCAAGATTTGACAGTTAGCTAATTACATTTGTGGTGCCTTCCAGATGAGGTCAAACTGCAAACCTTTTATATGCAATAAAAACACCTCATTCTTTCATATCAGAAGATTTACTATTGATCCAAGAGCAGCATAGACATTTACAATAATACATGAAAGTTTAAAAATATACAGGCTTTGTTTTGTTTAAATGTAAACGATAAGCTACAAAAATTGTAGCTATGAGCAAGGAAAAAGTAGATGTCCATGGATAAATATAATAAAGCATAAGTCACAACAACTGGGTTTGTCTACAAACCACCTAATAATGCAAAGGGATGTGCATGGATAAATTCAGGAATTCAGTCAAAAAAGAATAAGAATCATGATGAGAGATAATAGGTACTGCAGATGCTGGAGAATCCGAGATAACAAGGTATAGAGCTGGATGAACACAGCAGGCCAAGCAGCATCATAGGAGCAGGAAAGCTTGACGTTTCAGGCCTAGACCCTTCTTCAGAAATGGCAGGAAGGTGGGTGGGAGGACATGTATTCTAGGTAGCTGTGGGAGTCGGTGGGCTTGAAATGAATATCGGTTTCTAGGTGGTTGCCCAAGATGGAGACAGAGAGGTCCAGGAAGGTGAGAGAGGTGTTAGAGATGGTCCAGATGAACTTAAGGTTGGGGTGGAAGGTGTTGGTGAAGTGGATGAACTGCTCGACCTCCTTGTGGGAGCACGAGGCGGCGCCGATACAGTCATCAATGTAATGGAGGAAGAGGTGGGGTTTAGGTCCAGTGTAGGCACGGAAGAGGGATTGTTCCACGTAACCTACAAAGAGGCAGGCATAGCTTGGGCCCATGCGGGTACCCACGGCCACCCCCTTTGTCTGTAGGAAGTGGGAGGAATTGAAAGAGAAGTTGTTGAGGGTGAGGACGGGTTCGGCTAAGCTACATGATGAAATCAACTAGCCTGATATTAATGTGCAACTAGAGTTCCTACAACGTGTACAGGACTCCCTTCTCACCCAAAATGTAAGAAGCTCAACAAGTTAATATTCCCTTTTGGATCGATTAATGGGAAATAATCCAGAGCAGATAGGGATCAGTTATAATTTAAATGAACTAGATGGATTTAGATGAATTTAGATGGACTTTGGGAAAAAACATGTACTATTTGTAAATGGGTTCTAAAAACACAATTTGGAGATGACACCAATTTTTCATAACCAAAGAAAATTGTAACAATTTTCATGAGGATATTATGAAGTTGCAAAGCGGGTAAATAATTGGCAAATTAAGTTCATCACAAATAAATAGGATAGTTTGTTTTAGTATGAAGAGAAGGTCACTCATTGCTTGGAAGGTCCAAGTCTAGATTGGGGAGACGAACAAAGGATCTCAGAATACAACTACATCAATAGAAAGTCTGGGTTCAAGTCTCAACTGAGGTGCGTAACAACATGACACAACAGATTGATGTAGTTGTATGTATTTTGAATCACTGACTAAAGGTTTCCACAGGTTAGCAAGGCAAGGTTAGTTAGAAAGTGAACTAAGCATTAGGGTTTATTTCTGGAGGGACAGACTAACAAAGTAGGGAAGTAATTCTAATCATGTATTGAACCTTGGCTGGACTATAGTAAAGTTAATGTCTGGCAGTTCTGGTTGCCATAATATAAAAAGGATATGTGAGACACTGGTGAAGGTGCAGAGAAGACTTGCAAGGATGATACCAGAATGCCTGGGTACACTCATCAGGAAAGGATTGGCAAACTAACTCACTGGAAAAAAAAAGCCTTAAGGAAAAGTTTGATTGAGGTCATTAAAATTATGAATCATTTGATAGTGTGGATACAGAAGTAATATTTCCCCCTGTGGGGGGGAATGAACACAACTAGATATATTCAATAGTCAGCAAGGGAATAGAGACATGAGGATCTTGTAAGTGAAGACAGTTTTAGTATAGAAGGGCAAAATGTGTTGGTGCAGGCTTGGAGAGCCGAAGGGTCTGTTCCTGTGCTGTATTGTTCTTTGTTCTAAATCCAATCAGGAATTCAGAAGAAACATCTTCACCCAAAGACTAGTGAGAATGTGGAACCTGTTAGATATGGAATGGTTCAAATATAGATGCATTTAAGACAAAGCGAAGCATATGTATGAGGGAGAAGAGTTATGATGGTAGACTGAGATGAGAAAACATGGAAAAAGGCTGAAGTGGTGCATAAACACCAGCATTGACTCATTGGGCCGAATGGCCTGTTTCATTACTGTGTATCCAATGCAAACCCCACAAAAATCCAATCAATATAAAAATATTGGAAACATGACAAAGCTTTGCAGTTTTAGGATGAAACCATTGAATCACCATGCAAAATACGAATCCCAAAGGAATCATTAAAACTAAAACAACATAGAAAGATCAGCAATGGCAGCCTACAAATTCCTTGGGATTGAGCCAAGATGGCATTCCAACACCTGCCACATGGTAGGGACTATCTCATCATCTCTATGACCTGATGGGTGTCATTCACAAACTCAATGCCTGTAGATTACTGCATCAAATGTATAAGGCACAACAAATTTTTTTTTGTAAAACATTCAGGAAACAGTCAATGATCCACATGTACCTCTTATATTTTATGAAAACGTATTTTAATAATGCAAAACAAAAGTTCGATTATGCGTTTCACACACTGAAAATTCCCCAAAGTGGCTAAATGGTTTATGTTTAAAGCATAGTGACAATTATGTTGTCAAACATTGTACTTTGTGTATAACAAATTAATCTCTCGTGGATGATGTTGCTTGAGGGTTTACTCCTGGTTTGCACACAAGAAAAACTATTTGAAGTACCACGGGATCTTTCTGTCCCCCTGACCAAGTAATCTAGTCTGAATTTAAGGGCCTGTTTAAAGGCTATCACCTTCACCAGCGCAGCACTCCCTTGGTACTGCATCAGCCTGGATTATATGCTTAAATTTTGAAGCCAGCTTGTATATGTAAACATCTGGATTAAATTCTGAAGTTCTCCCCAATTGTTCTGACCAATAGTTAATTCTTAACCAACATCAGCAAATCACTAATCTCATCATCAAATTATTGCTACATCTGCAGTTCTTGCTATTTCTGAATATCTCTCCAGGCCTTCTTTACAAGGGCTTTTCTGAAAAAAAACTTCAGTGCTATTTCTGTGAACTGCATTCCTTCCACTCAATAAATTCTTCACGTATTTTGTACAGAATTGCAATCTTTCTAGAATCAAGTATGAAATCTAAATTTTGATTTTGATATAAATTTTGACATCAATGCAGTGTTGAGGAAATGCTGCCTTGTCCTTTAAACATCACACCTAAAGATTCTGGTGATGTGGAAGGTCCCTTGGCCCAAGATAACAAACAGCTTTTATGTTCAACATTCAACCAACAACAATTCATCACAGAAACGCGTTTGTGATGTCTTGTGAGAAGGAGCGGCGCTGGTGAACGGAAACTATTAACTCTCACTGCATCCAACTTGAATTTCCAACCCATTGCTGCAACTGTTGGGCAATTGATAAGAGAAAACTGCAACCCACGATCGATTGATGTTATCTGTGATCTTCTCAGACCGCCTGGGGGCAGGGCGACAGCCCATCCCACCCAAATACCACGTGATTTCAGGGTTCCGGTCCATGTGACATGGGGGGGCAGCCCGCCGACTGACACGTGACCCAGCCGCGGTTACCACAGAGATAATAGGAACTGCAGATGCTGGAGAATCCTAGATAACAAGGTGTGGGGCTGGATGAACACAGCAGGCCAAGCGGCATCACAGGAGCAGGAAAGCTTGACGTTTCGGGCCTAGACCCTTCATCAGAAACGCCGCGAAGCCCCACGTGATCCACGTAGAGACCCCGCCTCCAATGCTACACGTGACCCCCGTTCCCACGGCCCCGACCGGTACGTCACGTGACTCCCATGGAGCCCCGCCCCAATCAGCACGTGACCTCCTGGAGCTGCCGGTGACGCGCGGCCACTCGATGGGGACGGAAGTTAAACAATAACTTTAAGATGGTCGTAAGGTTGTATAACCGGATAAATGCTTGTGTGGGTTTTCAACTGCAACCTGCTTGGCACACAGAACTCGTGGGCGTGGCGGCTGGTGCAGAGTTTTAGCTCCAGGGTCAGATCAGCCCAACTGATGCTGCCAGCCAAAGAAATCTACTTCCCAATTTTTACTTAACTGTCAGATGTTTTCTGTGGGTTCCTGACTGAAGGACGTGAGCAACAGAGGTTAATAGTCTGTAAATAGACCTGCAGGTTTTGAGCAAAAAAAAATGCAGGAATTGGGGGGATGTGAGGAAGAACTCATAGAGTCAGTGCTATCGATCTGGGACAACGGTAGCGTAATCAGAGTTGAATAAGTCTGACGATAATTAGAGGTGGTCTTATCAAAAAGAAGATTTTTTTTGGGGTCTCCAGGCAAATAAGCTTGCACGACATCAAGGATAACACAGTGTGGAGCAGGAGCAGCACAGCAGGCCAGGCAGCATGAGAGGAGCAGTAAAGCTGACGTTTCGGGTCGAGACCCTTCTTCAGAAATGACTCTGAATACGGAGTCACTCCTGTACTAAGTTCAGAAAATAACCATGCAATTCCTGTCGCTTTGTTGCGGGCTGTTTTTCTGTATGTATAATGGAAAACGTCACATTTGGCAGTCTTACAAACCTAGAAATATTGCCCTTGTCAGTTAACCTATGAAACGCGACGTGTGTTATACTGTCACATTTAATACTAATAGTGGCTAGTTTAAGAACTGCTGGTAATCATATCTAGAGTTGCCATTTTTGTTTTATTCTGTTATGTCACTAGCAGTATTCAGCAGTAGAAGTAATGTGTTTATAAATGCAAGTCAGTAAATGTCTCTCATAATGCACTTGACCCTGGAATCCTTTTGAAATGACCATTTTGTAATACTGAAAGGCCAGTTGGATGCAGCTGTTTCTTCCTTTTTACTCTGGACCAACACGCATAACTCCAGGACCGGAGGACATAGCATAGGCTCTCAACTGAGAGATTGCTGCATTTTTGGTTGTGACATTTAAATTTTGGTTGTCTCCATGTTACAGTCAAAAAGGAAGACATGTATTTATGTAGCATTTTTCACAACCACCCAACATATCAAAGTCTATTATGATCAATTAAATACTTTTGAAGTGTAGTCATTATTGTAATGTAGGAAATGGAGCAGTGAATTTCCACAAATCAATATGGTATAACCAGAAAATTAACATCACAAGAAAACAAACTGAGAGACAAATATTGGATAGGATTGTGGGCCTCCCTGCTGTCTTTGAAATACTGCCATTGGATCTTTCAAATCTGCCCTAGCAGGCATTTAGGGTTTTGGATCAACATTAAGTTTAAAGTTAGATATTACAGACCTCACAGCATTATTCAGAGAAGAGCAGAGTGTTTACCAGTGTCCTGGCTATTCGTGTTATCTCAATCAAAATATGTTCACCAAATTGCTATTCCTCGGAATTCAGTGTGTGTTAGATGGTTTTTGTAATGCCTCATAACAACAGTGACTGCATTTCAGAAATGTTGCTCCAGTTAATCTGAAACACATTTGAGAAACATAAATGCCATAATGGTTAAAGTTAACCTTTTCTTTTCTTCCACAATGCCTTGGAAGATAGCTGAATGCTAAATCTGATATAATAATTGTGCCAGGAATTCTGTTGTTATTCAAAGCAGTTTGAGTTGGGGTCCATTCTTTTTCTAATATCAACATTAAGAGATTTGATTGGGATTAAATATTCATGTCAAGGTCAGTATGATTCTTGATTAGTTCCTGGGCTATCCCAAAAATATGATCTAAATTATATTACTGGTTTCTAAATTCATTCAATCACAGTGTTGGGTAGAGTGCAAAACAGCAACTTACATTAATATAGCACAATTTAATGTTTGAAGGCATTTCACCAGAGATTTATCAGACAAAATTTTGGCTCTTGACAATGATTCAAAGAGATCTGTAACTTGTCTAGAAGTTGAACCAGAGCAAATTGATTGGGAACACATTTTGGTGGATAAAACAATGGATGAAAAATGGGAGAATTTCAAAAAAGGAAATGAATAGGGTGCGAGCAAGCTAGGTACGTACCCAGGAGAAATAAATATGGGGTATCCAAAGCTAGAGTACAGTGGATCACTATCGATGAGAAAATAAGGAACATAAAGGAGGCATATGATGCACACCGGAATAATAATAGCAAAAGAAGTTAGGAAGAGTATCTCTGGAAGAGGCTAAGGCTAGAATAAGGAAAGTGCAGAGGAAGCAGGAGGAAAAGATGGCAGGCTGTGCTACCACAAATAGTAAAATGTTTTTGAAACATATTAAGAGTAAACGATGAGTGAGGCCCATAAGAAACAAGAAGGTTAAGCTGCTCGCTGAAGCAAAGGATATGGTAGAGGCATTAAAGGAATATTTTGCTTCCGTCTTTACCAGATTAGCAGATAGTGACAGTGGCCTTGTTGAAAACATGGATGTTGAGCAACTGAACAGTATAGTGATAGATAAAGAGGAAATGCCGTAAAAGCTGGCAGCACTCCAGGTAGAGAAGTCGCTAGGCCTGGATGGGATGCATCCTAGATCGGCCTAGAGAGTTAAGGGAGCAAATCACGGAACAGTTGACTGAAATTTTCCAGGTCCCTCTGAAAGCAGGATTAGTCCCAGGGAACTAGAGGATTGCAAATATGACACCGTTGTTTGAGAAAGGGACAAACGATAACCCAGGAAACTACAGACCTGTCAGCTTGACATAGTGGGAAACCTGATGGAGGCCATAATATGAGATAGAGTAAATGTGCAGTTAGAGAAAAATAAATTAATACTGGACAGTCAACATGATTTCATCAGGAGCAGGTCATGTCTGACAAATTTAGTTGAGCTCTTTGATAAGGTGAAGCAGGCAGTGGAAGAGGAGTAGTGCTGTGGATGGACTATATTTAGACTTTGAGAAGGCATTGGATATGGTGCCACATGTCAGGTTAGTTAGCAAATTACAAATGTTTGGGATTGATGAGTCCTTGGCAGAATGGAGTAGGAGTTAGCTAAAAGATAAGAAACAGTAGGAACAGCTGGAATTTCTCAGTTTGGAGATGAGTTGAAAGTGATGTTCCCCAGGGATTGGTGTTGGGACTCTTACATGTTTTGATTTATATAAATGATACAGAGATGGGTATTGCAAATGATTCAAAGCTAGGGAGAATAATGAATTGTGATGATAATGGTGAGTGAGTTGAAAACGATGTTGACAAGTTGGCCCATTGGACAGACTCCTGGCAGATTAATTTCAATGGCAATACATTTTGATGGAAGAAACGCAAGAGGCAATACAGGTTCAATGGTACAGCTTTGAGGGGAATGCAGGAGCAGCGGGACCTTGGGGTTCACGTGCATGATTCTCTGAAGGTAGCCAGGCAAATTGAAACAGTCATTAAGAAGCCCTATAGGATCTTTTGGTTTATAAATAGAGGCATTGATTTTAAAAGCAGGGAAGTGATGCTACATCTCTACAAATCGCTGGTCAGGCCACATTTGGAGTATCCTGTTCAGTTCTGGGCACTTTAAGGAAGGATGTTAAAGCCCTGCAGAGAATGCAAGGGCAGAAACCGGGGATGAAGAATTTTAGAGACAAGGATACCAAGGTGGCACGGTAGCTCAGTAGTTAGCATTGCTGCCTCTCAGCGCCAGGAACCTGGGCTCGATTCCACCCTTGGGCCACTGTCTGTGCAGAGTTTTCACATTCTCCCCGTGTCTGTGCGTGTTTCCTCTGAGTGCTCTGGTTTTCTTCCACAGTCCAAAGATGTGTAGGCCAGGTGGATTGGTCATGCTAAATTGCCCATAGTGTTCAGGGATGTGCAGGTTTGATGGGTTATAGGGGGTTGGGTCTGGGTGGGATGCTCTAAGGGTCAGTGTGGACTTGTTGGGCCAGAGGGCCTGTTCCCACACTGTAGGGATTTTATGATCTTCTATGATGATTAGAGTGATTAGGCTTGTTCTTCACAGAGCAGAGGAGGTTAAGAGGTGACTTTATTGAAGTGTTCAAAATTATGAACAGTTTCGACAGGGTAAAGAAGGATGTTCTGTTTCCACCAGATGGTATGTCAGTAACAAAGGGTCACAATTTCAAGACTGTCTACAAGAGAGCTAGAAGTGAGATAAGGAGAAACCTCTTTAATCAGAGAGTTGTTGGGATTTGGAATGTACTACCTGGGAGAGTGGTGGAGGCAGAGGAGGTTTCAAAACAGAGCTGGATATATATTTGAAAATTAAGTTAGAGGGCCTTGGAGTTAGGGCTGAAGTGTGGGACTAGCTGGTATAGACACAGACTTGAATGGCCTCCTTCTGTTCTGTAAAATTCCATAATTCTGTGATTGTCGGCTTTATCTGTTTATCACAGTCATTAGTGAATTTATGTTAGAAACAAAAACAGAAATTCGCTGAGGAGTTAACCAGTCTGACAACATCTGTGGAGAGAAAGCCAAGTTACTGTTTCGAGTCCAGTGACCCAATGTCCAATTTGCAGATGACACTAAGATTGGTGGAGTAGCAGATACTGAAGGGGTCTGTCGGAGAATGCAGCAGAATATAGATAGATTGGAGAGCTGGGCGGAGAAATGGCAGATGGAGTTCAATCCAGGCAAATGCGAGGCGATGCATTTTGGAAGATCCAATTCAAGAGAGAACTATACGGTAAATGGAAAAGCCCTGGGGAAAAATGATGCACGGAGAGATCTGGGTGTTCAGGTCCATTGTACCCTGAAGGTGGCAATGCAGGTCGATAGAGTGGTCAAGAAGGCATACGGCATGCTTTCATTCATCGGACGGGGTATTGAGTACAAGAATTGGCAAGTCTTGTTGCAGTTGTATAGGACTTTGGTTTGACCACATTTGAGATACTGTGTACAGTTCTGGTCACCACATTACCAAAAGGATGTGGATGCTTTGGAGAGGGTTCCAAGGAGGTTCACCAGGATGTTGCCTGGTATGGAGGGCGCTGGCTATGAAGAGAGGTTGAGTAGATTAGGATTATTTACATTAGAAGGACGGAGGTTGAGAGAGAACCTTATTGAGGTATACAAAATCATGAGAGGTATAGACAAGGTGGATAGCAAGAAGCTTTTTCCCAGAGTGGGGGACTCTCAGTTTCAAGGTGAGAGGGGAAAAGTTTAAGGGAGATATGTGTGGAAAGTTCTTTACGCAGAGGGTGCTGGGTGCCTGGAATGCGTTGCCAGCGGAGGTGGTAGAGGCAGGCACGATAGCATCATTTAAGATGTATCTATACAGATACGTCAATGGTCAGGGAGCAGAGGGATACAGATCCTTGGAAAGTAGGCGACAAGTTTACATAGAGGATCTGGATCGGCGCAGGCTTCGAGGGCAGAAGGGCTAGTTTCTGTGCTGTAATTTTCTTTATTCTTTGTTTGTTGTTCTTTGACCCTTTGGAACCATTCGGATCCGGGGCAAATATACTGTTAGATAGAAATATCCAAAAGTTGCTGTTTGACTTGTGCTGCTTCATTGGGTTCACAAAAACAGCATTTCACTGTCTTTGTGTCTGATGTGCACAGAATGGTGTGCAGTTGCTATGTTTGCTTGATCGCAGTATTTGTTCCCAGTGTTTAATTAACCATATGATCCAGCTGTGCGTGTACCGTAATGGAAACATTCTGTTTAATCTTCAGTCAGAGCCCAGTGCCCTTCACAGAAAAAGGGAGCTGGAATGAGTCTTACTGAGGGGTGTTACCCTGCAGAGAATTACTGTTTGTAGAATGATGAATCAGTGAATGTTTCTGGGATTGAAAGAAGGGACCATTCCTGCTAAACGCAGCTGCAAATGTGGTCTTTTAGGGGCTATGAAAATAACAAGTGCCAGCACAGAGTGAAGGTGGGTGACAGAATTATGGGTCAGTGTTCGGTTTATAGGCCAGGAGAGAGAAACACAAAAGTGGGAAGAGTTATATTAGTTGGGTGTAACTCTTTCACCTATCACACTTGTGGACTGTAACGTGCTTTAAGAGCTACTGCATGTACTTTGGACTAGAAATTAATAGAACAAATACCCTATTAACAATGTAATGACGCTGGTGTACCTGAAATAAATGTACAAGACTAAATGTAATTATCGCCTTTTTTTCATTTTCAATTTAATCTGTTTGCCTGTTAAGGTTGTTTTCTGTGCTTCATTTGACATTCAATTCATTTGTGCCTTCTTGCCCTTTAATGCAGTCCCTTCCACTGTTTATTTCAAAATCCATGAATCTGCTTCTTTATTGAAATACTATCGGTTTCAGGTTCTTTCCGATCTCTCGTTTCCTTCACTCTACACCATTATTAGTTCAGAATTCCGGAAACTTTGTGGGCCAAAATGTTTTGAGCTGAAGAATGCAATGCCAAGTTCAATTATAACAGAAATCAAAAGTGTTAAATTCTCTTCCGTTTCTTTCAGACTCACTGCTGAAGGATGGAGGAAATGTGACCGGGTGATGTCTTTAACTGACTGTCCTTAAGCAAGCAGTCATGGTAGATGTTGGAAAGTGGCCTGTGTTCAGCTTGCTTTCTCCACAGGAAATTAAATCGATTCATCAAGCCTGTGTCTTTGGTACTTCAGCAACTGAGGCAATCTATGTCACAAAAAATGACCAAGTAAGTCTTGGGATGACTTTTTATATCTTTGGGGTGTTCCCTTTCAAAAAAGACCACAAAAAGAAACCAAAAGAGCTGCAGATGATGTAAATCAGAAACAAAACTAGAAATTACTGGAAAAACTCAGCAGGTCTGGCAGCATCTGTGGAGAGAAGTCAGAGTTAACCTTACTTTTTCCATTTTAGTATTTTTTTGTCTGTTCATTAAGTTTCAGTTCTGTTAGTGCTTTCGTTTTATTTTGTACTGCTTAATATTCACCCCCTCCTTGGATTCTATGTTTTCTTTCTTTTCCATTATTTTTCTTTTAATCCTCTAATTTTACCCTCAATCTTGCATCATACTACAGAATTATAAACATAAATAAGCCTTGCACCCAAAGAACAGGTCATTGATGTTCCGTGCAAGCCTCTTTTTGCCCAGCTTCATCTAATGCTCAGAACATTTCTTTCTATTCCCTTTTTACTAATAGTTATTTAACTGCCCATCGATTGTATGTCTGCTGTCTGCTGTTTGCTTCATTGGCTCCCTATGGAAGCATATTCTAAATACTGACCACTCCCTTGAGTTTAAAAAAAGGTTCTTCTGAAGTTCCCAGTTTGATTTATTAGTACCCCTCTTATAATTTATGACCCTAGCTTAGGACTTGTCTAGAAGTAGAAACATCTCAAGTCTACCTTGTCAAATTCTTTGATCATCTTAATAAACCCCCACCAGATCACTTCTTCTAAAGAAAGGCCTGTTTAATATTTCCTGAAAGCTGTAATGTCAATTCTAGTATCGTTTTCGTAAATCCTTTTTTTGAACCCCCTTCTGTTTGTCTATCGTCACAATATGGAGACCACAGCAATTCACAAACTCTGTGGTCTGATCAAGGTACAAGGTTAACATAACTTGTTTGCCTTTTGGTTCAATCCCTGTAGAAATAAGCTCTCGTACTTATTTTTTGGTTATTAACTTGTGTGACCAGTTTTAATTACTTGTATGTCTGTACCTCAAATCTCCCTATTCCTCTTCAAAATTTAGATATTTATTTTCCAAAAAGTGTGTAGTCTCCTCATCCTTCTGACCATGATTTGTTGACTCAGATTTTTACATTGAAGCTTATTTAAAATTACAAATCCTTTCTACAATTGTATTAATGTTCCTGTATTTTGTTGCATTCTTCATCTAATTTTCATCTGTATTAACCACACTGCCCCAAAATGTATTCATTTAAAATTTTTAAAATTCTATTTTGATACCTGAATCTAAATTATTTGTCTAAAGTTGTAACATACAATCTGCTTGTGATAAACCTATAAACTGTTTGACTATAACTTGTGTCCTGTGACTTCTGACTTTATCCCCCCTAGTCCAACACTGGCATCTCCACATTATGGGAAGAAAGTAAGAGATTGGCATTAGGTAATGATGCTAATTTAATGAGCTGGAGCAAGCACAAATGGCTCCTTCTGTCCCACAACACTTCTATGATAATGTTCCCAGTACCAATTCTTGTGATACACCATTTCCCAACTTCATTGCTCTGCAAAATGACCTTTGATCCCCACAACTCTCTCAGGTTTTGCAACCAGCCTGCTATCTCCATCCTGTAGCTTGTACACTGACTTCCCCGGTTTTTACCATAAACGTGAATCTACATTTTGGTACTTTATTGGAGGCTTTCTATAAATGCATTTACATTTTATAAATTTTAAATATTTAACATGAAAGAGGTTTAATAAGTACAAATAAAAACGTTTTCATGCATGAGTGGTTGGGATCTAGAATGCCCTGCCTGAGTGTGTGGTGGAGGCAGGTTCAGTTAAAGTATTCAAGAGGGAATTAGATCATTACCTGTAACTGAAGAATGCTCAGGGCTATAGGAACAAGGTGGGAAAGTGACAGTCTCAATAGGCAAACTGCTCCTTCGGAAAGCAAGCATAGACCTGATGAGTCAATTTACCTCCTGTGTAGCAATCATTCTCTGATGTGTTACTGTATTACTCTTCTCTACCTTATTTGCTACTATTGCAAATAACTCGGTAAGCTTGATCAAGGATATCATTCCCTTTCAAAATCTATGCTAATTATTTATTCAGTTTCTCGGTATTTTATTAATGAAAGGTTTTCATATCTTACTTGCCACTGACATGATGGTAATTAACCTATAATTCCCTGCATAAGTTCTGTGTAGAAATTATACTAGCTGCACGCCAGCCCTCTGCCACACTTGCTTGTCAAATGAAATTGTGTATATCGACACACACATTGCATATAAAAATAAATATATATAATACTGCTACTGTTAAAATGTGTGAATGCAACCCTTCTAGACTAGGGTGTTTTCCCTCTTAATTTAAATAGTTAATCAATTTAGGAACAGTCACCTTTGCTGCAAGAAGAGGAATTTGTGCTGCGTCCTTTGTGGTATTGAAGGTGCACAACAACCACTTTCAGTAAGTGATTTAAGTAGCGTATCTTGAGAACTAGCTCACATGGCTCACTGAACACAATCTACTTTTGTTGCAGGTGTTTGCACTTGGGGTAAATTGCAGTAACTGCCTAGGAATCGGGGATGGTCAGAATGTAGTTACACCAAAGAAAATAGAAGCTTTGTGTGGGAAGAAAATAATTTCTCTCAGTTATGGAAGTGGACCACATATTTTACTTGCAACTAAAGGTAAGCTTAAGTTCCACTGTCAGCAATTTCCATTGTATTTTTCAAGGTAATCCAGTTGGCGTTTGTGGCTCAGTTGTAGCAGTCCAATATCCTTAAACAGAAGACTGTGGATTCAGATCCCTTTCAAAAACTTAAGTACATAACCCAGGTTGATGTTTCAGTGCAGTATTAAGAGTGTATTGCATTGTTGGTGCTGCCTTCTGTCAAAGTTAAACTAGGTCCCCCTGGCCTCCAAAGTTAAAATTTCCCGTGGTACTAGTCGAAGAACAGGGGAGTTCTCCTGGTTAGTACTTATTAACCAATGTCACTAAAACCGATTACGTGATCATTGCTGCATTACTGTTTGTGAAACTTAAACTGTACTCAAATAGACTGCATTTCAATTAGAAGATCATTGACTGTCAAACGCTTTGAGCGATTCTGAGGTTATGACATTTGGCATTAAATCTAGCCTATGACATGAGAAGTGCTGAGTCTAACATGTGGCAAGCTTGAATGTTGTTAACCTCTCACCTGAATGCATCTATTTGGAGTGATTAAAGTTGGTGTTTTTCTACAGCTAAATGAGTTTTTGTTGCATGTTGGTGCATTTGTCCAAACGTTTCTTTATCACATCGGACAGTCATCTGTAGTTGGTAGATATTTGACCAAATGGCTAATACTAAAAAAAACAAAACATGCTTCAACAAATTAACGTGGTTAATTCTGAGGTGAAATCTAAACTGTCTTCTTTATCATAGCACAAAAGAGTTTAGACTTTTCTGTGACTCTAAACACCCTTTCATGTGGTGGATAACACCATTGTCCCTCAATCAACCTCACAAAGACAGATTATCTGATCATCATCATATTCCTGTTTGTGGAAATTTGTGCGCAAATTGGCTGCCACATTTCCTGTTGTACAACAGTAATTACACTTCAGTGAATCGTAATTGACTATATAAAGTGTTTTGCTCATGAAAGGCTTTATAGAAATATATGTTTTGCTGTCTTTTCCTCAAATAAATCCTTATAACAGTATGTCGCTAAGGGTGATTAGGTTTTCAAATTGGCTTTGAAATCCTGAACTGCATCAGCTATTTTCCCTGACTGACTAACGTTGTTTCCTTTGTGGTAGTTGCAGCTTCACTGACTTTAATAGAGTCATAGGGTTGTAGAGGACAGTAAAAGGCCCATCAACCCATTGCATCTGTGCTGGTCAAAAACAGCCACCACCTGTTATAATCCTATTTTCCAGCACTTTACAGTACTTGCCTTGCATGCCTTGGCATCACAAGTGCACATTTAAATACTTACTAAGTGTTATGAGAGTTTATGCCTCTACCATCTTTAAAGGCAGTGAGTTCCAGATTCCCATCACCCTCTGGGGAAAGTAGGTATTCCTGACATCTCCTCTAAATGTTCTACTCTTGTCTTAAATCTATGACCCCTGGTCATTGATTCTTCTATTAAGGGAAAAAAATTTTCTTCATGTCTAACGCTAACCCTATCAGTGCACCTCATAATTTTACACAACCCAATCATTTTCCTCCTGATCTCCTCTTCCCTAAGAAAAGTCCTTGACAAAACAAAAGCTGTATTTGTTTTGAACCCTACTCTTTCTCATTCTCAAGATTGTAATTGTTCCAATATAGAGATTGTGATTGATTGTATTGCATCAGAATTCACTGCTTGCAATTTTTATTAATCCAGTTTGTTAGCTTGAGCCCATAGGCTGAGATTGAAAGTTTCTTTGTCTCAAGGTAATGCCCTGAGAGTCATTCTTTGTCTTGTGTTGCTGCACTGATATAGTTGCTTTGCCTTACATTGATCATTGCTCCAGGGCTCAACTTCCAATGGAAATGGCAACCCTTTAGGTGGCACTTTGGTTTAGATTGTGTGGTGAGGAAGAGAAGAATTTTTCAGGGTAGACTCTGCTTTACATGCCTCTGAACGGATCCAGAGAAAAAAAATCTACTCTGCAGAAGTGGGTCTGATGCTATCTGTTTGAAATACAAAAGGTGCCTAGATTTTCAGGCACGACCAGGATCTGTGGGTGCCATCTTAGCCTCTGGAGCTTTTCAGTCACTTCCAACAATTATGATCTTTTTCAGATGGTGAAACTTATTCCTGGGGTCTTAACAGTTATGGCCAGCTGGGCAATGGAACAACCGGTCCAGGTTCATTGCCTTTCCTTGTCTCGAGCATGTTCTATGACAAGAAAGTGATTGAGGTTGCTTGTGGCTCCAATCACTCTATGGTCCTAACAACAGATGGCGAGGTGAGAGCTGATCTTTCTAATGCAGTCTCCAGTATTTATTTGATACTTGTGATGTAAATTTATCTACATTTGTTTCTCAATTGTAGGAGTTAACCCTTTTAAAGTGCCTCATGTAGTGGAAGTAGTAGAATAAAGAGCTGATTGGATTTCAGTCTTGAAGTAAATTACCTTGCACGTTTGTTTTCGTTAAACAATATGGCACAGAAGGAGCTAATTCAATCCCTTGTACCTGAATTTGCTCTTTGAAATGATTATGCCATTCTGCATCCTTTCCAAGCCCTTGACAATCTTGGATGCCCTATTGAAAATAGTATCCCAGCATAAATTATATTGTCTTAAATCAATGTCAAGTCACTATCAGACATTATAGGGAACAACCTGGCTTCTTGTGTGCAAAGATTTATTTACACTGCGACCTGACAGCAGATGTAGTTACGGTCTTTCAGCCTTAGTGCTGCAAATAGGCAGTTGTTGGAGGCCACTTTTGAAAGTTCTGGGTAATTACTGTGTTGGTTCTGGGTTTTATAGATGAAAACCAATTTAGAATTTCCATTATAAAATACTTCCAAATGTGACATCACGTGTGTGCACACATGGAAACAAAGATGTTCACGCATGTACGTATAGATGAAATGTACATAAAACATCCAGATAATAGCCACGCACACTGTAAAGTACAGGTGCACGATGAAATGAATGAACTTTAAAATATAAATTGACCAGTCAGCTGAACATACGGTGTGCATGATTAACATGCTGTATTCTAGAAATAGTTCACGTTTGTTTAAACTATCTTCTTTCTCAAATACAACACAACAGTAGAGTGTACATGCATGGATAGAGCATGGAGTTAATTTCTATAAGTTAAAGAATTTCTTGATCTTTTGGAAAGTTAGATCCCCAAATGTTACAGCCAATTCACACATGGCAACATAATATCTCAAGATGTTTGCATGTTTGAGAATCTGCTCTGTTTCAATTAATTCTACTTTATACTTGACAATATGACCTTTCTGTTTTTTGTGCAGTTTAAGTAATCTCCCTTCTATGTCTGCTTTGATGACAGGTCTACTCTTGGGGTCATAACAACTGTGGGCAAGTTGGATCAGGATCTACTGCAAGCCAGGCAACACCACGGAGAGTAACAAACTGTTTGCAGAACAAGAGGATTGTTGCTATTGCTTGTGGTCAGATTTACTCCGCGGCTACATCAGATAATGGAGAGGTAATTATTTGTGGAGACCCAGTATGCTTTTTTTAAAAATGTATTTGTGGGATGTGGGGATTGCTGGCTGGCCAACCTTTATTGCATATTCCTGGTTGCCCTTGAGAAGATGGTGGTGAGCTGTCTTCTTGAACCACTGCAGTCCACCTGCAGGATTTCGACCCAGCAATAGCAAAGGAACAGTGATCTATTTCCAAGTCAGGATGGTGAGTGGCTTGGAGGGAAACCTGTAGGTGGTGGTGTTCTCATGTGTCTGCTGCCCTTGTCCTTCTAGATGGAAGTCGTCATGGGGTTGGAAGGTGCTGTGTGAGGATCTTTGGTGAATGTCTGCAGTGCATCTTGTAGATAGTACACACTGCTGCTACTGAGCGTCAGTGGTAGAGGGAGTGGATACTTGTGGATGTAGTACCAATCAAGTGGGCTGCTTTGTCTTGGATGGTATCTAGCTTCTTGAGTGTTGTTGAGGCTGCACTCATCCAGGCAAGTGGGGCTATTCCATCACGCTCCTGACCTGTGCCTTGTAGATGATGGACAGCGTTTGAGGAGTCAGGAGGTGAATTACTCGCTACAGTATTCCTAGCCTCTGATCTGCTGTTGTAGCCACTGTGTTGAGTCCAGTTGAGTTTCTGGTCAGTGATAACCCCCAGGATAGTGGCTGTTCAGTGATGGTAACACCTGGCCAAACTGGAAGAAAACTGGCAATAAGGATACACGAACACCAACTAGCCACCAAGAGACACAAAATAAAAACTGAAAGAACTGCGGATGCTGTGAATCAGGAACAAATACAAAGTTGCTGGAATTGAGCAGTTTTTCTTCAGAGCAGTTTTTCTTCAGAGCAGTTCTGAGGAAGGGTCACCGGACCCAAAACGTTTACTGTTTTTTCCTTCACTGATGCTCCCAGACCTGCTGAGCTTTTCCAGCAAATTGTTTTTGACCAAGAGACATGACCAATTCTCACTGATCTCAATGCACACGGACAAAGAAGGACACGAGTTCGATTGGGACAATACTTACATAATAGTACAAGCCAAACGGAGACATGCCAGGGAATTCCTGGAGGCCTGGTATTCCAACTGGAATTCCGTCAACAAACACATCGAACTGGACCCAATATACAAACCACTGACAGACAAAACCGGAAGTAATACCAACCAGCCCAGCAAACCGAGGCATATAAATGGCAAGCGGGACAGAACACCAACGCTTCACCAGAGGCGCACTGACAATGTTACCTAGCAGGGTGACAAAACGTCTGCAATCAAACACACCGGCTCAACGAGCAAGTCTACAATCTGATGGTAACCCCTTTGAATGTCGAGGGGCAGTGGCTAGATTGTCTCTTATTGGTGACGATCATAACCTGGTGTTCGTGTGGCACGAACGTTACTTGCCACTTGTCAGCCCAAGCCTGGATATTGTCCAGATCTTGTTGCATTTGAACATGGACTGCTTCAGTATCTGAGGAGTTGCGAATGGTGCTGAACATTGTGCAATCATCAGCAAACATCCCCACTTCTGACCTTATGATGGAAGGAAGAATATTTTGAAACAGCTGAAGATGGTTGGGCATAGGACACTACTCTGATGAACTCCTGCAGAGATGTCCTGGACCTTCGATGACTGACATCCAATGACCACAGGCATCTTCCTATGTGTCAGGTATGACTCCAACTAGTGAAGAGTTTGCTCCCTGATATCCACTGATTCCGGTTTTGCTAGGGCTCATTAATGCCACACTCGGTCAAATGCAGATATGATATCGAGGCTGTCACTCCCACCTCACCTCTGGAATTCACCTCTTTTGTCCATGTTTGGACCAAGGCTGTAATGAGATCAGGAGCTGAGTGGTCCTGGCAGAACCCAAGCTGAGCATTACTGAACAGGTTATTGCTGAGCAGATGCTGCATGATAGTGTTATTGATGACCCTTCCATCACTTTACTGATGATCGAGAGTAGATTGATGGGATGGTAATTGTCTAGGTTGGATTTGCCTTGCTTTTTATATACAGGACATACAGGGCTATTTTCCACGTTGCTGGGTAGATACCAGTGTTGTAACTGTACTGGAAGAGGTTGACTAGGGGAGCAGCAAGTTCTGGAGCACAAATCTTTAGTACTATTGCTGGAATGTTGTCAGGGCTCGTAACCTTTGCAGTATCCAGTATCTCCAACCCTTTCTTGATATCACATGGAGTGAATCAAATTGGCTTAAGACTGGTATCTGTAATGCTGGAGACCACTTGAGGCACTTCTGGCTGAAGATTGAAGCTTCAGCATTATCTTTTGTACTGATGTGCTGGGCTCATCCATTGTTGAGGATAGGGATATTTGTGGAGCCTCCTCCTCCAGTGAGTTGTTTAATTGTCCACCACCATTCACGACTGGATGTAGCAGAACTTCAGAGCTCAGATCTGCTCTGTTGGTTGTGGGATCACTTGGCTCTGTCTGACACTTGCTGCTTTCCCTGTTTGGCGTGCAGGTGGCTTCACCAGGTTGACACCTCATCTTCAGGTATGCCTCGTGCTGCTCCTGGCATGCCCTCCTGCACTCTCCATTGAACCAGAATTGATCCCCTGGCTTGATGGTAATGGTTGAGTGGGGGATATGTCGGGCCATGAGGTTACAGATTGTGCTGGAGTACAATTCTGCTGCTGTTGATGGCCCACAGCACCTCATGGATGCCCAGTCTTGAGTTGTCAAATCTGTGCGAAGTCTGTCCCATTTAGCATGGTGATAGTGCCACACAATTTGATCAAGGTTATTCTCAATGTGAAGGTGGGACTTCATCGCCACAAGGACTGTACAGTGGTCACTCTTACTGCTACTGTCATGGACAGATGCATTTGCAGCTGGTAGATTGGTAAGGATGAGGTCAAGTATATTTTTCCCTCTTGGTTCCCTCACCACCTGCCGCAGACCCAGTCTAGCAACTATGACTTTAGGACCGAACAGCTCAATCAGTAGTACTGCTGCTGAGCCACTCTTGGTGGTGGACATTGAAATCCTCCCCCTAGAGTACATTTTGTGCCCTTGCAATCCTCAGTGCTTCCTCTAAATGTTGTTCATCATGGAGGAGTACTGATTCATCAGCTGAAGGAGGACAGTACGTGGTAATCATGCAACGTAACATTGTGTTGTCTTGCATATGTTACTAGAAGAGTGATGAGGGCACTGCAGTGATGTGAAAATGTTGCTTCATACTGATATTATTCTGATCAAATTTGGATCAGCAAAATTAACAATAGTTTTTCTGCAGGCTTAGTCCATGATAATGCTGATGATAACCATGGATGAAGAGCAGCCCAGTTTTTAAAAACTCTTTACAAGTATGATGGGGTTTTTACGTCCAGTTAAAGCTTTAATTTGCTTCAAAGCCCCTTGTCCTGATATGCATCTGGGTAACTGGGTGAGAAAATGGCAGGAGCGGGTTTGTATTTGGTGGAACACAAAATTATCTGGGTTAATATGCTGCCCAGAACAGTAAGTAAGATTGTGCAAGTTGTGAATTCAAGTCCATCAGTGGAAGCTGAAGCACAAAATCAAGGCTTGTCACCTCAGCGGAGCTCTAAGGACGTGCTACAATGTTGGAGCCAATGTTGTTGAGGTGAGGCATTAAACTGAGAAACCCTTCTTTCTATCTCAGAAATGCATAAAAGGTCTCATGGCACTATTCCAAAAAGAGCAAGGGTGTTTTGCCTAGTGTCACAGGACTTAAGAATGTGCCATTCGGCCCACAATGTTGTGCTGAACATCACGCCAAATTAAACTAATCCCTTCTGCCTGCCCTTGGTCCATATCCCTCCATTCCTTGCATGTTCGTGTGCTTATCTAAAAGTCCCTTAAACAGCCCTATCGTATCTGCGTCTACCACCACCCCTGGCAGCATGTTTCTTGTTAAGTGTTTAAAAAAAAACACTTGTCCCTAACATCTCCTTTGAACTTGTCTCTTTTCACCTTAAATGTGTACCCCCTCGTATTAGACATTTCAACTCTGGGGGGAGAAAGGTTCTGACTGTCAACCCTATCTATGCATCTCATAATTTTATAGACTTTTATCAAGTCTCTTCTCAGCTACCGCCACTCCAGAGAAAACAACCCGAGTTTTTCTCGCCTCTCCTTATTGCTCATACTCTAATCTAGGCAGCATCGTGGTATACCACTTCTGCACCCTGTCCAAAGCCTCCATATCCTTCCTGCAATGTGGCAACCAGAATTGAACGCAATACTCTTAAGTGTGGCCTAACCAAAGTCTTATAAAGCTGCAACATGACATCTTGACGCTTGTTATTCAATTCCCTGACCAATAAAGGCAAACAGGCTATAGGCCTTTTTTACCACCCTATCTACTCGCGTGGCCACTTTCAGGGTGCTATGGAATTGAACCCCAACATCCTTTTCTACATCAATGCTGTTGAGGGTCCTGCAATTAACTCTATACTTTTCCTTAGCATTTGATCTCTCGAAGTGCAGCACCTCACACTTACCCGGATTAAACTCCATCTGCCATTTCCCTGCCCATATTTGCAATTGATCTATATCCCACTGTATCCTTTGACAACTTTGTATACTGTCTACAACTCCACCGATCTTTGTATCGTCTACAAATTTACTAACCCACACATCTACATTGTTTAGTGTCCTGGCTAGTATTTTACTGATTCACCATCAAACACAGATTACTGGTCATTAATGCATCACTATTTGTGAGCTCTTGTTGTCCACAAATTGGCTGTAGTGTCTCCATCAATGCAAAACTGATTAAATATGTTGGCTGTAAAGCAATTTGTGACATCCTGAGGTCATGAAAGCACTAAATAAATGAAAGTCTGTGTTTTTGAAGTTGTTGAAGGGTACTGGTGTCTTAGAAATTGTAATCAGGTCACTTGAGTGGCTTATCAATGAAATTTTGCACTTTGATTGCAATTGACCACTTTGCACAGGTTTGCATTGTGGGTAAGAGAAATGCTCACAATTGCCTGGTAACTCTGGGTCATGCATTGTGATGACACTGAAGATAAATATATTTGAAGTTAGAAAATCTCCTCCTGAATTTAGATTCAAATGCAAAGGGGGAAACTCTGCCCCTGTGCACCTTATTATGGCTGAATTAATGCTGGAAGATTGTTGCAAAGATTGCACCATATTGTGACTTTGGTTTATTGACTATGCATTGAACTCCTGTTAATCTCAGTGTTAACATAGAGCTGTCAACTCAGAGTCAGAAGTTTGTGGGTTCAAACCTCACTTGGCTCCTTTAGTCCCTGTGGTGCAGTGCTGAGCGAGATCTTCCAGTATCCTGATCAACATTCATTCTTTCGACAACCACTACCAGAACCAGATTAACCATTCATTTGTCCAGTGGTCTGTTTTTGTGGAAACTGTGAATTGTATAAATGCCACTTCTGAGTGGTGCAAGGAACATACACGTGCAAAGAGAGAGGCAGAGAATGATACTCATAAACAGTGGAAGGAGCTTCCCTGTTCAGGGTTAACCTGGAGACCAGTAATTTCCTTTCTGGGGTTTGAGGCCACTACTACATGCTTATAAAGCCTCCTCGCCCACACCACTGCCTCTGTTATCCTCCTATAGCGGGCCCTTTCTGACAGATTGAGGAGTTAAAATGACTGTGTGTCACTGTAACTGTAGGACCACATTACATATTTTGCCAATGTGTATGTTTCATTTATAAGTCACCACTCCACTTGTTCAAGTGGCTCCTGCAGTGAGGATAAGGTGTATTTTGTTTCCTTGAGAATGCTGGGTAAAAATCCAGCTGTCAAAAGGCTGAGGTAGCCCAGGGGTTTTGTTGTCGCTTTTAAAAACTAATTTATGCAAAATAAAGGTATGGCAGGTCTGTGTCTGCACTGGCATCACTACGTACGGAGTGTGGTGATGGCAGTTGTGCATATGTGGCTTGTTACAACCAGTGACATCACTAGCCTTGTCTGCACGTGTGCTGGTATTCAGAGTAATCACTCCATTTTGTGGGAATTTACTGTGTGAAAATTGGCTGCTGAATTTCCCTACAAAATAACAATGGCTGCACTTAAAAATAAATTACACTGAATAGCTTTGGAATGACCTCAGATTACAAAAGGCATTTTCACTCTGCAGAAATCACTGAAGCTTCACTGCTGTTGTAACAGTCAGCATGGATCAGCACATAGGAGCAGTGCTGTTAGTTGTGGTTCTTCATCTCCTCCTGCATGCTTAACACCTACAGACTATTTACCAGAATGAAATCAAATTAATTGTTATGTGTCCTTTCAAAATTACTCCTTCAAGTGGTCGTTTGTCTGTTGTCCCTTAAATTTGTTGATTGAGATTGAGGTTGTAACAAGCCACACATGCACAACTGCCGTCACCACACTACGTATGTAGTGGTGCCAGTGCAGACACAGACCTGCCATACCTTTTTATTTTACGTAAATTAGTTTTTAATAGAGTCATAGAGTTATACAGCACAGAAACAGAACCTTCGGTCCAACTCGTCCATGCTGACCAGATATCCTAAACTGATCTATTTGCTAGCATTTGGCCCATATCCCTCTAAATCCTTCCTGTTCATGTACCCATCCAGATGCCTTTTAAATGTTGTAATTGTACCCGCCTCCACTTCCGCTGGCAGCTCATTCCATACACGCACCACACTCTGCTTGAAAAAGTTTCCCCTCAGGTCCCTTTTAAATCTTTCTCCTCTCACCTTAAACTTAAGCCTTCTAGTTTTGGACTCCCTACCCTGGGGAAAAGACCTTGACTATTCACCCTATCCATGATTCTGTAAATCTCTATAATGTCACTCCCAGCCTCTGATGCTCCAGGGGAAAAAGTCCCAGCCTATTCAGCCTTTCTCTATAGCTCAAACCTTCCAATCCCAGCAGGATCCTTGTAAATTTACAACCTTCTGGACTTAATATTGAGTTCAGATCTTCAGACTGTGAACCCATTCCCATTCCTTTCCTTTTAGCTTTACTTGTTCTATCCTCTGTCACTGTGTCCTCTCTCCCTTCTCCCCACTCCAGTTCTTTTCAGTTGGGCAGGTAGACATACCATTGTTCTGCCATTGTCACATTCCGATCACTGAATCTGCTGTATTAACGTCCTTTCTCCCCCATCACTCCATCCGCTCCCTCCTCCCCACGACTATTGCATAAATGCTGCCCCCTCCGCACTTCATGTCAGTTCTGATGAAGAGTCGTCTAGAAACAAAACATTGTGTAGATGCTGCCTGACCCACTGTGATTTCCAGCATTTTTTGTTTTCAGTATGGATTGCAGCATCTGGAGTAATTTGCTCCTTCCTTGTAAATCTTTTCTGAACCCTTCACTGGTTAGCCGTAAGACCATAGAAGTGTAAGAGATAGGAACAAGAATTTGGTCCCTTGAGCCTGCTCTGTCATTCAACAGGAATGTAATCTTGATTCCCCATCCTGATCTGAAATCTATATATCAGCCTTAAATACACACGAGGCTTCTGCCCCCACAGCTTTCTGTGGGAAGGAATTCCAAAGAGACTCAACTCTCAGAGAGGAGAAATTCCTCCTCATCTCAGTCTTAAATTGATGTTTCTTTATTCTGAGATGGTGTCCTCTGTTCCTAGACTCTCCTATTTAACCTGTCAAGACCTTTAAGAAGATTTTATGTTTCAAACATATACATGTGGGAGGAGTTATGTTGGGATTGATCTCCTATTCAGAAGATATGAGTGTCCTGCATGGGCCAGCATTTATTACCCAATCCCTAGTTGCTCTTGAACAGTAAATTCCATAGATATGCTCAAAAATGAGGGTAGTTTGAGAGAAACTTGTTGCACGGCAGGAAAGTCGGTTACCAGGGGTGATAAGTTTAAGGTAATTCAGAGAAGAGCCATAGCAATGTTTCCTTTACTCCACGTGCTGTGTTTAACCAGAATTCACAGTCTGAAGTGTGGTAGAAACAGATTCAATAGTAATATTCAAGAGGTAACTGGATATAAACTTGAAAAGAAAGAAGAAAGCGCTATGAGCAAAGTGTAGGTGGAGTGGAAGTAATGGATTCTTTTTCAAAGACCAAGCTCTGACACAATGAGCTGAATGACTTCCTTGAATACTATCTGATTCTGTATGTTTGTTTTCCATGTCTAGGTGTACAGTTGGGGTTACAATGGCAGTGGTCAACTGGGAACAGGAATCAGTGGAAACCACCTTACTCCTTGCAGAGTGACTGGGTTACAAGGAATTTGTGTCCTTCAGGTAAATATCCTTGTACAACTGCCCTTGACCCATCACCACCTGCTTTGTTAATTTATGTAAAGCTGATTCCTCTATTGTCTGTTAGATACATTATATTAGACAGTTATGACCCTGCCTGAAAGAGTAGTTGTGCATTATTAAATATTGAATAGTGATTTAAAATTACCTAGCAGATTTTTAAAAGTGAATTCATATACAACCCTGTCATAAAGACAACTGTACAAATTTAACAAGTGGGCAAAATGAATCAATGCAATTTTATTTTTCTAAATACAAGGTTAAGCACTGTGTGTAGTTTGAAAGCATTTTGGTATTCCAATGATGTTTGTTTCAATCAGCTAGTTTACTGTGCAGCAGTATATAAATATGCAACCTTGGTAATCACATCATACATTAATGGTAACATAGTGGTAATGTTACTAGACTAGTAACTCAGAACTCCATACCAATGCCGTAGTGGCATGGGCTCAAATTCTATCTGGCAGCTGAAGGAATTTAAATGAACTTAATGAATTTGGAATTAAATGCTAGTCTCATTAATAATCACAAAATTACTAGGTTGTTGCAGGAACCCACCTGGTTCACTAATGTCCTTAAGACAAAGCAATCTGTAGTCCTTACTGAATATGGCCTATATTTGATAATAATGTATATAATAATGTAGTTGATATAATGATGTATAATAATATAGTTGATATAATAATGTATATATAATAATGTAGTTAACTGTAACTGTTTTCAGCATGACCTGAACTGAATGGTTTTATAGGCCAATAACTAGAGAAGGGAACAACGAATGCTGGATTTACCAGTGGTGCTCACACCTGAAGAACCAACACATATATATTGGGGGAACGAAAGGCAGATGGTGGAAAGCTGTAATAAAAACAGAATGCTGGAGAAACAAAGAATTACAGTTAACGTTTTGAGTCCAAAAAGAAAAAGGACAATGAATTGAAGTTGTATAGTCTGCAGTTTACTGAGAATTTGTTTGTGGAAGTAGATGGTGGATCTCATTTGTTGGAAACTAGATTGCACTGCAAAAAGATTGCTTTGAATAAATGTTGAATAACAAGATACTCACTGCAGCTATCCTGGCATAGGATATTTTTTGAGAATCAAAAATTATAACTACTGTTCATTAATTTTAACTTAAATTTTCATCCCAGAGAGCACTTCTGTAACTTAAAGACAAATGCAACAGGTGACTGGAAACAAAATTATTAATGAACATTTCATTTGATTAATTAAGGGGGAGCTAAATGAGTGCATAAAGCTTGGCCTGTAACTTCTGGAGCTTAGAAGCATCAGAGGTGACTTAATGGAAACATAGAAGATCCTGTGGGAAAACAAAACTAGGCATGAAACCTCATTGAGGTGATGTTTTAATATGCATTCTGCCTTTTCCTTTGTCTTTCCAGATGTAGAATTTAAGGAAGTGGTGGTAGAAGTCCAAGGGTGACAAAAAAAGTCTACTAAAGGATTTTGGTCACAGGAAAGTAATGAGGTTGTGTAGTTGGAAAAGAACAGTTGGTGCTGTTCTTTGAACAAACTTTGCAGGGAGTGCTGGGGTAAATTCTTAAGAAGTATAAAAAACATTAAGAGAGAGATAATAAAGTGGGAGGCATTAATATTAGGTAGATTCATCATAAATGGAAAAGTAATAAAGTGCAAATTTGAGTAACACCATGCAAATGTGCGATTGTGAATAATAAGATTATCCGTGTCTGTAACTCACTAATCACATGGAAGTATGATGTTGTGGGTTCATGGAAACCTGACTCAGCGAAGACTACAACTGGGTACTAAATATACTTTGATAAAAGTGCTCAGGAAAGGAGAATGGTTGCCAATATTGATTAAGGAGAGCATTGCAATGCTGGAGAGAAACAATGTGCCAGTGTGGTCAAGACCAGAATCTTTTTGGTTGGGGTAAAGAACAAAGAACTGGTGCAATTACATTGCTTGGTATAGTTATAGTTTACCAATTAGAAGGAAAGATACAGAGGAACAAAATTGTAAGCAAATTAAATTGTTCTTTTTCTAAATATAGACACTTTAAAGAGCAAAGAAGGTTAAATGTTGTTTCCAGGACTTTTTTTAACCAGTTAATGTTCAATTTTAATGCCTTTATAGCAATGAGAAGGAAAATGCTGCTCAACCTGATTCTTGGGAATAGGTTGGGCCAAATAATCTGGTGACAGTGGGGCACATTTTGGGACAATGATAAATTTATCATGAACTTTAGGTTGACAGTGGAAAAGGACAAGGAGCAATCCAGCATAAGAATCATCAATTTGACAAAAAGCCAACTTCAGTAGCATTAGAATGAATCTCACTTGGATAAATTGGATTCAAAGATTACAGAAAAAAAAAAATCAAGATCGAACAATTGCCTTTAAAGTACAGGGGAAGTCCACTCCAAGAAAGGGGAAAGATCGGGCAACAAATCCGGAATCCTCTTTGTAAGTGTGCTCATGACAGCTGCTGGGTTAATACAGTTATGAACTGGGTCAAATAAAAAGAGTTCAGTGTGGAATTGAGAAAGCAAATAAGAAAAGCAAAGAGAGAGCATGACATATTCATTTAAACACCAGTCATTGATCCTTTCAATCATGCTTTCTCATTGGGAGAATAATGGTAAATGAAATCTGATGGTTTGAATATTTTTCCAGCTGTTATCATTGTTGTCATGAGATCAGTATCTGTGTGGTAACAAATTTATATATGCTTCTTATCTCTCAAACCACTGATCGATACTAAATTTTTCTAATTAAATGCATTCATAAATTTGGAAATTATGTTTTAGCGTTTATCATGGCTGATGAATGTTATTCTACTTCCAGATTGTCTGTGGTTCTGCTCACACACTCGCACTAACAGATGAGGGCTTGCTATATGCCTGGGGAGCTAATACATCTGGACAGCTGGGTATTGGAAATAAAATCAATCAGCTGGTTCCAGTACTGATCACTGTGGAGAAAGAACGGTACTGTTTTGTTTTAAACTGACAATTAACAATTAGTTCACTTTGTACAAAATCACCTGTCTCTATGTAACAGGACTGTCCAGAAAACTAACTCTTCCTTGCTGCTTGACAGACAAGCAGTTGGCATCGGCAGAAGGTTGGGGTGGTAGTGGTGATGTTGGTGTGAAGAGGAAGGGCAAAATTCTCTTACTCAGCATCTTCAAATATCTGCAAAAGTCTTGCCATAGTTTCAAAGTGTCAGCAGAGGAATGTTGGCACAATGGCCTCCTTCTGTGATTCTATATTGAATTGAACAGTTATTGTAGAATCCCTACAGTGCAGAAAGACGCCATTCAATTCATCGAATGTGCACACATCCTCCAAAGAGCATCCCCGCCTCAGACCCAGCTTGCTACCCTATCCGCATAATCCTGCATTTTACCGTGGCTAATCCACCTAGCTTGCACATCCCTAGTTGCTATGGCAAATTTAGCATGGCCAATCCACCTAATCTGCACATCTTTGTATTATGGGAAGAAACTGGAGCACCAGGCGGAAACCCATGCAGACATGGGGAGAACATGTGAACTACACGCAGACAGTCACCTGAGGCAGCAGTGCTAACCACTGAGCCACTGTGCCATCCCTAAAGTCTTGCTGGAAGCCATCACATTTAGTCAGTTTGGGGCTTGAACCCATTACCTTCACGTTATTAGCACGTGTGGTTCAAATAACTACAATAACTGTGCTCTAATTTTCTTAGCTGTCAATCTTTATTATAGTCAATGTACTGTCTCTTCAGCGATGTGCCCAATGACTAATTGTTATATATACACCAGTCTGTACTAAGCATCTAACTCATTCAGTATGTGGGAAGGCCAGAGTGCCTGGAGTTGAAAGATTCCTCTCTTCGTCCATCTCATATTTCAGCTAGTTTCAGCAATCACATTGTAGAGGTTGTCCACTTAGCCTTTGAACCACACATGCCGCAGGAGTCCCAAGCAATGGGAGTGAGTACCTTTTCAGCATTTGTATAGAGTCAAATAAAGCAAAGAGGAGGCCATTTGGTGCATTGTACCTGTGATGGCTTTTTGAAAAAGCTATCCAATTAGTCCTACTCCTGTCTTCTTTAGGAATAGCCAAGGCGATTTTTCAAATGTTTATCTATCTCTTCTTGAAGGTTACCATTGTATCACCTTCCATCATCTTTTAGTACAATTCAAGTAATTTCAACTTGCTGCATAAGAATTCCCATCTCCTTTCTAGTTCCTTTGCCAGTTACCTTAAATCTATACCTCCTGGTTACTGCTCCATCCACCACTGCAATCAGTTTCTTCTCATTTGCTTGATAAAAACCTGCCTAATATTGATCAATGTATTCTCCTGAACTTTCCTGTAACCTTCTATAACTTGAAAACTGGTATTAATTCTCAGTTTAATTAACATTACTCTATTTAATGTTTGTTTGTTTGTTTATTATTTTAGTTATTTTGCTGAAAGGCAGTGAATTAACTAAGTCTCAGTCTTTATTAAACAAGCAGAACAATATCCAGAATTTTGATCAAGCAAACAGCAAATTGGAGCAAGTGAAATTATTTGAGGTCTGATGTTAGGTCTTCTGGATTCCCCACCACCTAGGGAAGGCCAATAAATACAATGTAACCATAGCACCCAGATCCCCTGAACAAATACAGGGTAGTTTCATAAATTGTTTCGTTTAAAATGTATTATTTTAATTGAAGGTATTTGTGTAACTTGGAAGTTATCTGTTTGATTCCCTGGAATCACCTGCTAGGAATGCTAAGTATCAACTCAAGGCAACTTTGGTGATTTATGCCTCCGGCAAGATTCTGCAACCTAAACACCAGATTGCTATGATAACGGATTGAGTAAAGAGGGATCAAAACAATAGTCCCATTCTCTGGCATCGAGGACTGACCAGTTACTAGCACATTGTGTTTCCTCATTGGCCTTTGAATGAAACCATGCAAGTGAGCTTGTACTGTATTTACTATTTCAAACATTCTGCTTTGCATATGCAAGAACACAGAAACACATTAGCCATAATTTTTTGAAGCTCTTTCAATTCAGGAAGTCATCCTTTATACTGTAAAATTGCAAATACAACTTCGTTATTTGGGAAAAGTAAGTGAGGAAACAGAATATTACAGCCTTGCTCACCTAAAATGGGCGAATTATTGGAATCAATATTTAATGGCACAGTGACATAACTCTTGGAAAAATCTGAACTGATTGGACATAGCCAACTGAATTTATAATGGCTAATCATTTTTATTGAACTTACTTAGAGTTATGGAGGATTAAAGATTGTAGTGAGTAAGTGAATGTCCATGTATGTAGTTTATATGAATTTGTAGAAGGCATTTGATTACCGTCTACCTACAATAAAGCACATGGAATTGAAGGCAATTATTAGTCTGGTTAGGAAAGTGGTTAACTAGCAAAAACCCAGGTGAAGTGCTAATTATTATGCACTTGAATTAGAATGAACTGATGAGTGATGCCCAATGGGATCAGTGTTGAGTCAAGTTGAAAGGACCTGTATGAAGAAGTGTACATACCTCCGGCAACATCGCACTACCTCGGTACCACGTCGAATTGTAAGCCTCTGGTTTAGCTAACATTTATGGAGTGGGATTTGAGCCCTTGATCTTGTGATGGAGAGGCAAGTGTGCTACCACTCATGGCTGATAATATACTTACAATAATTCAGTGTGTACAATACCACTCCTGTGACAGGAATGTTTTCTATTTGAATGTGAAAGTATTCTAATGGGAATAAAATTTTCCATGTTATCTAGAGGGAGGAGAGTTTATATTGTCACTCTCCTTTTCTAAACAAAAAGGAAGAATAATCCTCTGATAGTCAATAATATTTTTACTTTTCTTCAGTGTTTCTACAACTGACAAATTGGAATAAAGGAAATTAATGAGAGATGAAATTGATTTTCATGCATCTGGACTGTAAAGTTTATTCTTGTTTAACCTTGTCTGTCTGGATCAGTATAAATGATTACTTAAAGCGGAAACATTAATCTGGGAATTCTTCAGGAAGTGCAGTCTTCTCTTCAGTGAGTTCATGCACAGTCAGTGAAACTTATTAGTGTATTTAAATACGTACATATTTTGAATTTCTTCAATTTGTCCACATCCGTTTCAACCATATCTGCTGCAATAAACTTATTCGCTGAAAATATTTTGCAGAGAATATCATTGACATTTTTATCTCATTTGAGAGAGTTCTATTGAAAAGTCATTGATTTGAAACATTTACACTGCCTCTCCCCCTACAGATGTTGCTAGACCTGCTGAGTATTTCCAATACTTTCTTCTTTTTATTTCCAATTTAATGTATCTGTTGTGCTGTTTGTTGCATGCTGTTATCTGTCACATGCATCTAAGTGAAATACTGTTGCCATTGTGCAGGATATGCTTTTATCAGGCGAAATGAATTGCGTTCACCTATGAAGTTCTTGATTTCACTTTGCCCTATTCCCTCAGAGCAAATGTGTTCTTGGACCGATCTTTAGGTGACAGTCTTAACTAAATATCAGAAGTAAATTTAGATGATTGGTAGTTCTTAAACTTGAAACCCAAGAATAACAGCATTACTTGCAATGATGTAAAGATTCTACCAATCTAGTGTTCTCCTTAAATTAGAGATAGAGTTGAACTGCATGCTGAGAGGAACATGGTAATGTAGCCACAACTCAACTATAAGCACCGACTAACCCAGCAGAAAACGTTTGTCTGCAACATGTTGCACTTTATCAATGTCCTGTCACCTCTCTCCCTTGATTTCTGTCTGTAGGATTGTGGAGATTGCAGCCTGTCATTCTACTCACACCTCAGCTGTGAAGACCCAGGGTGGTCAAGTTTACATGTGGGGACATTGCCGGGGCCAGCCGGTTACCATCCCACGTCTCACTCACTTCTCTTGCACAGATGATGTGTTTGCCTGCTTTGCCTCTCCAGCAGTTACATGGCGCTTCCTGTCCATAGGTAAGATCATAGATCTGTGATTATGAATCAGAGATCTATGATTGTGTACATAAAAAAATCGAACATTTTAATTTGAAGTGTAAACTAACTGAATTATCTCTTGAACTTGCACTTATTTTTGTTCTAGAAACAATATTTTTTAATTACTCTAAGGAAGTGACAATTTTGATTGGGTTAAATAGATCACAGAATCTTGCAGCAGAGAAAGAGGTTATTCAGCCTATTGTCCTTGTTAGTTGGAAGAGCTATCTAATCAGTCCTATTTTCCCCTATTGCTTACTATAGCCCTGTATTTTTTTATTCTTTTTCAAGTAAATATCCAATTTGCTTTTGAAAGCTGCTGTTGAATCTGCTTCTGCACTTCATGGTGCATTCCAAACCACCAGGACTCATTACAGTGATTTTTTTTCTGTCTCTTTTCCCACTTTAATTCTTTTGCTAATTTTTAAAAATCTGTCTCTAATGGTTATTGACCGTTTTTATCCACATTGATTGTATTAAAAATATAATTTAAAATCAAGACAGTAGCAATTAGGTTTCAGATTTCCGTGTCGTCTTTTCCAGTAGTTGTTTGCTCACGTTCACAATGTTTTCCCTATCCTTGTTCCATCTCCATGTAACGTAACTTTCTTTCTGAGATAAATTTTCGGAACACCTGGAAGCCCCAAAACAAGTAGTGTGTCCTCAGATTGAACCCATCGATGGCACAACTTATTTTGTTCGAGCATTTGTGTGTTCCAGAGCAATTGCTTTTACCATTTGATTTCCACTCTATAGAACAGGATGATCACCTGACTGTAGCCCAGTCTCTGCACAAGGAATTTGACAGCTTGGAAACATCAGATTTAAAGTTCTGTGTGGAAGGAAAATTCATCCATGTTCATAAAGCTATTCTAAAAATAAGGTACTGCTTTAAAATGTTGTAAGCTAGTATTTTCTGGGAAGAAAATTCTATAAAAAATAGTTTTAGGATAAAATTAGTTTATTTCTTACACCCCAGGTGTGAACATTTTCGAACTATGTTTCAATCCTACTGGAGTGAAGATGAAAAAGAGGTGATTGAGATTGATCAGTTCAGCTATTCAGTGTATCGTGCCTTTCTAGAATACTTGTACACAGACTGTGTCAGTCTTCCTCCTGAGGATGCAATAGGTACTGTGTGTAATTTGCTTCTCTTTGTTTATTCACTAATTATCTGGTTGAATGGCTTACTCCTGTTTTCCTGTTCCTGTGTAAAGTTTGCACGTTGCAAAATCCTAAATTGCATAGTAAATTCAAGCATGGCACCTTCCCCGGCAACCGCTGAAGGTGCAACACCTGCCCATTTACGTCCTCTGTCCCCAGTATCCACGGGCCCAAACATAGCTTCCAAGTGAAGCAGAACTTTACCTGCACTTCCCACAATCTAGTCTACTGTATTCGCTGCTCACAAGGTGGTCTCCTCTACATGATTTTGATTTTATTGTCACGTGTACCGAAATAGTGAAAAGCTTTGTTTACGAGCAGTACAGGCAGATCACAGCAAGCAAAGGATGTACAGATTGAAAAGACTTAGAGGCATACGGGTTACATTGCAGGTTACATTATTTGAGGCTAGACTCCGTTCAGCAGTTTGATAACAACTGGAAAGAAGCTGTTCCTGAACCTGCTTATGCGGGAGTTCAGGGTTCTGTATTTTCTGCCTGACAGAAGAGGTTGTAGGAAGTCATTACCAGGGTGCAATGGGTCTTTGATAATGTTGGCTGCCTTGCTGTGGCAGCGAGCCGTGTAAATAGAGTCCATGGATGGAAGGTTGGCTTCCGTGTTGATCAGGGCTGTGCACACCACCTTCTATAGTTTCTTACAGTCCTGGGCAGAGCAGTTGCCATACAAGGCTGTTACGCACCGGGACAGTATGCTTTCAATGGTGCATCTGTAGAAATTGGTGAGGGACGTTATGGACATACCAAATTTCCTGAGCCGCCTGTGGAAGAAGAGGTGTTGTTGTGCCTTCTTAACTGTTGCATCTACGTGGGAAATCCAGGAAAGGTGGTCGGTTGTTGTCACTCCAAGGAATTTGCTGCTCTCCACCCTCTCAGCCTCCGTTCCGTTGATGTAAATGGGGTCATGTTCTCTTTTCTTTCTGAAGTCAATGATCAGTTCTTTAGATTTGCCAACGTTGAGTGAGAGATTGTTTTCATGGCACCACGTCACCAAGCCCTCTATCTCCCTCCTGTATTTTGACTCGTTGTTGAGTCCCACTCGTTGTCCCACAATGATGGTGTCATTTGGAATTTGGCAACATATTCATACATGTACAGGGAATGCAGTCGGGGGTGCTGAGGATGCATCCTTGGGCGGCTCCAGTGTTGAGTGTTATTGTGGAGGAGGTGCAGTTACCTATCCTCACTGATTGTGGTCTATCGGTCAGAAAACCGAGGATCCAGTTGCAGAGGGCAGAGCCGAGACCAAGGTCATGCAGTTTTGAGATTAGTCTGGAGGGGATAATGGTGTCGTCTGACATAGGTGTCTTTGTTGTCCAGATGTTCAGAGATGAGTGCAGGGCTAGGGATATGGCATCCTCTGTGGACCTGTTATGTTGGTAGGCAAAGTGGAGGGGATCAAGGCAGATTGGGAGACTGGAGTTGATGTGGGCCATGACCAGCCTCACAAACCACTTCATGATTATTGATAACAAGGTGTGGAGCTGGATGAACACAGCAGGCCAAGCAGCATCATAGGAGCAGGAAAGCTTGATGTTTCGGGCCTAGACCCTTCATCAGAAAAAAATTTCTATGATGCTATCCTGTGATGCTGCTTGGCCTGCAGTGTTCATCCAGCTCCACACCTTGTTATCTCGGATTCTCCAGCATCTGCAGTACCTATTATCTTATGATTATTGAAGTCAGAGCTATTAGGCAGTAGTCGTTAAGGCACACTGCGTGTGCTTTCTTAGGTATGGGGATGATGGTGTTCTTCTTGAAGCAGGTGGGGACTTCACCTTGTCGGAGGGAGAGGTTGAAGATGTTGGTGAATACCTCCGCCAGTTGATCCACATTGGGGAAACGAAGCGTAGACTGGGTAACTGCTTCACAGAACATCTACATTCTGCTTGCAAAAAAGACCCAGAGCTTCCAGTTGCCTGCCACTTTAACACACCACCCTGTTCTCTGGTCAACATCTCTGTCTCAGGCTTGCTGTAGTGTTCTATTGAAGATCAGTTCAAGCTATAAAAACAACACCTCATTTTCCGCTTGAGGACCCTGCAGCCCTCTGGACTGAATGTTGAGTTCGGTAATTTTAGGGCCTGAACTCTCCCATGTCTTAGCCCCCCTACCCCACACACCAGGCCTTGTTATCACATAGACTGCTATTACACATTACCTATTGTTAGTCAGTCCCCATTAACAGCTATTCACTCTCTTAGCCAGATTGTTATCGTTTGTCTATCCTACTGCTGTTCTCTCTCTTTGAGCTCTATCCCCAACTATTGTTTACTCCTTACCCCCTTCCCCCCACCTTATCATCTAATTCAACCAATTCTTCAAGGTGGATATGTCGGAAGAGATGTTGCAGTAAATCAGAAACAAAAACAGAAATTGCTGAAAAAGCTTGGCAGTTCTGGCAGCATCTGTGGAGAGAAATCAGTTAACTTTTTGGGTCAAGTGACTCTCCCTCAGAAGTGATGGTAGCCAGGAAAATGTTGGTTTATATGCAGAAGACAGGGTTATGCAGTGGAGCTTGAAACCACAACCTTTGATTTATTGTCAAGACTTAGCAACTGACCCTCATTACCCTGATTCTTGTAGTCTGTTATCCAACTTCTTCAGTATCTGTTTTACAGATTATTGCAGACATTTCTCATGCTTTGTTTAAATAAACTCCTGCAAATTACTGATCTTTTCCCTTTCTAAAGTCTGCGTACATGTTGTGACCTCCTAAATCTGTGCTCACCTTTGCTCCAACAGTTTTCCACCTTGCCATCACTGTAAAGCGACCTTCATTAAAGTCTTAAGTTAAATGTGGTGCAGTTTACCCTGCTCATCCCTCTCAACAAGATTGTCTTCCTGCAGTGTCTCTTCTGCTTTTTATTTGCCCATTTTTTTCAATCAACCTGTTCAGTGATGTCAGTACGCATCTCTGAAGCAGCTGGGACTTGAACCTGGGCTTCCCAGTCCAGGGGTAGGTACACTACTACTGTGCTACACGTGGGCTCCCCACAATGTCTCTTGTCCATTCTTGAGCTGTTTGAAACCAGGTAAAGGCAATCTCATTAACTACCAGTGATAGCTAGACATTCGCATGCACTGGTTTCTCTTCCTGCTCCAGCACCATCACTGATCTTTGGTCCGTTCCTATTTCTCATTAAGATGCTGGACTTTGGTGAGACCATCTGGAAAAAAAATGGCGTTAGATTCCACTTGCATGACCAAATGCAGTTCACTGTTTTTAAATGAACTATCCATGAATTTAAATTTCATATCTTTCATAGAACCATGGAATCCCTACTGGGTGGAAGCAGGCTACTCTGTCCATCAATCTACTGAAGAGCATCTCATCCAGATCCACACTTCGACCCTATCCCTGTATTTCCCATGGCTAATCCACCTAGTTTGCACTTCTTTGAACTGTGGGAGGAAACCCATGCAGACACGGGGAGAATGTGCAAACTCCACACAGACAGTCGCTTGAGGGCGGGATCGAACTCGGGTCCCCGGCTCTGTGAGGCAGTCATGCTGCTCTTTGCAAAATATTTAATTATAGTGCCTTACAGATGATACACTGATAGTCATTTTAATCAGGTTGATAGTTTATCAAACAATTTGTCAGTTGCAGTCGTGCTAACCACTGTGCCACCATGCCATTTCCTATGTTGTTGTTCTGGATTTACCCTTTCTAACCTGTTTCTTAAAAAAAAAAATCAATCTTTGCCCTTAAATGTTGCTTCTTTACACTTCAGATGTTGAAATTCTTCTCCTTTAACCTTGAATGATGCTTATGTTTGGAATTATTCTGTTTTACAGTTTCTGGAAACCAATCCAAGACTCAGAATCACAGCATGCTCCTGCGTGCAGGAGGAGGCCATAAGACCCTTCATGCCTGCACCAGATCTCTGAGCATTTTGATTTAGTGCCAATCTCCTCTCTTTTCCTGTAACCTTGTGCATTATTTCTAATTAAATAATCATCTAATGCCCTCTTAAATGTCTTAATTGTGTTGGTTCCACCATACTCTCAGGCAGTGCATTACCAGATCCAAACTCCTTGCTGTGTGAAATTTCTTTTCTCAGCTCACTTTGGCTTAACACTGTAAAGCAGTGTTCCCAACCTGAAACATCAGCTTTCCTGCCCCTCTGATGCTGCGTGGCCTGCTGTGTTCCTCCAGCTCCACACTGTTATATCTGCCTTCTAGCTTTTGATCTTTTTAAGATCAGGAATAGTTTTTCCATATCTATTCTATCCAGACCCCTCTTGATTCTGAAAACATCTCAAATCTCACCTAAACCTTCTCGCCAAGGAAAAGTGCACAGTTTTTGCAACCTTTCCTCATGTATGAAGTTTCTCATCCCTGGAATCATTCTCCTAAGTCTCTTATCCGCTTTCTCCAATGCATTCACATCCTTTCTAAAATGTGGTGCCCAGAATTGGTGTACACTACTCCAGTCCCAATTAACGGAGCCTAGGGTACTGAATGCTTTAACACCTCTACTTGTCTACCATCCTTAATGACTAATGCATGAACACACTTGGGTCTTTTTGCTCCTACATGCCTGTTGGAAGAGTACCACATTCTTTGTACCAAAATGTATCATCTCGCACTTCTTCACATCAAATTTCATCTGCCACCATCAGCCCACTCCACTACCTTATTTATGTGTTTTTGAAGTTCTCCCTTGTCCTTCTCTCAGTTTACAGTTCTGTCAGACTTTGTGCAGTCTGCAAACTTGTCCCTTACACACCAGGATCTAGATAATTATATACAACAGGAAAAGCAAGCATCCGAAGACTGATTGGCAAACTCCAATAAAAGTTTCCTCCAGCCTGAAAAATTCCTGTGAACCATTACTGTTTTGTATCCCTCAACCAATTTTGTATCCTTGTTGCTATTGTCCCTTTTATTCCATATTCTGTAAAATTTCTCAACCCTGTTGTATGATGCAGTAGAAAATGCTTTTATGCACACCACATCAAGAGCCTGGCCCTCATCTGCCCTCTGTGACACCTGTAGGAAATTCTCCTGAATGTGGTCAGTAATACTTGTCTCCCACTGCCCTTTTCATGACCACTATCCCAGTTAAGATCCCCTGTTATAGCTACTCTAACATTTACACCTTTCTGTAATTTCCTTTCTATTCTGACATGTAGCCAAATAGATCCTATCCTGAAACATCCCTTCTCCAGTACTGAAATGTTTTCCTCAACCAAAAATGCCATGCCTATTTGCTATCCTATCTTGTCTGAATACTTCGTAACCAGGATATTTAATAACCAGACCTGCCCTATGTGAAGTTTCCATTTGTGTACATGCAGCTCCACAATGTCAGGTTTATTGCATTGAGATGTTAGTGCAATCATTTGAATGTGAGGCTTTTTATTGTTTGCCTTTTTAAATTTCTGTAATTGTGGTTAAATTTGTCATTTGTTACTATGTCAGAAGATTGTTTCAATGTCACCTCTTTTCTGTGCAACTGAGTTGGTAGGAATGACGAGTTTAACTTCTTGACACAGAAGTGACATTTGATGTTTGACCTAACAAGATTGTATTGTAGAATTCACTTGCTTTGGCTTTTAAAATTCTGTTTATGTTTGAGTTGAACTTTAGAGCCATTCATAACTTGAAATCGCATCCAGATTTTTTTTTTTTTTTTTGCAGGGCTTCTGGATCTGGCTACTTCTTACTGTGAAACCAAAGTGAAGAAACTATGCCAAGAGATCATTAAAAGGGGAATTACTGTGGAGAATGCTTTCCTGTTGCTGTCAGCAGCTGTCCGTTATGATGCAAAGGTTCAAACTCATGAATTCTTTCCTGATTTAAACTGATATTACGATTGTTAGAACAGCTTTCCATCAATGACTGTGAAACTATGAGCTCTTAATTTGCACCAGGGTGGTTAAATGTCCAGTAAACAGCAGATTCTGTGATGTTTATCCACTCCTCTCTTCTAGCCACTCCCCCTCCCCTCCCCCAATTCTGTTCCTTTCTCTCCATCCACTGCCTGCCCCGTCTCTCCATCCCCCATCCCCTCATTTCCCACTTCTTGTTCTCACCCCAACACCTTTTCACTCCCTTCCCACAACTTCACACTTCCCTCACACCTCCCCACTTCCCCTCTTCTCACAACACCCCCATTCCCATTTCGCTCCTTCTCCCCACCCCCGCCCCCCCATACCCCCTTCTCCGTAAGAAGTATTAACACAAAATTCCTTCTTTTGTGTCTAGGATTTAGAAGAATTTTGCTTCAAATTTTGTATGAATCATTTGACTGCAGTCACTGACACTGATGCATTTTGGCAAATGGATGGAGCTCTCTTGAAAGAATTCATTGTAAAAGCAAGCAAGTGTGGAGCTTTCAGAAACTGAACTTATGGGGTAGACATATTCCTGCGACATTACACATGAAATTTTCCCATATTAATGGGAAATCGATCCAATTTTGATGGAATATTCCCACTCACTCATCTCTAACTTATACTATTGCCAGTCTGATTTGTAAACAGTGGGATATTCATCAAATTTCAACAGTATAATTGACTTGTTCAATGTATTTGAAAAGACTGGACTACAATTGTAGCTCATTTCTTGACTGCACTTAGTTTCCTAGATGTAAATTTCTGATCACCTTTGCAGCAAGTAGATGTTATAATAAGATTATATGATCATGTACATAGTTCTTACTAAATTACTGTCATAGCAAACTGAGTTGTTCCTTATTTTGGTAATTGTGAGGTAATGACTCTCACATTATGAATTTGGGATATACCTTGCTGTCAAACTTGTCAAATGGAACTACATTTCTGTTAAGCCTTTTGAGAAAAATTTGTGACATGGCCTGGGCTGTAAATTCCTTATTTTTTAAATTGAAATTTGAAAAGATTCTATGGATAGAATGCCAAGGGTCCACTTTTGTTGGTGGGTTTTGATTATACCTTGTGTAAATGTAGGAATTTCTCACATCATACTGTATCCTTGCAACTCCTGTTGCAGATTTTTTTTCCAAGATATTGGGAATACTTTAGTTTGTTTACCTGCTATTAAGTCTTATTATCAACAACTTGTAGGGAAGAAAATGATCAAAAATCACTTTATATTAGCGAGATTGAATTCATTTTAAAATGAATTCAATGTCAGTTTTTCAAAAGGCCATTCAAATAGCACCGGTTACTAATATGATAAAGTTGCTTTGTGAATTTATTTGGCCTACTACCATATTATTATTAAACTCTACAAGTTGATATTTTAAAAAAACACTTCTGGGCTTTTTTTCAAATATTGGAGCACTAGCCTAGAACACAAGCAAAGCTGCCACCATTATTCCTTTTGTAATTCAGAGGTCTGACTTAACTCTTCGATCACCCTGACTTTTCTTGTCAGTACTATGTTTGTGCACAAAGTTGCAGAAAAGTTCCTATTTTGTGCCGGCATCAAATATTCCAAGCACAAATCTATTTACAATTTTCTGTAAAAATTCATGATGCTACTCTTTGTGAATCAAGTGGGATATTTGACTGTCCCAATTTGCTGTTCAATACACTGCAAAATAATGCACACTGTGTAACCTTGCTGGTTTTTAAGGGAAAAACTGCTTGGAGTTAATCTCCCATGCATGCCATCTAAAGCTGCAGACACTTATTGTTTATGTAGTATTACAAAGTCTTTACTGCTTTCTCCACACATAATGTCTCAATTAGCTATGTTCCTAACCATGAAAAAGGAAGGTGGATACCTGTTTAGTTTTTTTGAGCCAAGTCGACACAAAGAAAGGAATACAGAAGCACACACAGTTCTAGCAGCAGCAGTCTTGCATGAGCAACAGAATCTAGGGTGATACTTCTGTGATAATAGTCAATGTTTATTTTACACAAAGACTTGATTTTTTTTCCCAGGTTGTTACTTACCCTTCTGTATTTGAGACCACTGTTATCCAACTCACCAGTACTGATGTGCTCAGTTTTCCAGGTGCTTTTATGACCCCCATCGTAAACATGTTGACAACATTGTGTACCTTGTGCTTCGGACAAAGTGATATGATAGTCTAAGGAGCATCTTACTGGGAACATAAAAACACAGCTGGCTCAAACACAATTTTTGCTTCAAGGCAAATAAATCCGAATTGATGTTTGACTGTATCCTGATCCTTAATTTTAGTGAACAGATTCACCCTGGCACACAGACTTCCATCATAGATACTGCTTAAACAGTACCTTTGGTAAATGAGTGTGATTTAAATTTAGTACAATTATTCAGACTAAGTGTGTTTCAGAATGTCAGCCACTTAAATAGTGCCAAAATATGACTGTTCTAATATGGGAAATGTAGGACAAGACAAACAGCAGAAACAAATTCCACTGGTGCTCTGTGAATGACCTGAGCTTTACCACTGATCTATTTACTGTTAAATCCAGTTTTGCATAATTGGAACTGACAAATGAAGCAGGCACATTAAAAGTTTTGTGTGTCCAGATACATGGAAGGTGCTCAGTTTACCTTCAGGAGAAAATGGATAATTTGTACATACAGTTATCATATTCTTCAAAGTTGTGCACTGATGACATGGAAATCACATCTGAAAGTTTAGTGCAATGATAGTAGTGAAATCTGGTACCTTAGGAAAGAAATAAACAATTGCTCGTAGCAGAATTGACTTACCTGAGGTGTTATTAGTGTTTTTGGACTTTGACACATCAAACAATGAGCAACAGAAAACAAAATGCTTGGAAATCTGGAACTAAAATAGAAAATAAGCAAAGCAAATCAAATCAGCATCTGTGGAGAGAGCGAACATGCTGAAGTTTGTGTGGACCCTTTGGAAGAAATGAAAAGTTGTTATACAAGAACAGCATTTAAAAAGGAACAGATGAAGGTAAAAGAACAGTACAAACAAACAGTAACTATTTGAGTAGAGAATGAGATGGAGAAATAGATTAAGTACGATTAGCACACAAGGTCATTTTAGATGGTGCCATCGTGGCCATGACATTTGGCTAGTAAACTAAGGACCTAGTGCTTTTGGGGGACATGGGTTTAAGGATATTCAAATTTAATTACTAAATCTCGAACATAGCAATGATGGCAATGAAACTATCATCAATTGTTGTAAAACCTTGTCTGGCTCACTCATGCCCTTTGGAAAGAAATTTATTGTCCTTACCTGGTCTGCTCTACACATGACTGTCAGCCAGAGGAATGTGGTTGTCTCTTAACTATCCTACAAGATGGTTGAGCAAACCATGTTGTTTGAGGACAAATAGGGATTGGCTACAAGTGCTGGCCTTGCCAGCCACACCCACCTCCCATAAAGGAAGAAAGGAGACAATTAAAAGCTTTGTGAAATACAAAGCTTAGGTGGTCAACAATCAGATAGTGGAAATAAAAGAAAAACACAACTGATTCAGAGCATCCACCCACAGCCTTAGTCTGCTAATGGCACTTTCCCAGCCCAGCACCATGATACAGAGAGACGGACTGCTGGGAGTAAAACAATTTGATTTGACAAAGGCAATATAACATATACTATAAAAATCAGTTTTTTAAAAATATTTCATTAATCAGAAAAGTTTCAATTATTAGCCTTTCTTATGAAGACCAACTGTAAACTGTAAGGCACATTTTACGTAGTGCAATATAATCCAAACAGACACACTGTTGAGACAGTCTGTGACAAAGTAACAAAAGGAAATAAGTTTCAACACATCACGTGGTGATTCATCACTTAAGTGCATCATGAAGCTGCAGACTTACTTTTATAGAAATTTATTGCATAATAGAAAAAAATGAAACCAAATCATGCTGTCTAAATGTAGAACATAGCTCCAAAAATCTTAACACTCACAAACGCAACATCTCAACCCATTTCTCTACATGATCCGACTCAAAGATTCTATCCAGAGAAATTATGCCTCGAGTCAAACTTAAAAATTTGATATAAACTGATTCTCCTATTGCTTTCCAAAGAACTGTAAAAGTCATCCTCTCAGATTAGTCTCTAAACAGACAGCTCAGACTTTCTCACCATTTTATAAACGAATTTCTAAGCAAACTCTCCTGGTTGTTAAAAAGTTAACAACCAAAATATTTTTTACCGTAGTAACTGTGCTTTCACTGAATTGTTCTACATATGTATTTCTAGGAGATAGAGTCATGGAGGTATACAGCACGGAAATGGGCCCTTCAGCTTAATTTGTCCATGTTGACCAGGTTTCCTAAACTAGACTAGTCGCATTTGCCTGCATTTGGTCCATTTCCCTTTAAAACTTTCCTATCCATGTACCTGTGCAAATATCTTTTAAATGTTACATTTGTACTCACCTCCTCCTGCAGCTTATTCCATATACGCACCATCTGTGTGAAAAAGTTGCCTCTCAGGTTCCCTGTTAAATCTTTCCCCTCTCACCTTAAACCTATGCCTTCTAGTTTTGGTCTCTCCTACAATGGAAAAAGACCTTGGCTATGCCCCTTTTAAAAAGTCACCCCTCAGCCTCCCATGCTCCAAGGAAAAATGTCCCAGCCTCTCCTTCTAATTCAAACCTTCCAATCTCAGTAACAACTTTGTAAATCTATTTTGTACCCTTTCCAGTTTAGTAACATCCTTACTATAGCAGGGCAACCAGAATTGTACGCTGTAATCCAAAAGTGGTCTTACCAATGTCGTGTATAGCTGTAACATGACATCCTAACTCCTGTGTTCAGTGGTCTGACTGATGAAGGTAAGAGTGCCAAACGCCACCTCAAAACCAAAAGAACTGTGGATGCTGTAAATTGGAAAGAAAAATAGAAATTGCTGGAAAAGCTCAGCCGGTCTGATTTCTGTCTACAGATGCTACCAAAGTTAACGTTTTGGGAAGGGTGACCCTTCCTTAATCCTGAGGAAAGGTCACTCAACCCGAAACGTTAACTCTGATTTCTCTCCACAGATGCAGCCAGACTTGCTGAGCTTTTCCAGTAATTTCTAATTTTGTGCCAAATTCCACCTTCACTGCCCTGTCTACCTGTGATGCCACTTCCAAGGAACTATGTACCGGCACCACTGTGTCTCTGTTTGAGAACATTCCCCAGGGCCCACCATTGACTGTATGAATCCTGCCCAAGTTTGTCTAACAAAATGCAGCACTTCACATTTATCTGAATTAAACTCCATCTGCCATTCCTCTGCCCAATGGCACAGTTGATCAAGATCCCGTTGTACTCTTAGATAACCTTCTTCACTGTCCACTTTACCACCAATTTTGGTGTCATCCGCAAACTTATTAACCAGGCCTCCTGTATCTTCATCCAAATTGTTTATATAAAGGACAAACAATAGCGGATCCAGCACTGATCCTTACGGCACACCAGTGGTCACAGGCCTCCAGTTAGTAAAACAACCAGATAAACAGCTAATCGTGGTACCACAGACCTGCCTCCTGTTACTGCTCTTTTTTCTCTGAGAGGCTATCTCCCCACCAATAATATTGAAAACAGTATACTTACTTATGAGAGAGATAGCCACAGGAGACTCCTCGACTACCCATCTACCTCACTGAATCTGTGATGTGACCAGTGCCCTGAAGTTACTGTCTATCACACTCTCTTCTCCTGCATGCAACTTGGTGTGTGCAATCGATCCTTGGGTCTGAGAGGAGCTGCAGCTGGACACACTTCCTGCAGTCACCAGGGGCACTTGACTGCTCTTTAATATCCTACATCTGACAGGAAGAGCATACCGTAAATTATGTTTGCTTCTGACCTCCATCAGGTCTTCTCTAAACAGCCACAAAAGTTTTGAATCGCTGGGCGTCCAAAGCTAAAATCAATCCTTAATTATCCTGAAGGAAAGACACAATGGCCTTCAAAGTTTGCCCCACCTGTCATAAAGCACCACTGTAAAACCAATCTTCCATTAACACTCCAGGGATTTTTACTCTTTGACACATACCAAAACAGGCATGTTTGAACTCATTAATTTTTTAAAACCCCAAGAAAAGTAACCAGTCCCATAATGCCATGATTGAAACTCCAAATTCTAAAATGGATATTCATGAGACACCTTTCATTACAGCATTTCATTGGTTTTGGGATACCAAGGTTATGAAAGATGCCACAGAAATGCACGTTTTTTGCCTCACTGTCCAAACAAAAAAAAATTAATACAATTTGATGGTGTTAATTCACAGTGGCCTTCCTTCCTTTCACCATTTGGAATGCGGTGTTGTAGTTTTGTTGACCAGAAATGCACCAAAGAAACTTCAGATTTTATCTGGAACAGGAAACAGTCATTTGTCTCAACAGTGCCATCTAGCATAGATCATGTGGCCCTTTGAACCTGACTTGCTATTTAATACAATTTGGCTGATTTGATCCTGGCCTCAACTCCACTTTTCTGCTTGTTCCGCATAATCTGGGACTCTCTTCCTTTATCATGCCCTTCTGGTGTAGAGAATTCTAAAGGTCACAACCCACAGAGAGGAAATTCTTCATTTCTATCTTAAATGGGTGATCCCTTATACTGAAATTCTGTTCCATAGTTGTAGATTCCCCTATATTGCATGTGCGATTCAGGATGTATCCTTGTCAAATCCCCTCAGAATCTCCAATGTCTCAATAAGACCACTTCATTCTTATCAAAGGTCCAACCTGCTCAACTTTTTCCTTGTATCTCTTCATCCAGCAATCAACTTTGAGAAATTTCTCTGAAATGCCTTAATAATGCAAATATACCTCTCCTTTCATAAGGAGACCAAAACAATACACAACATTCTAGGTGTGGTCTCACCACCGTCGGTAAATGACAGGTGTAGCAAACATCTACCCATATTTGTTTGCTTCGCAGCTTTTAAAGAGTTCAGTTGTCGCACAGGAAATAGTTTACTACCCGAATAACTGATAAAGGACAGTCTGCTATTTAACTATTTACATTTAAATTGCACATCATAGTTTTGGTAACAATTTCTAGCACATACATTGTTATTCAAATATTCAGTGACATTTATCCATAAATAGAAACATAAATCTTCAGCTTATTTTGACTTTCAGAATTCTGTGATTTTTGGTATCAAATGTTAACATTGAAATTGCTGGTGTAACCACTTAATATGAGAATGCTACAATGTGGTTAGACAGTCAGGCCAGCAGTTGTGCTTGAAGCACAGCATTGCTGATTTCAGTACCTCCTGCAGTACTTACCATGAACTGGACTGGTAACTTAGATTTTGCAGTCTGCTATTTTATTGGAGATTGGAATTATTTTTACAGCTGACTGGTGAAGAGGATGGTCTCCATCGATATGTCCCACTAGCTCTGGGTGAGTGTAGCATCTGGCAGCTGGCCCAAATGCCAAGCTGGTATGAAGATCCAATATGGCCCCGTAATTTCAACGGCAGCCAGAGGTATGCTTTGGCCTCCCAAGAATTAATGAAGCAGAATATCCACCACTCTCAGTATCCAATATGTCATTAAAATCACCTCAGAGACCTTCTTCCGTTTAAAAAGCTCCTGATTTCAGGCGCGTTTCTTGACCAACCAGCAAAATCCCCAGGAAAATAAGCAGGATGACAACTTGACTACCTCACATCTATCCCACACTGGCTTGAATCCACCGGGCAATAACAGATAAAAGTTCTCCCTCGTGTTACTTGGAATTCGATTGGCCTAGAACATCTACATTCTCCATTTGATGATATGCCGCTTATTGTGAATGTGCAAAAGCTCACAACTTCCAATGAGTACAGCTTCAATACGGGAGACAGTTGCATTGAGGTAAACTTAGAGCAATCACTTTTCTCTGTGAGATGTATGATTCAGCGATCCAGCTATCTTTTTCATCTCTTGAACAAGACACTCTTTTATTTTTAAAGATGATTTTTCTTTTTCAAGAAGTTGCAGTTTTTGATGTATTTCTGTTAAAGGAGATAAAGGATTTTATTGAAGATAAAATTTATATTGTACTTTTCACGAGTGGTAATGTTATTGGAGTGGTCATCCAGAGCCCCAGGCTATTATGTTGAGGACAACGAGTTCAAATCCCACCATAGCAGACAATGAAATTTGAACTTAATAAGAATGCTAGTCTAAAGGCAACCGTTTAATCACCATCAATTGTCATAAAAACCCATCTGGTTCACTAACGTCCTCTGGGAGGCCTGCCATCCTTTTCTGGCCTGGCCCACGTGACTCCAGTCCCAGACAATATGGTTGACCATTAACTGCCCTCTGGACAATAAATGTTGGCCTAGACAATGACATCCACATCCCACGAATGAATAAATAAAAACTCAGCCCAAAACACATTCCATTCAGTCAAGTAGTTTTGAAGTGTAGTCACTCATTGTACTGTAGAACAATATAAGTTAATTTTATTAACAGCACAATCCTGCAACATAGATGAAATAATGGCAAATGATTAATTTTTGGACTTAGCGTTAAATATTAAGCTAATAATTTTGTGTGGCAGATGCTGCCCAATTTAGTGTTTCCAACATTTTGCTTTGATTTCAGTTATTTAACAGCCACCAGAGTTTGCTTTTGTACGACAAAATTCTTACCAGATTGGAATTCTTCCAATACTTGAAGTGAATCCAAAGTCAAAAGTATTGTCCAAGCATTGTCATACTCTGAAAGAAAAGGGTGAATGATGGAGTTAAACTTCTTGAACTGCAGCTTACAGATCCATATAATCCCACTATGCTGTGGTCTTTGATATCACTCCAATTAATCAGCAAACATGAGTGAAAATTACAAAATTTTTGTTTTTAAGTATGTACCTCTGGATTTGCTTCAATTTTTTTTCAAAGCAGCTAAAAAAAAGGGTGTATCTTACTGGACATGCAGGACTTAACGTCCCAGGGTAAGTTCCTGACTAACGCTTAGTCAGGTAGCAGTGAATTTCAGAGTGCCAAGTTTGAGTGAGAGGAATGGTTAAGGGTTTTCTTGCCAGGCAAGTACTGATTGACCCCCATCCTTAGCAATGGAAAATGTAGGTGGGGTCATATCAAATGTAGTTCTGATGCTCTTTATGATTTCTAAACCTTGCTGACAATCACTATCTATGTTTAGATCTACAAATAAGCACAAGATAAATTTTACAAATATTAAAGTTATCTATTTTAACTGTTGTAACTGTACTTCATTGCAATATTATACATAGAGTAATATGATATCGAGCGAAGACATGAAAGGCTTGCATTTTTTCTCCAATGCCTTTCAAGACTTCAAGACCTCCCAAAAATACTTCTGAAATGGAGTCACTGTTATGACAAAGAAACAATGACAGCCAAAGTTCCACAACCAATATGAAATAAATGATCAGTTCATCAATTTTAGGCATAAATGAGGCCTATTTGGATATACGCCAAATGCTGGCAAATGGGACTAGGTTAAGTTAGGATATCTGGTCGACCTGGATGAGTTGGACCAAAGAGTCTGTTTCCGTGCTATACATCTCTATGACTCTAATAACACAGTGCTAATGCATAGTACTTGTAGAACACAACAAAACATAGAAACATACTCAAACAAAAAATGGAATTAAAATATCCTCTTGAATAACTCAAATTTTTTTTAAAGTCATCAGCTTAAAAATACTAATTCATATTTAATAGAAACTAAAAATCCACGTTCAATTTCAGCCACCTTTCAGTCAATATGAACATACCTTTATCTGTGGCACGTCCATTAATTATATTTTGCTGAATGGCATTCAGATCATTCTGCATTTTCTTAAAGATCATCTCCACGCACTTAGCTTCCTTGCATTTCTTCCAGAATGTGTTTGCTTGTCCAGTCGCTGTTCAAACACATTTGGGAACTCATGTTAACTGCACAGAAAATGTGGCATTGAATTACTTCAGTCCAAGTATGGACTGGCTTCCTGCAAGACACCCTCTTACCAAGAGTCTTCATGACTGCATCTGAAACCTACCCCTAACTCTGAGACATGGACTTGATAGGGGAGAGGCACAAAAAGGTAAAAATAGAGAAAAGTTAGAAGCTAAATTTGAGACAGAAGTTGATCAGCAAAACACATATGTTTTGTGTATTCTGGTCAGCACCCAAATTTTGCACAAATGTGAATCTAATAGAAAGCTCAGAGTTGCTGAAAAGACAACAATTTTATAGCTTCTATAGTTTCATTTGAAATCAGACATCCAAGGAGTTTAATGGATCCATGCTATGTGGTTAACTCCCTCAGGGCAATTAGGAATGCCAGTGCTGGATATGTTTTTGAAAAAAGCCACATCCAGGAACAAACAAAAAGGAAATTAAATTACAAGTGTAGGTAGCTGTTGTTAAAAGTGCAAAGAGCAAAAATAAACCTTCTATTGTCACACCACGTGACTAGATCCAACTCTCCATTTTCCATTATTCCTATGCTGTAATCTTCTCAAAATTCAAACTGCACTTGGTTATAAAAAACGAAAGCAAACGGGACAGAACCTCTACTAACTGTGCTTACCAAAATGTTCACAGAATGCACGAGTGCCTCCTGGACTGAAATGTCTGCAGTAGATTTGTCTTGGAATATAGCACTAGCTAATATGGAATTTAATTAGTTACTAAAGCAAGACGACAACTCCAGTTCAGGGAGGTAATCTGACCACTAGCAGTCAAATAGTTATTTTGCATGTTCTGTAATAATTTCCAAGCAAAGTCTTGAATCCTTTGAACATACAATAATATGAAGATTTGCATGCTGAGTTACAATGAGTTATTCATCCTTTGGTATTAAGAATATCAATGCTTCCAAAATATCCGCATCAATATTTTACTGTGTCCTGTAAGGACTCTGCATTGGGATTAATAGTTTGACTCAAGTAAGTTACATAAAGACCAAGACCTTGCCACATTTAATTACTTTGCTCATAGTCCCTGTCTCATAATCTTCACTTGTCTGGCTGAAAAATCTATTCCAATTTCACCACAGCTTACACTTGTCGACAGACACTAATGTGGCAGAATACAGCCAGGGAATTACCTAATGTAGAAGTTGAAGAAAGTGTACTCAGAAACCACAACATCCTATTGAGGATCTTTACAATACCTGGAGGAAACATTGAAAGTGCAACTTCCTTCCCAGACATTTTTTTCTGTAGTGTCAATTTAGTCATTTTTTTTTCCCAGACATTTATCAGCGTAACTACCACCAGGCAACTAGGACTGAACCTGAACATTAAAATAATAAATGAATAATATTTTGTTGAACACAGAATAGCAGGGGGGCGTCCTTCAAACCACTTGAAAAAACTAGGAACCAAGAAGAGTAATACGATCTCTCGAAGACTGAGTCATTTTTAAAACAAATACTTGATGGCTCACAACATCGATTTCTGCTTGTACATGGGGTGTCATCTGTCATCTGCCTTCGGACTTCTTGCTGTACGTCTACAATTTCCTCTTGGCCTTCTTGCTGTTTAAAAAAAAGCAACTCTAAGCAAGTGAATTACTGGCTCCCCAGCTCCATTTCAAATCTGAAACAGATGTACTGTGCCTAAAATAAGGTAGTAATCAGTACAGTATGGTTGGAATTTGGATTTACGGCTCTTTAAACTCCAGTATTCCAGATTTACCTTGTATCAGATCTGTTGTGTCAAAAACTAAACTAATTCAAATACATAGTCATCATCATATCTTTGCATCGTCTAGCTATCTATTAGCATGTCATTTTGTTAAGCTGTGGTGTCAAACGGAGTCATGATAATTATTAATGGTGAATTAATGTTGTTCAATAGCAGCGAACATCAGAGATAATGAAAAACCCAAGTTCAAATCCCTGATCATCACACTCAGGGATGAATCTCAGTTGGGATCTCAAGCTCTGCACATAACGGAAGGAAATGGAATTTCACCACAAGTTACGTCCCGTTTAGTCTGGCAGAGATGTGGGAGAACACAATTTTAATATGATTATAAAACATTTTAATATAATTACAAAATATTATAATATAATGACAAGATATTTTAATATAATCACAATATTTCAATTTATCAAACATACTTGGTCTAAATTTGTGCTTGCATCGCTGCAGTTTGCATTGTTTGGCTCATTTTCATCTGTAAAAATAAATAACAATCAGCGTGATATTTTTCATATACAGCAGCTAATTCTTTTGACAACAGTTCTAAAGCACTTATTAATAAGATCTCAAAGCAACTGATCTGCTTTTTTCTAAAAAGCTGCTGGATAACCAGCTATGATCACTATAAGTCTCCATGCACTCATCTTGCTGATTTGGGATGGAAAGGAACTCTTTCCAAGACACCACCTCCCATCTCCCCACTTCAGGAATGCAACAAATGTAGTTGTCTTCAGGAAGGGAAATGAGTCATGCTCTAGAAACCACTTTGTGTTGGCTACAGTAGGAAAAATCTTCACATGCATTCTCCTGAATCACCAACTTCCAGTCACTAAGAAAATCCTGCCTGAAGCAGAGTGCGGCTTCAGTCCTTCCAGAGGAATCTCTTACATGGTTTTTGTTACCAGACCCTTGCAGCAAAAGTGTCACAAACAACACCAGGAACCTGACCAACGTATTTAATTTGAATAAATCATGAGGCTCTTTGGACTGTCCTCCAGAGAGATTTGGATGTCTAAGAAACATTATCACATCCTGCAGCTGCTTCATGATGAATAGGAGATCCGAAATAGACACTTTCAAATCCAGACTGATGTCAATCAAGGCTCTATGATAGCCCCATACCATTTACAATCTACTTAATAGTGCTTCAACTTCAGTTGCCTCCCTGCCAAAACTAAACTGACCACCACAGAAAAACATGACCTGCAGTACCCAGATAATTGCGGTGTCATTGCTCACATGACAGCAGATTTGCAAACCATGCTCAATCTTTTCAATTCTGCTCACAAATGTTTCAACATGTCCTAGAATATTGCCAAAACATGTTTCATTTCTGCCCTCTCAAATCTGCCACTTCCCATCTATGTTGAAGGACAGACTCAGGGATCTGTGGAACGGAACCCATACTTTGGCAGCTACCTCTCTCAAAACAGGCACTAGTGACAAGGAGATTCAACACGAGATCAGCTGTGCTTGCTCAGTCTTCTACAACTACACAAATAGATGATTGACAACATCAACCGAAGTCCCAGAGTGAACTACAGTGGTCATCATCACATTCCGGTACTACAGTGAGACCTGGGCTGTCTTTTACAGACACATAAGAGCACAAGAGAAATACCTTCATTACATTCTTAGATTCAATGGAGGACTGCTGAATAAATGTCCTTCTTGAAGCCAACTGTACAAACATTCATGCAAAACGTCTACAAAATGAGCTACAATGAACTGGACATGGTGGAGAAGTGGCTGATAAATATCTTCCCTGACAGGTCCTGCTTTCTCAACTTTCAAATGGTTAGAATTCCAGAGGAAGGCAAAGAAAACAATACAAGAACACCTTGAAGCTCTCCTGGAAGTGAAGCACCATTGGCATTAATGATTGGGAGGAGCTCGCTGCCAATCATTCAGAATGGCGACAACTTGTCCATCAAGCTGCACCATCATGCTCCAAGTCCAAAGCACTAATGATGAGCCAGAGTGGTGTCAGAGAAGGAATAATAAGGGAGCATATCCTGCATTCTGGATCACATTACCTTGCAGGACATCTTGCCCCATGTGCATAAATATTTGTGGGTTGAGAATTGGCCAGTTCAGTCACATGAAAACAAATTACCCGGCGCTAAGGAGACATCATTTTCAAGTTGAGGGACAGCCAATGGCTGACAATGATAAACACCAAAGATTAAAAGTAGGGGAAACTTGTTCAGACATTTCCTTCATTATTTCACCTCTTAATTTTCTTGACATATGCTCGAATGGTTAAGGAAAACAAATGGAAATGAATATTGTCATCAGTGAAGTTTTATCCTGGTACTATTAGAAATGCTTTAATATAACAAGAGATAGTAAGAACTGCCAATGCTGGAGTCCGAGATAACACAGTGTGGAGCTGGAGGAACACAGCAGGCCAGGCAGCATCAGAGGAGCAGGAAAGCTGATTTTTTGGGTCGGGACCCTTCTTCAGAAATGGGGGAGGGGTAGGGTGCTCTGAAATAAATAGAGAGGAGGAGGTTGGAGGAGGTTGTAAGATTCCAGCTATTGTGAAAGATTGGGCAGTTTGGATTTTTTTTTAAAAATCTCTTTGCAGAGGTATACAGATCAAGATCTTTAAGTCCATGAATGAGTTAGGCAGCGTAGATGTAGTAAGAATATTTCTATTTGCGAGAGAATCCAAAATAAATAACGAGCAGTTCCTAATAAATTCAGTGTGGAATTCAGGAGAAATTACTCTGCTCAGACTGCGAAACTTGCAAACACATGGTGATTGAGGCAAAAAGCTCCAATCCTTTCAAAAGAAAGTTAGACAAAAATGCATCAGAAAAGCAAAGAAAAAGATATGCTAAAAGGATGGGAATGGAATGGGAAGTGGAATGTGTCAAGCATAAACATGAGAATGGACTAGCTGGACTGACTGGCCATGTCAGAGATAGTAAAAACTGCTGATGCTGGAGTCTGAGAGTGGAGCTGGAGGAACACAGCAGGCCAGGCAGCATCAGAGGAGCAGGAAAGCTGGCGTTTCAGGTTGGGCACCATCTTCAGAAGAAGGGTTCCGACCCGAAACGTCTGCTTTCCTGCTCCTCTGATGGTACCTGGCCTTCTGTGTTCCTGACTGGCCATGTAGCTATTTTAATCATCCCTCTCAGACATGCTGTGACAGGGGCCAGGTAGAGTTTGAACTTGGATCATCTGGCTTAGAGGAAGGCGTAAGACCACAACTGACTGCTCGTGTAATCTAACAAGGCAAAGGATCTGCCACACCATTTGTAACCAAATAAGTTCTGAAGTTTAAGTTCTGAAGAAAGTCACAGGACCTGAAATACTAACTCTTATTTCTCTCCTCAGAAGCTGCCAGACCTGCTGAGCTTCTCCAGCAATTTCCACTTTAGATTCGTAACCAAATGCTTAATTGTCATGATGCTCTGAAACCTATATTAAGGACGTGTTTGAATTTACTGTTTGCATTTCCACTCAGCTAATTAAGTACACAATAAATTGACTGACCTGAGATGGCACGAGAATCAAGGTGTACGTTCCTGGTACTATTGCTCTAAATGAAAAACAACGTTTCTTTAAAGTGAGCAGAAAAATAAATATGCGCTATTACCTTAAAACAAAACCTACTTAATTACACTACACTGATGTTTAATTAAAATTTAAACATCTACTTAATGACTGACCGGTAACCAAAGGACACCGATTTAACAGTCTCCTTATTCATCATGACAATTCTGTGACTTAAGGCTGTGATGAACTCAAGAGAGAATTATATCCATGTCGCAAATTATGATGAACTGGAATGTGTTGCCTGAAAGGGTGGTCATGGGGTAATTAAAAAAGGAATCATTTTCAGGGCTACAGGAAAAGAACAGGGAATGGACAAATTAAGTGATTCTTTTAAACGACCTTGCATAGAGAGGATTAGTTGACTATCTTGTTCCTGTGCTGCAGCACTCTAATTCATAGAACTCAAATAAGCACATTTAGAACCACAATGCAATTGGAGAAAATCATCTTACACACTCATTTCAAAGGAAGCAACTAGCCTGAAAGAGTGGAAGTAGCAACCTGAGATACATTGCTTGTTAGCTCAGTTGGCTGGACAGCTGGTGAGTGGTGCCAACAGTGTGGGTTCAATTTCCGTACCTGAGGCTAATGGTCACCACGATGGACCCACTTTCTCAACCTCACCCCTATGCTGACCCTCAGGTTAATTTATTTCGAAAGAGCTAGTAGCCCTATAGTCTTCTGGGATTATGGTGACTTTACCTTTTAGTTATATTGCTGTAGTTGCCAGCAGATCTAAGTTTTGCATGACTCACAGAATCTTCAGTTAGATAGTGGATCTTCTAGAGTGTGAGAAGTTCAGACCAACTTCATTTGGGCCAGGTCAGTCAGTCAACCTGTCAGCAGGCACTTTTTCACACAAAGGTCCATGAAACTCAGGAAATTCCTCCCATTAAAAAAACACCTTTTGGGGGCAGGCCAGTTGAGTATTACAAAATTTTATTCTTAGGCATAATTATTAGGGGATCATGAACCATGAGGGTAAACAAAGTTGAAATACTGATCTAACAATGATTGAACTGAACAACAGAACAGCCTTGTAGCCAAAAGGACCGAATGGGTGACTCCTGTTCCCAATTTAATTCTTCAGCTCAATAGGTAGATGTACTACTTACACAGAAGATTCAATCAGAAGTGCTTGCCACTAAATAGTTCAACAATGAAAATCCACAATTGAAACGCTTCTCGGTGAGAATTCTGGATCAAACTACCCTTGTTTTGTCAAGGTCAATTGTTCAATTCACTGTGGATGCCGTGTTAGTCACTATTTGGTCAATCCCTGAAGCAACGATACACTTCTGACACGAATTTTGTTTCTTTCTCAATCGTATTCCAACGCACCTCATTCAACTGAGTTCCACCTTGACCACTCTGAAGACCAACTTCACTGAACAAGGAGGGTGAGCCCTCTGTTCCACAGGGAAGAGAAAACATGGTTAAAAAATGAACAGCATACAAATAAGCTCAAGAACTTTAGTATGTCATGGGAAAATTGCACAATCACTAAAAAGCTAATTACCCCTCAGAAAAGTATAGAAAACTAAAAATGAAAAAAAAGGGACAGTTTTAATGCCCAACAAGTTGATAGCCTTGGCACAGTAGCAGCCATCTGAAGTACTATGGGAGCCTTGTAGTGTTGGATCGATCATCCTTTGGCTGAAACAATTTTCATTTGCCTCCTAAGGTAGACATGGTAGCATTTCATGAGAAACAGGTAAGTTTTCTCAAAGTCTGGGGAATTTATCAACATTAACAAAAGAAGATCTGGCCTTTGATCTTTCCTGATAGTATTGTTGTTTGTGGGAGTTTGCTGTGCGTAAATCAGGTGCCACATTTATGCTATTCTCCACGCTGAGAACAGTTCTGCTCACGTCATAAGTACATGATCAGCATTGAAGCAATTTGTTTATTCTAAAGTCCTGACATTTCAGGCCAAGTCAATAGTTAGCAATCAAAATGACCAGTGTAGCAGAATTGTTGATATATGTTTAAAAAGCAGAAACACAGGAACATGGAAATGGAAATTTCATGGAAGTAGCAGAACAAAGGCTCAATTGTTGTGGACTGGATCAAGTTGACTTAACGCAAAGGTCATAAGGTTAGCTGCCAATTTAAATGTTCCCGCCATCCAGGATTGCTTTTGTAACTGGAAATTAGGAAACATACATTATTCAAACAGTGGCAGAGTGCACCTGGATGGAGCCTATAAATCTGGTGAAAAGTGGTCAATGCTGTTTGTGGGTACAAATGAACAAAATCTATCGCCTAGAACTATCCATTGGTACCTGACAACAAATACACTGATCATCTCACGCAATGGCCTGTACTGTTGGTAAAAGCAAACATCTCTATTCCTGATAATCAAAATGAAAGTTCTAACACAATTTATTAAATATATTAAATAAGCAACTACCGGCGACCTAAATGAACAAAAAGGTCCACACTCAAACTAAAAGGTTGGCTTTCAGCCTCCATCGCAAGTTGCCACAGCAACCTGCAACATTTGATCATTTGACTTGCATTTCACCAGATCTTAGTTGAATTACTACATGGCAGATCTAAAGCAGTTGACGCCTGTCCATCCTTTGAAGAAGAAAATAACAGTCAACAAAACTAAATTTCTACTCCTTGAACTTTCTAGCCAGATGAACAGATTTTCTTCAAGGATATATGGAAAGAGGCAGCATCAAAACTCAACAGCAGCCTCATTGTTGAGGTTGAACAATACGATACAAAATCTTTAGAGTGGACTCTTCCAAATGGCGCTGTTGCGGAAAGTAATATACAAAAATAACTGGCAATTAAACTCAAGTCTTTTATAACATATTGTACATGGATACGGGCATTGCTGGAAAAACCAGCATTTATTATCCCTAAGGCAGTAGTGATGGGTCATCTTTCCGAATCTCTGTAGTACACACTCTGTAGGTAGACCCATAGCGCTGATAGAAAGGGAATTCCAGGATTTTGACCCAGCAATAATGAAGGGCCGGTGAGATATTTCCAAATTGGCATGGCATGTGACTTGGTGGGAACTTGCTATTGGTGGTGTTCCCATATCTCTGCTGCCCTTGTCCTTCTAGATCATAGAAATTGTGTGTTTCGAATGTGCTGTCAAAGGACTCTGGGTACATTCCTGCAGTATAGCTTTTAAACTTATTATTTTAAATTATGACCTTTGAGATTCATTCAGTCCATGAATAGCTGTATACTGTACATAATATTAACATTTTATGTTAGTTTTCATTTAAGTCATAACAGGTAAACATACCATTTGAAGGGTCAGTCTCATTTTCTGCAACAGTATCGGACTGAGAGCATCTCTGAAAAGAAAATACAAAAGTCGATGGGACAAACAAAGTACAAAACGCAGTAATGAATCACATCCTGGTGTTAAATCCAGACTGTTACATATGTAAATCAATCTATTGTTTACCTTTAGCTGAATCATTCAACGAAGGTTTTACTTAGAGATAAAAGGTACTGCAGATGCTGGAGAATCCGAGATAACAAGCATGGGGCTGGATGAACACAGCAGGCCAAGCGGCATCACAGGAGCAGGAAATCTTAACGTTTCGGGCCTAGACCCTTCATCAGAAATGGGGGCGGGGAAGAGGGTTCTGAAATAAATAGGGAGAGAGGGGGAAGCGGATAGAAGATGGATAGAGGAGAGGATAGGTGGAGAGGAGGCAGACAAGTCAAAGAGGCAGGGATGGAGCCAGTAAAGGTGAGTGTAGGTGGGGAGGTAGGGAGGAGATAGGTCAGTCCTATCTCCTCCCTACGGAGGATGGACAGGTCAAGGGGGCAGGATGAGGTGAGTAGATAGGAGATGGGGGTGGGGCTTCAGGTGGGAGGAGGGGATAGGTGAGAGGAAAAACAGGCTAGGGAGGCGGGGACAAGCTGGGCTGGTTTTGGGATGCGGTTGGGGGAGGGGAGATTTTGAAGCTTGTGAAATCCACATTGATACCATTGGGCTGCAGGGTTCCCAGGCTGAATATGATTTGCTGTTCCTGCAACCTTTGGGTGGCATCACTGTGGCATTGCAGGAGGCCCAGGATGGACATGTCGCCTGAGGAATGGGAGGGGGAGTTGAAATGGTTCGCGACTGGGAGGTGCAGTTGTTTGTTGCGAACTGAGCGCAGGTGTTCTGCAAAGCGGTCCCCAAGCCTCCGCTTGGTTTCCCCAATGTAGAGGGAGCCACACCGGTACAGCGGATGCAGTATACCACATTGGCAGATGTGCAGGTGACATCTGCCTGATGTGGAAAGTCTTCTTGGGGCCTGGGATTGGGGTGAGGGAGGAGGTGTGGGGGCAGGTGTAGCACTTCCTGCGGTTGCAGGGAAAAGTGCCGGGTGTGGTGGGGCTGGAGGGGAGTGTGGAGCGGACAAGGGAGTCGCGGAGGGAGTGGTCGCTCCGGAAAGCAGATAAGGGTGGGGAGGGAAAAATGTCTTCGGTGGTGGGGTCAGATTGCAGATGGCGGAAGTGTCGGAGGATGATGCGTTGGATCCGGAGGTTGGTGGGGTGGTACTTGAGGACGAGGGGGATTCTTTTTTGGTTATTATTGTGGGGACGGGGTGTGAGGGATGAGTTACTTACTTCAGTTTAATAAATTAAGATTGGTTGTCCTGTGAGCAGAGTTCTTCTCAAGGTGCTAAGAATATGAAGTCACACAAAGAAATTTCTGACTAAACACATATTGCTGGGACAGATTTAATTCAAAAAGAAACAGAGACAGATGCACAGACATGTCAGGGCATTCCTACAATATGTTGACCATAATAACCTGAGTTTTAAGATACTCATGGATAGGGATAACAGCCATCCTTGGGTGAAGGTGTTAAATTGGGGGAAGGCTAACTACAACAATATTAGGCAGGAACTGGAGAATGTTGATTGGAGGTGACTGTTTGAGGGTAAATCTACATCGGACATGTGGGGATATTTCAAACGACAGTTGGTAAGAGTTCAGGAGCAGCATATTCCAGCGAGAATGAAGGATAGGTACGGCAAGTTAGGTGAACTGTGGATGACCGTGGATGTTATGACCTTGGTCAAAAACAAAAAGTAACCATACTTAAGGTCTAGGAGGATGGGAACTGACGAAGCCCTTGAAGTGTATAAGGAAAGAAGGAAAGAACTTAAACAAGAAATTAGAAGCGCTAAAAGAGGAAATGAGAAGTCATTAGCAAACAGGATTAAGGAGAATCCCAAGGCTTTTTATACATGTACAAAAGCAAGAGGGTAACTAGGGAAAGGGTTGGCCCAATCAAGGACTAAGGAGGGAATCGATGTGTGGAACCAGAAGAGTAGGTGAGGTCCTAAAAGTGTCAGTATTCACTAAAGAGAAGGAGTTGATGGAAGATGATCCCAGGGAAGGGAGTGTCGAGTTTCTGAGCCAAGTTGCTATTAAAAAGGAGGTGTTGTGAGTCTTAAAAAGTATTAACATAGATAAGTCCCTGGGTCCTGATTGGATCTATCCCAGAATATTGAGGGAGGCAAGAGAACAAATTGCTGGAGCATTGACAGATATCTTTGTATCCTCTTTGGCCACAGGAGAGATCCCAGAGGACTGGAGAACAGCCAATAGAGTCCCATTGTTTCAGAAGGGCAGCTGGGATAATCCTGGCCTGTGAGTCTCATGTCGGTGGTAGGGAAATTATTGGAAAAGATTCTCAGGGACAAGCCCTACATGCATTTAGAAGCAAATGGACTTATGAACGACACAGAGCATGGTTCTGTGTGGGGGAGGTCATGCCTGATTAACTTGTTCAAGTTTTTTGAGGAGGTAACAAAGATGATTGATGAGGGAAAAATGGTTGGTGTTCTCTACATGGACTTCAGTAAAGCCTTTGACAAGGTCCCTAATAGCAGACTGGTACAAAAGGTGAAGTAGCAAGGTATCAGGGTGAGCTAGCAAGATGATTATAGAACTGGTTTAGTCATAGGAGACAGAGGATAGTGGTGGAAGGATGTTTTTCAGTGTGGACAGTTGTGACTAATGGTGTTTCACAGGGATCAGTCCTGGGACCTCTGCTGTTCGTGACCTACATAAATGATTTGGAGGAAAATGTAGCTGGTCTAATTAGTAAGTTTGCAGATGATACAAAGATTGGTGGAGTTGCGGATAGTGAAGAGGATTGTCAGAGGATACAGCAGCATACAGATCAGTGGGAGGCGCGGGCAGTAAAATGGCAGATGGAATTTAATCCAGACAAATGTGAGATGATGCATTTTGGAAGGTCAAGTACAGCTGGAAATATACAGTGAATGACAGAACCCTTATAAGTATTGATATGCAGAAGGATCTGGATGTGTAGGTCCACAGATCACTGAAGGTGGCAACGTGGGTAGATAAGGTAGTGAAAAAGGCTTATGGCATGCTTGCCTTCATTGGAAGGGACACTGAGTATAAGGATAGACAAGTTATGCTGCAGCTTAGTTAGGGCGCATTTGGAATATTACGTACAGTTCTGATTACCACACTTCCAGAAGGATGTGGATGCTTTGGAGAGGGTACTGAAAAGGTTTACCAGGATGTTGCCTGGTATGGGGGATTTTAGCTATGAAGAAAGCTTGGATAGACTGGATTTGTTTTTGCTGGAACGCAGGAGGTTGAGGGGCGACCTGATAGATGTTTGTAAGTTTGTGAATGGCATGGATAGTGTGGAAAGTATGAAGTTTCTTCCCAGGGTGGAGTGGGTGGTCAATTACTAGGGTACACAGGTTCAAGGTGCGAGGTGAGAAGTTTACAAGAGATGTGCAAGGTAAGTTTTTCACACAAAGGGTGGTGAGTGCCTGGAACGTGCTGCCAGAGGAGATGGTGGAAGCAGGCACAATAGTAGCATTCAAGAAGCACCTAGATGAATACATAAATAGGAAGGGAATAGAGGGATATGAATCCTGTAAAGGAAGATAATGTTAGTATGGAGGGCAAAATGTGTCATTGCAAGCTTGGAGGGCCGAAGGGCCTGTTCCTGTGCTGTATTGCTCTTTGTCCTTGATGTGGTAATTTTTCAGACACTTTGTCTACTGAAACTGAACTATATAGGAATGTGTGAATAAACTTGTTCCTGCTCCAAGATACAGCATGTAATTGACATGGACATGGAGACATACCCTCACTTATGGCTGAAGGTATGACATTACTGCATGGGGGTGGTTCTGGGAGTCTAGGGCATGAATAATAACCTAAGTGGATGACCAGAGTAAAGGTACTGTTTTATGTGAGGGGCAGGCTCAGGAAGGTGAATATAGTTACAATCCTCAGGGAAATTGTTACTACAGTCAGAAAAGTGGCCTAGTCGGCCATTCCAAAGGCATGTCTGGAGATATGTCAAAGGACTCACCACTTGAAATAGACACTAGCTCACAGAATTCACAAACAACCAGTATCATTTTAAAAATGTACTAATGCTTAGAGATTTAATAAAGGCATTTAACACTGCCACACACCATTGATATTGGCTAAACAGAAGGGTCTTACATGAGGACAAATGTGGCAACGCCACACCAGCAACATCTCAAAATTATCCAAAAGATGAACAGTCATTTTATTTTGTGATACTAGTGAAGAGTTTTTTAAAAATGTCAGTTAAGACTCGATCATTGCTAGCCTGGAAGTTTCACAATCCCCATCATTTGTTTGAGTGATGTGAGCAAACTCAAAAATCAAACTATTTGACACTACTTAAGATAAAAGTTTGCACAGTGACATTACCTCCTTGTCCTGCATTTGAACATCATTTTCAAGCTTCCTTTGTTTTGTTTCATTTTCTGTGTGAAGTTAATGCAAATAGCGACTGTGAGCCGATTTATTTCTTGAAGAATTTGGTTTTATCAAAATCATTTTATTCAAAATATTTGGCTTCCACATATCTAATCAAATTATCAAATTCACTTCATTGAATTATATTTAAACTAATTTTTTCAAACAGAACATTTCACCTAACATTAACCAGAATCAGTATACAAGAGTACTTTAAGGAAATTATATTCAACCAACAGCTTTTTGTGACTGCAGGATGAAGATTACAGTTAATAGACACTAATGACCAGAGTTATGTTTATCTTGTTTTGGTTGGGGTGAGTACTGACAGTAGCTCACTGTAACCAAACAAAGACACAAACAATTTGAACCCTAAGTTAGTGCTATGAAGAAACAAAAGAAAATTGAAACAATTAAAATGTTTTGTAGATGTAGAGGGAACCTAAGTGATATTTCACATTCTATGTAATGGAAAGGCTGTAAGGTCACTTGACACCTCTTGAGATGGTTTTCCTGTCAAACTGTGAATCACCCGGGACACAAGTTCAATGTTCAGGTTACAAGCAACGGCCAATGGGGGAACCAGCACATTTTTGGTGATGATGGTGAAAGAATCATAAGGAACAAGAGTTGCTTACAGGTGGAGAATTCAAAGAAGTCAAAGAATTCCTCTGTTTCCTTTCTGTATGCATGAGGAAAGCAATGGGATGCCACCTCATTTTGTTTTTCAAAAATTTACTTTATTCATAAATATAATTTAAAAACAGCTTTCAAGTCAGACATTAAAAACATTATTTCTAAAAATATTACATTTCTCACTTGAGCATTGCACTCTCAGCCCAGTCACCATCTACAAGGCACTAATTAGGACTGTGATAGAATGCTTCTCACTTGCCTGGATGAGTGCAGCTCCAACAGCACTCAAGAAGCTTCAGTCCTGCGGTCTCCAACAAATAGATATCAATTAACTGGTTGATCACTGAGTCTCTGATAGTTGATCTCACTTCCCTCCCATGTTCCTTCATTGCTCACACATCAATTGTCATGCCATTGCATGAGTTTCACTTTCAGAAGCCGAGAGGCTAGAGGAAAGTATATGCTCTTGACTGGCAATGCCAGCTTGTAGTATTGTATTTTAGTGTGGTCAAAATGGACTCTCATTGATCAAGTAAGTTTTGTGGTGGCACTGAACACAAATCAATAAGCAATCTACTCGGAACTGATATGTAAAGCTAGTATATCATAGTACCAGAAACATAGGAGACTATTCAGCCCATCACTCCATGCAGACTCTCTGAAAGAGTAACTCAGCACATCCAGCTCCTCTGCACACTCTCTGTATTTATCTTCTCTTCAGCAATTATTTTTCTTCAGTTGCTTATCAAATAGGCTCATGCAGGATGAAGAATAGTTGTTGCCAAACCCCATACACAGTATCTAAGTGATGCAAGCTGACCAGGGCTACCCAGAAACAAATCATGATCATAGATGTGACCTTCTGTGCCTCCACACTTGAAAGCAGCCAGCAATCCTCTGTATGTTCCAGAGGTGCTTATCAACAGACCTACTGACAGTGTGAACAAGAGAGATGACACAAACTACAACATGAAGCAGTAATGATCAATGAAGAGCCTGGACTGTCTGACAAGAAACCAAAATGGTATAACTTCCATGCAAAATGGGAAAATTGATGTCTGTTTGTAACTGTAAAAGATATGAGATAGTTAAGTTGAGGGAAAGTCCTGCAAACATTTTTAGATCTGATATCTGAAATTGTCACATCTCTTAAATCAAAAAGTGAAGTGTGCAGTGAGCTGTCAGGCAATGGATGGTTACTCAACTTGGGGCTCCTTACAAACATTAATTCAAAACTAAGCAAGCCGAACTATAGACTGCAATGAAAGGACAGCAACTTAACACATAGGCGCACTGCTGTAAACACATTCAAGCTGAAACTTGGTCTGAGATCCTCGCAATTAAAAGATAAAGTGCTGCAAAACTTCTTGAGTCTGAAAAAAATACTAGAATAAAAACCAAAGACGGACAAAAACAGTTCCACCCAGAAAATGCCTATGCTTGCCTGAGGAAGTTAGCAGAGGAATTCAGCAAGCCATTTCATGTATTCAGTGTAATGAAACAAATCATGTTTGTCTTAAATCTATTCCTTCAAGTAGACATCGATGAGTTGGCTACTAGATTCCATCAATTGTTTGCTTACAAAACCGTGAGGTTGATATGGAAATAAATTACAACACAAAATGATATTGAGCTCAAAGTGAGCAATTTTTGGTAACTCATAAATAGAGAACAATACCCACTTCTACTTTCCTGTGTTTTTAAAGTGAAAGCTTACTTTGACTTCTCATACTTCTGTAAGACAGCATCCAAAATGAAGATAATCAAGTCCATGTATCACACCCGCCTCAAGTCTACCCATTGGATAAGCTGTATATGACTAGCAGACTCAAACTACGACTCAGACTTTGAGGCACTGGGTATTATAGGTCACACGGACTTGATGAGTCAAGGACAAACTGAATAATTACATAGCCTTGGATTTCTAATTTATACGGGACTAAAATTAATCTGTTTATTCTATAATTTCTTCAAGGTAAATCCTGGGTTACACTTAAATTCAAAAAGCAGTCTCGCGCTTAAAAAGGTTGAAGGCCACTGCTTTACAAAGCCATAAAAAAGCAAATCAAGTACTAGGCTTTACTTTCAATTAATGTGCACAGTTATTCAATGGTGGTTTGACCACATTTACAGTGAGGCATGCAGTTCCATTTGCAATATTACAATAAGTTTGTGGAGCCACCAGAGAAAGTGCAGAGTACAGGTAAGATTTGACAAGCGGGGCCTCTTGTCTCTTAAAAAGGGAAGGCAGAAGACTGACAGAAATATTTAGAGTTATGTAAGGCCTTCATAAGAATGGAAGCGTTTCTTCTTGTGGGAAGAGCTCAATCAGAAACCATTAACAGCAAAGAACAGTCACCAAACTATCCAACAGAGAATTCTAAGGAAACTTCTGTCCTCAAAGAGTGGCAAAAATGTGGAGCTTCTAATCTTGACCCCAATCCATCAGCATTCCTGATGCCAGGGGTCTTAATTAGACATTGATTGCCTGATAACGAAGGATTCTCCTCACCACAAGGCTGCAGGAAAACCAGACTGGGTATGTTGAGTGGCCTTTGGGAAGCCTGGGAGAACTGTGCAGGTCCCATGAAATCCCTGAGCAATCACAAATTCTTGTGGGCCCAAGGTTAATTGCAATACACTGCCTGAGAGAGTGGTGCAGGCAGATACTCTCACAAGATACAAAGCGTCCACATGAGCAATTAAAATGCCAGGGCTTAGCAAACCATGGACCAAGTGCAGGTACATGGCACTTGTACAGTTTGGTGTTTGTTGGTTGGCATAGATATGGTGAGCCGAAAGAACTGTTTCTATGCTGTATCATTCAACAGCTCTCAAGTGGCTCATTAGTTATCCCATTTGGCATCCTGCTGCAAATGGTGGCACTTCCAAGCTTTTTCCCAGCCACCAATTTGATTGGGGACAGTTTTCCTAATAAGGCGATTCTGCTGATCTTGGCTGATTCTCCTGACCCCCATTAAACCCACTTCATCAGGCTCACTTCAATTTCACCCATTATCTCTGACAACTCAGTTGCTTCAATTAAGAGCAACCCCACATTTCTGGTCAGGTAGAAAACTTCTTTTAACAGTTTGGGAACTAGGTGTATTTTAGCCTCTGTATCTATATTCAGGATGAAAGTGCATTAAAACAAGCTACATTACCATTGTTACTTTGCATAATGGAAGCAGATACTAAATACAGAACAAGAAAGTACAGGACTGATAAAAGACCCTCGCAATTCATAGACTATCACACAAAGTAGGTTACAATGCAAAGGAGATGTCAGCAAACAAAAGCCTTCATGTACAATATATCTTACCGGTTAGTTAGTGATGAAATGTTCATGAGGCATTATTACAGGTGATTTGGTATCAGTTTCTGCTTTGGGGAACTGCCAATGGTCATGAGATTTAAATGACACGTTACCAACAGAGAATCCAGAAGTTCCCTTTGAAATCACTTGGATAAATATGGGATACCCTTTGGGTCTTACTGGATGCATTAATTATCTAACATGCAGTTTTGGCAAACAATAAATGTGCAATAATAAATGTATAACAACTTAATACTTTCAAGAATCGACTAAATTTAGGTATTTACCACTCACTGTGGGGGCAGAGATCAATTTACCAGTAAATGTCAAACATGTCGGCCATAGTCCAATAAATATTCAACTGTTCAGTACGAACAAATCGTGTGATTCCACTAATGTTAACCAATCGTGGATAGTTCAAGAAGGCCACCATCTTCTCAAGAACAATTAAATAAGCAATACTTACTGGTCTAGCCAATGCACCCATATACTATGAACAAATAAGAATTTTTGTGTTGTCCCTTCTTGTATGAGCAATAAGTATACCCAAAAAAAAATCAAAACTTAATACAAAAAAAATTACTCACGAGATTTAACGGGAGTTTTTATATAGAAGTCAGCAAATATTGGCAAGTCATCATTTTCATCTGTGTCAGAACTGAGTACCCTAAGTACGAAAGTATTTTTTAACATTAGTGCAATGTACAGGAATAACGTTAGGGTAAATTTTAATCTGGTGTGACAGTAAAAATAGAAAATAACGGACAGAATCATATCAGCCTCACAGTGGTGGCTTTGGAGACATGGCCAAGTCTATATTTGAACAAAGATGGTAAGAACTGCCGATGCTGGAGGAACACAGCAGGCCAGGTAGCATCAGAGGAGCACGAAAACTGACGTTGCGGGTCGGGACCCTTCTTCAGAGAGAGGGGAGGGGAAGGGGGCTCTGAAATAAATAGAGAGGGGGGCACGGTGATAGCAGGTAGATAGTGGAGCGGATAGGTGGGATTTGAAGATGGACAGGTCAGTGAGACGGGATGAAGCTAGTAAAGGTGAGTGTAGGTATGTACTGGTGAGGATTGGTCAGTGAGGTGGGAGGAGCGGATAGGTGGGAGAGAAGACGGACAGGTCAATAAGGCAGGGATGAGACGGGTTGCTGGTCTTGGGATGAGGTCGGGGGTGGGGAGATTTTGAAACTAGTAAAGTCCACATTGAGTACATTGGGTTATAGGCTTCCAAGGTGGAATATGAGGTGCTGTTCCTTCAGTTTCTGGGTGGCATCATTATGACACTGGAGGAGGCTCAGGATTAACATGTCATCCAGGGAGTGAGAGGGGGAGCTGAAGTGGTCTGCGACTGGGAGGTGTTGTCATTTGTCGCGAACCGAGCACAGGTGTTCCACAAAGCAGTCTCCGAGCCTCCGACTGGTCTCCCCGATGTAGAGGAGGCCACATCGGGAACAGCGGATACAATAGACCATATTAGCCGATGTGCAGGTGAACATCTTTTGCTGTTCCACCTTCAACAAAATAAAATGTCCCAAGGCACTGCAGAAATATCGCGAAACCAAAAACATAGGGAGACAAGTAAGGAGGTCAAATAACTAGAAGTTCAGGCAAAGAGGAAAGATTTTAATGAGTATCTTAGAAGAGAGAAAGTAGTTAGAGAGGTTTAGTCCCAGTGCTCAGGATCTAGGCAACTCATGACATGGCCACCAATGGTGGAATAACGAAAATTGAGGGTGCAGATGCAGGTATCTCAGAGAAGTTTGGGCTAGAAGAGATGGAGTTATTGATGGATTTGAAAACAAGGATTCAAATTTCAAAATCAAGACATTGCTTGAGCGGACATCTAGGTCAGCAAGCATAGGATGGACGATGAACAAATCTTAGTGCATGAATAGAAATGAACAGCAAGTTTTGCATAACCTTGGATTGATGGAGGGTAGATTTTGGGAGTCCAGACAGGAGTACATTGGAATGCTATAGTCTAGGGGCACGAAGAGGGTTTCAGCTGCATATGTTCTGAGGCAGACAACACCAAGCAGTTAAGAGTTGATAGGACTTAGTGATGGTGTGAACATGAAGTCAGAAGTTCACCTCAGGGTCCAATGTGGAAGGCTGGTATTATAATTTGACACAGAGTGTTGGGAGAGTGTTGCCATCTTCCTAGTCTAAAGGGTTGTTCAGTCATTTGTTGGGGATGACTGAGCATAAGCCTCAGCAAGGGAGACACTTATCTGAGATAATGAGATTTAAGATCTGAGTTAATTCGCTTTTGACAAGCCAAGGGAGAAGCTATATACTTCTTGTAAACCTCCGCTGGATCCCCTCCCATGCCAGCACATCCTTCCTTAGATATGGGGCCTAAAACTGCTCACAATATTCCAAATACGGTCCGATCAGAGCTTTATTCAGCCTCAGCAGTACATAAATGCTCTCATATACTAGCCTTCTTGAAATGAATGCTAATACTGCATTTGCCTTCCTCACTGCCAACTGAACCCTGTATGTTAACTTGAAGAGAATTCTGCACTAGGACTCCCAAGTCCCTTTGTGCTTCAGATTTCTGAAGCCTATTCCCATTTAGAAAATAGTGTCTGCCTCCATTCTTCCAAAGTACATAACCTCACATGTTGCCACATTCTATTCCATCCGCCACTTCTTTCTACCACTCTCCTGGATTGTCCAAGTATTTCAGCATCCTCCTCACTTCCTCAACCGTACCTGCCCCTCCACCTATAGCATCTACTAATTTAATAGAGAGGATAAATCAAGACTCAATTCTCCACTGTGACAGTAGCAATGCACACAAACGTTTTTGCCTGGTCTCAAACCAGGGCCTGTTCAGTTGTAAAGCTAGTTGAGAACCATTACACTACAGAAATAGGACGCCATGTGTTAGTGGTGGCAGGTATTGAAAAGAATGGCTAAAGACAGCAAGCTTCCTTTCCCAAAAAGACATCAGTGAATCAGTTGGGATTTTACAACAATCCAACAGCTTTAAAAAGGGTATCCACTCGAAAGGAATTATACTTAAGCCATATAGGGGTACACCAAGTACGATGCAAAGAACGTGTTAGCAAATGGAGCCTAAGAAGGACAATACTGCAAGCTGGGGCTAAGTAGCTTCCCTTTTGGCTAGTCAACAGCAAATTAATGCAGATCTTAAAAGATGTGCTTTTAAAAGTATTTTTCTTTGCATAACATCAAATATGTAAAGCAGCCACTAAGGACAATACTTGGCTGTGCTGCAGAAAATGAATCAAACCGTAGGAGTCCAGTACCTCTTCTCCAGATTACTTCACAGCACTGAAGTTAGGACCACAATAAATAGGAACAGGAGTGGGCCATTCAGCCCCTCGAGCCTGCTCCACCATTCAAGAGGATCATGGCTGATCCAACATTCCTCACATCCACTTTCCTGCGTTTTTCATGTAACCTTCGATTCCCCTACTGATCAAGAAATTTTCTATCTCAGCCTTAAATATGGACAAGAACACTGTGTCAATAGCACTCTGTGGCGAGGAGTTCTAAGGACTCATGATGCTGCAAAGGAGGAAATTCGTCCTCATCTCAGTCTTAAATTTGAACCCCTTTATTCTGAGACTTTGCCCTCTGGTCCTAGAATTTTCCATTAGGGGAAACATCTTCTCAGCATTTGCTCTATCAAGTTCCTTAAGAATCCCATACGTTTCAATGAGATCACCGTTCATTCTTCTAAACTCCAATGTGTAGAGTCCCAACCCCTGTTTTGCCTTTGCTGAGAAGAACAATTCATCCATTCTCAGGATCATTCTAGTGAGCCTTCTCTGAACTGCCTCCAATGAAATGATACCTTTCCTTCAATAAGGGAGCCAAAATTGCTTACAGTACTCCAGATGTGGTCTCACATGTGTACAGATGCAGTAAGATGACAGCAGAGTGTGTGGAAGTTTTACAAATATATGAATGCAAAGACCAAGATAAGAACCTCAAAGGGCAGTCTACATGGCCATTTCCTCGATTCGTTTGGTCAAGACCCGAGATGTTAAGTTGAAGACAGTTACAGTTTCTATTACTAAATGACTGGAGCAAGGTATAAGCAGGTTTCTCGCAGAGCTTCACCTATGTCACTCCTAACATTGGGTTTGGAGATCAAGAGCCATGGAGCCCTGGTCAGGATTAATTCAAATGACGTTTCAGTTTCTCATATTCATGCCTTCTCATCTCTTACTCTGAAGCCTTCACAAATGGCAAAACAGAAGTCAGACCATAATGCACAGACAGTGAGGCACACAGCCTGCTGGTTTATGAAGTGGTCCCTATGAGGTGGGAATAATTTTTCTCACAGCCCGCCACGTCATGCCCTCTGGTTACTAAGATTGAAGCTATGAGGAAAATTAAATTAGAGTCAAGGCACTTCACATATTGGCACCAATAGGATGCACTTTGGCAAGAAGCACCAGGCACACACACCAACAATTTTCATTAAAAATCTGCACACTACAATCACTTTGTATGCAGAAGCTGTTTTTAGCATGTTGTCACCCTGACTTACCTATCTCTAATATTCATTACAAACAAACTCACTGATTCCTACAGCTATTTCATCTACATTTTGTCACATCTTGCCTTCTGCAAGAAATCAATTCCATCCTACAGTTTCTCCATCTTTTGTTGCATCTATTTTGACGATGTTGCCTTCCAAATGCATTTCTGGCACGGCTTCCTCTTTCTTCAACCAAGGACCTCCTCTACTGTGCATAAGAGGGCCTCGAACCATGTGTCCGATCTATTTCCAGCCTTCTCCTCTCATCCCTTCCCCCTCCCTCTCACCAAAGGCATCCTTTGTCCTCAGTTTGTATCCTACCAGCCTCCATGTTCGTCCTTTGCCACTTCCACCACCTCTAGTACGATGCCACCATTAAACTTACCTTCCCCTCCCCGACTGGCATTCTGAAAGGACCATTCCCACTGTGACACCTGGTCCACTCTCTAACATCCTTATCACTCTCCCACAGCAGTTGGCTAGATAATCACAGGAGGTGTAACACTTGTTCTTTTACCTCCTCCTTCGTTAATGTCTAAGGCTTTGAACACTCCTTCCACGTGAAGTATAAATTCACTTTTCCTTCTTTCAATTTGGTCTACTGCCATTGCTGCTCTCACTGTAGTGTTCTCTACTCTGAGGAAGCCCACCATACACTGCTTAGTGGAACACCTCCACTCAGTCTGCAAGCATGACCCAGTTGCTTGCCATTTCAATACACCTTTGTCATTTTAATCAACCTGTTCAAACATGGTATGACATAATTCGACAGGGAACTTGATGGGGACAAGATCATTGTGCCACAAGATCCACAGTCATTAGCCCGGGGTCCTAGATTACTGGTCCAGTGACACTACCATTATGCCACTGCCTCCCTCCTGAAACAGCACATACTTTTCTCATCAGGCACTTCACAGTCTTCTGGACTCAACACTAAATTTAACAATTTCATACCATGAACTTTGTCCTCCATTCTGATATGCTACTTTATTTCCTCAATGTCTGTATCTTGTTTACACATTTCTGCTTTCTGCAGAGCTGACCTTCATTCAGACATTAACACCTAACCTATATCTGTGATTTAAGTCTTCTTTACAACCATTACCACTCTCTTTGCGTTAGTTCCAAGGCAAATCTTCAATTTCCCTCTCCCTCAAACCTTCCCTGACCATGTCTCCTGTACCACTTTCTCCTCCTCAACACCAGAAAAGCCATCTTATTTCACCTCCCATCAGTTCCGAAGAAGTGTCATGTCAGGGACTCAAAATGGTAACTCTGTTTCTCAATTCACAGATGCTGCCAGCCCTGCTAAGTTTCTTCAAAACTTGCTGATTTTATGTCGCTCTCCAGCATCTGCAGTAGTTTGTTTTTCTATGAATGTCATTAGCTTGGTTTGGGTTGATGTTCACACACAGCATGAGGGACAACTATGCACTGTGCATAAGTAACATCAATATATGCTGACATTGGAAGGTTCACTAGGGTGATCCCAGGTATTGGGGGGATTATCTTATGAACAAAGGCTTAACAGGTTGAGACTCTACTCACTGCAGTTTAGAAGAATGAGAGGTGAATGATATTGAATGATATAGGATTCCTAAGGAGCTTGACAGGGTAAAGGTTGAGAGGATGTTTCACACATGGGAAAGTCAAAGAGCAGAGGGCATAGTCTCAGAATAAATGGGTGCTAATTTAAGACTGAGAGAAGGAAGAATTTCTTCTCTCAATGAGTTATGAGTCTTTGCAACTCCTAACCACAGAGAACTGTGGTGGCAGGGTCCTTGTGTGTATTTAAAGCTGAGATAGATAGATTCTTGATCACAAGGGGAATCATAGTTACAGGTAAAAGGCAGGAAAGTGGACATGAGGAATGTTGGATCAATTATGATCCTATTGAATGGAGGAATTGGCTCAAGGAACCAATTGGCCCACTCCTGTTACTGTTTCTTATGGTCTTATACATGTGATAATGGGGCGGGGGGGGAGTATGGAAAATGTGCATAATACTGCTATGCAGTAGTCAGTTCTGGAAATCAAGAGAATTCACCTTTCATTTATGATGTAATAACAAAATAATACTTCCATCTAAATGTAACCCTCAATGCTTCCTGAATGAACTGCTTTTATCCTTCTGGAAATGTAACGGAACTGCAGCAAAATGCAGCTATCATCTACACAAGTCTTGAACTAGGTACATTAAATCATTTTAAGTTTGATGGAGGAACATCAGACAGTTTATCATGACATAACATCACTTACCTCTTTCGCGCAGTAGTTGTTCTCCAATTATCATTCTGCTTGTAGAATCGAAAATATAAAAAATTGAAACTAGATAAAGTCATCAAGATCAAGGGTATGAAAGATAAGTAAACTATATTGCTTTATGCATCTTAAATAGAAAATGCTTTATTCACTATCACAATTATCTCATTCAGAATTGTAATTAAAATGACTGGTATTTTTCTTGTTTAATCTTTTTAAATTTACATATTTATAAGAAGTGCAACGTCGGATTACAGAAAGGTACCAAATGGAGACAATGTAAGATCAGAGCTTGCACTAGAGTATACATGACGTGAGCATTGCACAATACAACAGTGAATCTGACAGTAACAGACCACTGTGAAGCTCACTGCAGGTGTCTGAAAGGTCCATGTGCTTAACAGTCAAAGGTAACCGTAATTGTCACCACCACTAGTGGTGTAGAGAGTTGATTGTTACTCGAGACTGTCATGGACCAGACAAGACATACCAGACACAGCCCCTAAGTTAATTCTAAACCTCATCATTTATTACTCCACCGTGGCCATGCTGTTGAGTTTGGATCTTGGTGATTTCCTACAAATACTGCACTATCTACATTCTGTGCTATCTTCACCAGTTCCCGCTGCATAAAAAGACAGTAGGCAATAACAATGACATCTATTATGAGGGAGTGAAAATTACCTGTGCTACTGACTACCTGTTGTTACTTCAAATACTTCATTCAAGTTTATAGCACAGACTGAGGTCACACAGCCCACTGAATCTGCCCTAGCACTTTGCCTGAGTAACTTAAAATAATTTACATTAACCTCACTCTATCCCCATATTACCGTTTCTATGTCTTTAAATACTGATCCAATTTTATCTTAAAGTATACTGTGATTTCTACTTCAACCACTACTCCAAAACACTCTATTTGTTGACATCACTCCATTAATGAATTTCCCCAAACTTACTGTAATCTACCAAAGTATTAATTACTGAACAACTCACAAAGGACAAATGAAGATGTAAATGTTGTATATCTACTTACTGATGGTCCTGGTTGAGATTTCCTGTGATTAGAGGCTGCAGGAAGATTATTCTCAACAGTAACAATGTCATCATCTGTATCACTGCCGGTACTGTTACCTTGTAAGAGTTATAAGGTTAAGGAGAATTCAGTTTAGTTTTAATAATTCAAAGTTGCTATTCAGTAACTTCAATCATCAACAGAATTAAAATGAATATCAAAAAAATTGAAACAACCAACATCACAAGATAACTAATTCTGAGTTGGAAGCAGACCATAGCTTTGAATTATGAATGGATATCAGATTTACTCCCAATGGTAGCACTTTTGCCTGAGTCAGAAAGTTATGGACCCCAGTTCCATTTGAAAGATTTGAATACAAAGCCTAGGCTAGCATTTCAGTGCAGTACTGAGGGACTGCTGCAGCACTGGATGTGTTAGTCCCTCAAATGAGACATTAAAGAATGGTTCTACCTTTCCTCTTAGGTGGATATACAATATCTCATGGTACTATTTGGTGGGCAAGAAAAGCCTTCCCAATGTCATTAACAATATTTATAACTTACCAGTGAAATAAATCATCTGTCGATAGTTACATTTCTGCTTGCGTGACCTCGTACACTAATTGATTGCCACACCTCCCATATTACAGCAGTGACCACATCTGAGGCTGTATACAGTGCTACTGAAACGCAAATTATTTCTTTGCCTGATCAGTAATGAATACTAAAGTACATATTTACCATAGGTTTTAACAAACTATATTAGCTTTTACAGGAGACGAATTGCAATACTACTGCTGGTATACTAAAATCTATTTAAAACATTTGTAAACAGTACGTAAAATGTTTACTTTGTGGTTTAATATTTTTGGGCTGTAATTTTATCCCAGTATACACTGGTTTCATTTACTTTGGTATTTACAGTTTCTTAAAAGCCCCACCGCCTCCCAGCCCCAAGATAACACATATAGTATTTTAAAAAGAATAAAAATACACAGTTATATAGTAACTTTCTTAAAAGGCAAAAAATGAAGCTACTGTCCATCAACTCTTCACACAGTGATCAACACATGTAGAGTAGTGGGGGCCTAATTTATGGAATTAGTTAATAAACTATTAAATGTTGTCATGGGGTGATATATCACACTTTGAAAGTGGTAGGGCAAGCTGATAAAGCTGCTAAAAATTGAATTAGTGGTTTTCTGAGTAAAACAGATGGAATTAGAATGGCATCATAGTTGACATGGAGGGCTGAAGGGGCTGTTCCTGTGCTGTATTGTTCTATACGTTCTATAAGGCAAAGAGTACAAAAGCAAGAATTAGATGTCAAACATTTATACAATTCTGGTTGACACCAGGGGAAGCAGTGCGTAAAATACTGGATGCCCTGCTTGAGGAACTGTTAACACCTTCAAGAGAGTACAGGAGAGATTTCCTGGAATGGTATCAGAAATAAGGGACTTTAGTTACATGGAGAGACTGAAGAAACTGAAATGGATCTCCTCAGCGTAGAGAAGGTCAAGGGAATATTTAATAGAGCTGTTCAAAAAGATAAAGGGTTTTGAAAGAGAAAGCAAGGAGAAACTGTTTTCATGAGTGAGGGCTGGGATTCAAATTGCATAAACTTAAAAAAAGGTAAATTCTGGAGGAGGGGGAGGGGGTCATGGTGAAAATTGGTGTTTCCTGTGCTTGCCAGATCTGGGAACCTGAACAGATCTGGGACTACGTTTCCTGTGTGACATGTTAGCAGTCACGTTGCAGAAGGTTTAAAATAAATCAGTAGGGATATAAGAATAGTAAGTTAATAGGTTAATAAATGAATAGGTGAAGTCAGAATAAATAAACGCTCTAAATCAGGGTTACAGGCATGTACGTGAATGCATGAAGTATAGTGAATAAGATTGGTGAGCTACAAGCTCGAAGTGCCACATGCAGTTGTAATGTTGATATAATAAAGATCTGTCACAAGGAAGGATAGGACTGAGTAGTAAACATTCCTGGATATAGCATGTTCAGGAAAGGTAAGAAAGGAAATAGAGAAAGGGTGACAGTATTGGTTAAAGACAGTACTGCAGTGCTGGAGAAAGACTATGTGTCAGAGGGTTCAAAGTCAGAGTCATTTTGTTGAGAACAAAGGAACAATGGTGCAGTCACATTGCTGTCGAGGGCACCAACTAGTGGTATGGATGTAGAGGAACAATTCTATGAGAAAAATGCAGAGTGATGCAAGCGTTATAAAGTAGTTATAATGGGGAACCATAACTACCTGCACTGAGATAACGGCAGTGCTAAGGGCACAGTTTTTAGGAAAATTTTCTGAAGTTACGTGTCCAGTCCATCAAGAAAAGAGGCACTGCAAGATGCAGTTCTTGGGAATAAATTTAGCTAAATAGATCAAGTGTAATTTAGGGCGCAGTGATCATTCTCTCATAAGGTTTACGATGACAGTGGAAAAGAATACTGAACAACCTGAGTAAGAACAATTATCGAGAGGAAAACTGACTTCAATGGAATAAGAACAGAGCTGGATGAATAATGGAGTCAAAGTTTGGTGGGAAAAAAATTGTTGCTAAACAATGGGTAACCTTCCAAGAAGAGATGGGCTGGGCACAGTAAGGGTATACTCCCTCAAATGGGAAAGGTAGGGTGAAGAAATTCAGAGCTCCCTGAATGATAGAGGGGATAGAAGGTAAGCTGAAGAAAGACTGTACTTACGCCACATGTCATGTAATGAATACAACTGAAAACCAAGTTGATACAGCAGATTCAGAAGGAAGGTAAAAAAGCAAATAAGAGAAGCAAAGAGGGATTATGAAAAGAGACTGAAAACAAACATAAATGGGAAGACAAAAGTCTTCTACAGACACATAAATAGTAAAAAGAAGAGTACGACTGATTAAATAGGAATAAAGGGACTTAGACAGGAAAGCTGAGGTATTAAATGAATACGTTGCATCTGTATTTACTCAGGAAGAAGATGTTACACAGGCTGAGGTGACAGATGAGGAAATTCACTTGAAGGGTTTAAAATTGATGGGGAGGTGGGACCTGACGCAGTATCTAAAGTCATTAAAGCACCAAGATCAGAAAAGATGCATCCAAGGTTACTGAAGGAAGTAAGAGTAGAAATTACATGAACATTGACCATAATTTTTCAGTATTCCTTAGCTTTGAGTGTGATGCTAAAGAACTGAAGAATTGCAAACATTCAACCTTATTCAAAACAGCGTGCAAGAATAAGCCCAGCAATTACAGACCACTCAGTCTAACTTTTGTGGTGGTTCTAGAACCAATAACTTCGGAAAGAAGTAATGGTCACATGGTTAAATGTGGGTCAACCGACGAGAATTAGGATGGACCAAGGAGAAGAACAAATCAAGTTTAAACAACTTGGAGATTTTTTGAAGGGGTAACAAAGAGAGTTGATGAGGGGAATTTAACTTATGAGGTGTTCACAAACTTCCAAAAGGCATTTGAGATAGTGCCACATTACAGACCTGTAATGGAAAGGAGAGAGCATGGAATAAAAGGGACACAACCTACATGGGTATAAAATTGGCTGAGTAAGAGGACACAGAAAGTAGTGGTTAATGGATATTTTCAGGTTGGAGGAAAATGTGTAGCAAGGTTTCTCAATGCTCAATACTGGGACTGTTGCATTTCCTGGTTTATATTAATTATTTAGTCCTTAGCGTGCAGGGAGCAATTTCCAAGCTTGCAGAGGACACAAATTTGGAAGCATTGTAAAGTGTGAGGAGGAGTGTACAGCTTTGCAAGGACATTGAAAAGTCAATGGACAACAGATTGAGGTCAGTGCAGAGAAGTGCAAGGTGATACACTTTGGTAGAAGAACATGGAGCAACTAAATTAATAGTAGCATAAATTAGACAATAACATGAAGGTAGCGTTCTCAAGAGTGTGCAGGAGCAGCAATGTACATCAGTCAAATGGAGACAGCAATTAATATTAACAAAAACAAGGAAGTTACGCTGAACCTGTCTAACAGGCTTTTTAGATGCGAAGCTGGAAAAGCACAGCAGGTCAGACAGCATCCTGGGGGTGCGAAAATCAATGTTTCAGGCCAAAATCCTTTGACAGGACTGGGGGAGGGGAGGGGAGCCCAAAAGGAAATAGGGGGAGGGGATGGGGCTGGGGGGAAAGGTAGGTGTGATGGCGATAGGTGGATGCAGGTAGGGGGTCATTGAGATTGGTCAGGGTTGAAGGGATAGGTGAGTGGGAAGATGGACAGGGACATAGTAAGGACTGCAAATGCTGGAAGCCAGAGTTGATAAAATCATAGAATCATAGAATCTCTAGAGTGTGGAAACGGGCCCCTTCAGCCCAACAAGTCCACACCGAACATTACAGCATCCCACCCAGACCCATCCCCCTATAACCCACCTAATCTACACCTCCCTGAACACTACGGGCAATTTAGTATGGCCAATCCACCTAACCTGCACATCTTTGGACTGTGGGAGGAAACCGGAGCACCCGGAGGAAACCCACACAGACATAGAGAGAACGTGCAAACTCCACACAGACAGTCGCCCGAGGTTGGAATTGAACCCGTGTCCCTGGTGCTGTGAGGCAGCAGTGCTAACCACTGTGCCACCGTGCCGCCCCTGTAATACAGGGGTCATGGTGAAAAACAGGGATGTGGAGCTGGAGAAGCACAGCCAGTCAAACAGCATTGGAGGAGCAGGAAAGTCGATGTTTCGGGTCTGGACCCTGAGGTCAGGTCAGGGAGGTGAGGAGTAAGGGGAGGGCTGAACTTGGGAGGAGGCTTCTGGGGGTGGAGGGATTTTGAACCTGGTAAGGTCAATGTTGAAGCCATTGGGCTGAAAGGTCCCAAGGTGAAACATCAGGTGCTGTTCCTCCAGTTTATGTTTGGTCTCACACTGACAGTGGAGGAGGCCAAGGATGGATATGTCACCAGGGGAGAAGGAGGGGGTATTAAAATGGGTGCAACCAGAAAGTTGGGTTGGTTGGTGAATGCACAGCACAGGTGCTCCTCGAACCAGACCCCGAATCTACATTTGGTCTCCCCGATATACAGAAGACCACATTGGGAGCAATGGATACAATAGATCAAGTTGGATGAAGTGCAGGTGAATCTCTGCGGGATCTGGAGGGACTGTTTCGGGCCTTGAATGGAGGTGACATGGGAGGGCTGGGGGCAGGTATTGCACATCCTGCAGTTGCAGGGAAAGGTATCAGGTGTGGTGGAGGGGTAGGTGGGGAGTGTGGAGTTGACAAGGGAGTCACCGAATGAACGGTCCCTGCGGAAAGTGGCCAGGGGTGGGGAAGAAAATATCTTTTTGGTGGTGGGGTCTGCTTGTAGTTGGCAGAAATGTCAGAGGGTGATGTGTTGGATTCGGAGGTTGGTAGGGTGGTACGTGAGGACTAGGGGGACGCTATCCTTATTGTTGTTGGGGGGAGGGGCTTTGAGGGCAGAAGTGTGGGAAATGGAAGAGATGTGGTTGAGGGCATCCTTAATTACAAAAGCGGAGAAATTCCAGCCCCTAAAGTCAGAGGATATCTGGGACGTCGTGGAGTAAAACACCTCATCCTGGGAGCAGATGTGGCAGAGGTGGAGGAATTGAGAGTATGGGATAGCAGGGCGAAGGGTGAAAGGAGGTGTAGTTGAGGTAGTTGTGGGAGTCAGTGGGTTTGAAATGGATGTCAGTGGTGAGTCGGTTTCCGGAGATGGAGACAGAGAGGTCCAGGAAGCGGATGGATGTGTCAGAAATGGTCCAGGTGAATTTGAGGGTAGGATAGGAGGGGACCAGTTCACAGAGTTATCTGTGCTCTGCACGCACCAACCAACCAGACCTTCTTCCAGTTGCCATCCATTTTACTTCCCTCTCCCACTCCCATGGCGACACATCCATCTTTGGCCTCCTCCACTGTCAGAGTGAGGCCAAACGTAAACTGGATAAACAACACCTGATATTTAGCCTTGGGAGCTTACAGCCCAATGGCCTCAATATAGAACATAGAACATAGAACAATACAGCGCAGAACAGGCCCTTCGGCCCTCGATGTTGCACCAACCTGTGAACTAATCTAAGCCCACCCCCTACACTATCCCATCATCATCCATATGCTTATACAAGGACTGTTTAAATGCCCCTAATGTGCCTGAGTTAACTACATTGGCAGGCAGGGCATTCCACGCCCTTACCACTCTCTGAGTGAAGAACCTGCCTCTGACATCTGTCTTAAATCTATCACCCTTCAATTTGCAGCTACGCCCCCTCGTACTAGCCGACGTCATCATCCTAGGAAAAAGACTCTCACTGTCCACCCTATCTAATCCTCTGATCATTTTGTATGTCTCTATTAAATCCCCTCTTAGCCTTCTTCTCTCCGATGAGAACAGACCCAAGTCCCTCAGCCTTTCCGCATAAGACCTTCGCTCCAGACCAGGCAACACACTGGTGAATCTCCTCTGCACCTTTTCCAATGCTTCCACATCCTTCCTGTAATGGGGCGACCAGAACTGTACGCAATATTCCAAGTGAGGCCGCACTAGTGTTTTGTACAGTTGCAGCATGACATCACGGCTCCGGAACTCAATCCCTCTACCAATGAAACCTAACACACCTTATGCCTTTGTAACAGCACTATCAACCTGAATAATCCATTCCTGACCCTGCTCTATCCACGTCTCCGAAACGGCCACAACATCGAAGTCCCAGGTACCTATCCATGCTGCAAGCTCACCTACCTTATTCCGGGTGGCAACTTTCAGGGATCTATGTACCTGGACACCAAGATCCCTCTGCACATCCACACTACCAAGAATCTTTCCATTGACCCAGTATTCTGCCTTCCTATTCTTCCCAAAGTGAATCACCTCACATTTGTCTGCATTGAACTCCATTTGCCACCTTTCAGCCCAATTCTGAAGTTTATCCAAGTCTCCTGCAACCTGCAACATTCTTCCACACTGTCCACCGCTCCACCGACTTTAGTGTCATCTGCAAACTTACTAACCCATCCACCTGTGCCTGCGTCCAAGTCATTTATAAAAATGACAAACAGCAGTGGTCCCAAAACAGATCCTGTGGCACACCACTAGTAACCGGACTCCAGGCTGAATATTTTCCATCAACCACCACTCTTTGCCTTCTTTCAGAAAGCCAGTTTCTAATCCAAACTGCTAAATCTCCCTCAATCTCATGCCTCTGCATTTTCTCCAATAACCTACCATGTGGAACCTTATCAAAGGCTTTACTGAAGTCCATGTACACCACGTCAACTGCCCTACCCTCATCCACATGCTTGGTCACCTTCTCAAAAAACTCAATGAGGTTTGTGAGACACGACCTGCCCTTGACTAATCCATGTTGACTATCTCCAATCAAATTGTTGCTTGCTAGATGATTATAAATCCTATCTCCTATAATCCTTTCCAAAACTTTTCCTACAACAGATGTAAGGCTCACTGGTCTATAATTACCTGGGTCATCTCTACTGCCCTTCTTGAACAAGGGCACAACATTTGCAATCCTCCAGTCCTCTGGTACTAAACCTGTAGACAATGACGACTCAAAGATCAAGGCCAAAGGCTCCACCATCTCCTCCCTAGCTTCCCAGAGAATCCTCGGAAAAATCCCATCCGGCCCAGGGGATTTATCTACCTTCACACCTTCTAGGATTGATAACACCTCCTCCTTACTAACCTCAATCCTTTCAAGTCTAATAGCCCGTATCTCAGTCTTCTCCTCTACAATATTCTCCTTTTCCTGAGTGAAAACAGATGAGAAATATTTGTTTAGCACCTCTCCGATCTCCACAGGGTCCACACACAACTTCCCACTTCTGTCTTTGACTGGCCCTATTCTTACTCTAGTCATCCTTTTATTCCCCACATACCTACAGAAAGCTTTAGGGTTCTCCTTCATTCTACCTGCTAATGACTGCTCATGTACCCTCCTTGCTCTTCTTAACTCTCTCTTTAAGTCCTTCCTAGCTAATCTGTAATTCTCCATCGCCTCATCTGAACCATCTCGTCTCAATGTCACATAAGCCTCCCTCTTCTGCTTAACAAGAGATACAATTTCTTTTGTAAACCAAGGTTCCCTTACCTTATCACTTCCTCCCTGCCTGACAGGGACATACCTATCAAGGACACGCAATATCTGTTCCTTAAACCAGCTCCGCATTTCGATTGTCCCCATCCCCTGCATTTTGCTACCCCATTCTATCCCTCCTAAGTCTTGCCTAATCGCATTATAATTGCCCTTCCCCCATCTATAACTCTTGCCCAGTGCCATGGTCCTATCCCTTTCCATCGCGAAACTAAACGTAACCTAATTATGGTCACTCTCTCCGAAGTTCTCACCTACCACTAAATTCATTGGTTCATTACCAAGTACCAGATCCAGTGTGGCCTCCCCTCTTGTCGGCCCTTCGACATACTGTGTCAGGAAACCCTCCTGCACACATTGGACAAAAACCGATCCATCCAACGTACTAGAGTTATAGCATTTCCAGTCAATGTTGGGGAAGTTAAAGTCTCCCATAATGACCACCCTGTTCCTTTCACTCCTACCCAGAATCGTTTTGAAGATCCTCTCCTCTACATCCCTGGAACTTTGCGGAGGCCTATAAAAAACTCCCAGCAGTGTGACCTCTCCTCTCCTGTTTCTGACCTCAGCCCATACCACCTCAGTAGATGAGTCCTCGTCAAAAGTTCTTTCAGCCACCGTTATACCGTCCTTGACTAACAAAGCCACACCTCCCCCTCTTTTACCACCTTCCCTGATCTTTATGTACGATCTAAACCCTGGAACCTGCAACATCCATTCCTGACCCTGCTCTATCCACGTCTCCGAAACGGCCACAACATCGAAGTCCCAGGTACCTAAACATGCTGCAAGCTCACCTACCTTATTCCGGATACTCCAGGCGTTGAAGTAGACACACTTCAAACCAGCTTGCTGTCTGCCAGCACACTCCTGTGATGGTGAAATCCCGCCCATGTCCTCCCTACTCTCATCCTCCTGTGTACTGGAACTACACCACAGGTTCCCATGCCCCTGCTGAGCTAGTTTAAATCCACTCGAATAGCACTAACAAATTTCCCACCCAGGATATTAGTACCCCTCTGGTTCAAGTGAAGACCGTCCTGTTTGTAGAGGTCCCACCTTCCCCAGAATGAGCCCCAGTTATCCATATACCTGAAACCCTCCCTCCTGCACCATCCCTGCAGCCACGTGTTCAGCTGATATCTCTCCCTGTTCTTTGCCTCGCTATCACGTGGCACGGGTAACAAATCAGAGATAACAATCTGTTTGTTCTAGCTCTCAGCTTCCACCCTAGATCCCTAAAATCCTGCCTAATATCCCTATCCCTCTTTCTACCTATGTCATTGGTACCTATGTGGACCACGACTTGGGGCTGGTCACCCTCTCCCTTCAGGACCCCAAAGACACGATCCGAGACATCATGGACCCTGGCACCTGGGAGGCAACACACCAACCGTGAGTCTCTCTCGTTCCCGCAGAATCTCCTATCTGTCCCCCTAACTATGGAGTCCGCAATGACAAATGCTCTCCCCCTCTTCGCTTCTGAGCAACAGGGACAGACTCTGCGCCAGAGACCTGTACCCCATGGCTTACCCCTGGTAAGTCGTCCCCCTCAACAGAATCCAAAACAGTATACCTGTTATTGAGGGGAACGGCCGCAGGGGATCCCTGCACTGTCTGCCTGTTCCCTTTCCGTCCCCTGACTTCAGCAGCTTCAAAATCTCTCCATCCCCAGCCTTATCCCACGTTCAGCCCTCCCCCTCCTCACCTCCCTGCCTTAACCTTACCTCTCCATCTTCCTACTCACCTATCCACTCCACCCTTCCCACTGACCAATCGCAATAACCCTCTACCTGCATCTACTTATCACCATCCCACCTACCCTTCCCCAGCCCTACCTGCCCCTGCCTCTATTTATTTTTGGGCGCCCCTCCCCCTCCCCAGTCCTGACGAAGGGTTTCGGCCCGAAAAGTTGATTTTCCTGCTCCTCAGATACTGTCTGACCTGCTGTGCTTTTCCGGCTTCACATCTATTGACTCTGGCTTCCATCTGCAGGCCTTACTGTCTCTAAGAGGTTTTTTAGACTGGGCTCGAGGGGGGAAGCAAACAGCAAGACAGATAGAAAGGTAAGAGTCTTCACAGAGGAGATGTAAAGAATATATAAAGGATCAAGAATTAGAGGATGCAGATTTAAAGTAATTTAGAAAAGAAGCAAATGCAATAAAAGAGAACATTTTTCACACGGCTCAGAGTTAGGGTCACAATTCATGACCTAGAAGTGTGGTGGAGGCAAATTCAATTGAGGCATTCAAAAGGGCAATGCATGATTATTTAAGTAGAACAAAAATTGGCAGGCTTACAGGAAAAGGGTGGGAGAACGGTGGTAAGTCAGATTGCTGATTCATAGTGCTACTGCAGATACAACAGGCTGAATGACCTCATTCTGAATTATAACAATTTTGTGACTGAGAAAAAACAACAGTTATAGAAAAAGGGTCTAATGTGAAACTAATTCAACACATTCAAACATCCAGCATAGACTAAAATGGGACGAAGGGCCTTCCTCATCAATAATTATACTATGATCTAATAAAACATTGTGATATGTACGCTGACATAAAGTTTAATCTGCTCACTATCAGTATTCTAACTGCCAAATCCCATGTGAATACTACAATAACAATCTTGGAGAACTGGTCCCAATATGAATCATGCTCAGGGGTGTTCCTCAGATGAGAGTGATGGTTAACTAACAATTAAACCAATGGTGGTATCTCTACCCGGATTGGTCTTGGCCTCAGCCAGTATTTGCAATTGAGAAGTTCCATTGAGGCATGAAGGCCAGAAATCTTGATGGGGAATCCAGGCTGATCTTCTTCTCCTGAATCAGAACCGCCTTTTGTTGACCAGAAGTATTAACGTGTACAGGGCAAAAATGTTAGGTCAAAGATCAGTTGTGATCTTACTCAGTTATGCAACAGCTTCAAATGGCTTAATGGCCTAGTCTTGATTTCCTGGCAACAGAGTAACTGTAGAGGAATTATGGCATTCCTATCACCATTTGCTGATAGTCCTCGCAGTCTGGATTCTTGACAATGAGTAAAAATAAGGGGTGCTAATGATGTGCAACATATCAACTTACTGTGGGAGTTTCCATAGGGTGACGGATTTTCCATATCTTTTTTATGCGCTTTACAATAAATTCTAAAGCAAAAGCAAAGAACATAGAACACAAATCAGGGTGAAAGAAAACTGCAAGAAGTAACAATCAGATAAATATTAATTCTCATAGCTATGATGAAGATCTATAATATATTCCTATTATTTGGAAACATGGATTACTAAATAGGGAAATTTTGATTTTGAGGTCAGTGAAGATGATTTGGTTTTGTTTTGAAAAGCATCAGAAACACTTTTTTTAAACGGTGGGTCAAATAGTATTTCAAAACAATCACTTGACTTAAGCTAAATGACTAGATAAGTTGCAAGATAACAAGCATGGGGCTGGATGAACACAGCAGGTCAAGCAGCATCATAGGAGCAGGAAAACTTGACGTTTCGGGCAAGTTTTCCTGCTCCTATGATGCTGCTTGACCTGCTGTGTTCATCCAGCCCCATGCTTGTTATCTCGGATTCTCCAGCATCTGCAGTACCTTTTATCTCTGACTAGATAAGTTACCTGGTGTGATAATGGCTGAAATTTTGACTAAGTTGAGCTTTGGCAGCCTTACAAGAGAGGAGAGAAGCCAGAAGCAGATTCTGTTCAAAAGAAAAGATTCTTTTGATCAGCAGCAGCCTCAAAGGAGTCAAAGTCAGGGAAAAGTTAGTGAGTTAGCCTGTGTGCTTCAGGGAAAGATGGAGACAATCACATCTGGTGACTGTGATGAAAGTCAGTGAAAGGAAATGCTCGTGACTTCTTCATTTAAGTAAGAAATTGAAGAGTGAAGATAGAAGTGCTACCTCACTGGGACTGAGCATCTGTAAAGGATATTTTTGGGAAACAATATTTTTCTTCTTTTTTATGGAATAAACTTATGTCCTTTTGTTAATTAAAAGTACACTGGCAGACTCATGGGAATATATCAGTGACAGTCCACTGCTGTTACCAAATGGTAAACCAGATTTCACTCTGGAAACTGACTTGTTTCAGTATTATTATTATTGGAGATCATAACACAGCACAACGGTAATAATCATGCCTTTGACAAAAAATGCTTTAATGGTGTTGGGTTGGGTCTCCAGCATACTTGCTTTACAGTCAGTGAACATTTCCCCACCTCTACCAGTTTTCCAGTGGAAGAGAAGTCCAGTGTAGAAGTAAATCTCTCATGTAAGCAACAGGACATCATTTTAAGCCATCACTGCAGGCTTCCTAATGACTAGTTGGAAGAGGAATTATCGTGGCAAAGGGTAGGCCATCTAACATGGTGAAGAAAGAGATCAACCCAAGTTAAATTTCCAGGTCTTATTCCCTGTCATTGCTAATGTGGCAGTAAAATATGATCAACAGAATAGTGGTATGTTATGGGGTAATTGAAAGGCTTGTGTTGTGAAGTCTAGAATTTCTAAAGCCTTGGGGGAGGCATTGTGAAACAGGAAGTTATACTTCATAATGGGAAAAATGGTTGATGAATTGTACGAGAGAGGGTCAATTTAAATCCCCCATGTTTGAGGATTTATAGACACAGAACTGTTTATGTTTTAAGCCATTGCCACAGGAAAGTTAGGTTGGGACAAAGAGATGGCAAAGGAAATTATAACAATAACAACATTTAGATTTGTAATCCTTTAAGACATTGAATCAATTTCCCTTTTTGGGAACATTACTGACTAATAAGTATCCAAGTCAGTTCTAATCCTGGAAAAAGCTTGTGACTACAATTGGCACTGCAGGAACCTTCCATGTATTTGGCTTAATTCCTGTGTTTGAATGGAAAAGCTTGAGGAAAGTCAAGCATTGGGCCTGTGGTTTCATTTCTATCAAACTGGCAAGCTGCAGGAAGTAAGAAACTGGTTGTTAGTGAATTATTTTACAGTCACAGAACACCAGTAGCAATACTCAGGTGCTTGCTGAAAGAGGGTGTCCAAGTTGGGAGGCTGCTGGGTTGTTGGTCTTTTAAAGTGGAGTCATTGAAACATTGGAACAGTGCAAGATGGGTAATTTTAAATTTCATAGTTGTAGTTGGGGTTGATATGGGACCAGTTCCCTCAGAGAAAAACATTTCCTCAGATAATGAAGTATTCATGCCTGCAGGCAGCGAGAGCTGAACAAAGTTGGGCTCAAACCGATAAGTGACAAAGAAAATTCATCCCACACAAACGCAAGGTAATGAACATCTCCAGCAAGAATTAACTGAACCACTTCCTAAGTCAGTACTGCAATTGCAACAAAATTCAAGAAGCTCAAGGACAAAACAGACCTTGATGGGAAACTGATACCATCATCTTAAACAAGCACTCCCCCCACCAGCATACCAAATAGCAGCAATCTGTACCACCAAAAAAATGCACAGCAGCAACCTGCCAAGGCTCCTTTGACGGTACCTTCCAAAGGCAGGAATTCCTTCACCTCGGGAGAGTGCTAATTTTTACATGAACATTGATGACATCCAGCCCTACCTCAGCATTACCTCTCTTGAACCTCCGGAATTGCTAATTTATCACACTGTTTATCCTAAATCACTGAGTGAGCAAACATTTCCTCCAATCAAACACTGGGAAGACCTGAAGTATTGTTTTTGCTCCCCGTTCCAAACTACATTCCATAGCAATCAAATCCATTCCTCTGCCGGCAACATCGTGAGTTTTATCTAGTTTGTCAACAACCTTGGTGCAGCAAGTTATGCTCCTACATCCCAATCGTTCACCGATGGACAGTGGATCCAGTCAAACTAGATGTTGATTTTAAAAGTCTTATCCTACTTTTCAAGTGGCGAGTGGCCTTGTCTGTCCTTATTCGTTTAAATCTTCTTCAGCTCCCCCAATCCTCTAAGATACCCATAACCTGAAATTTTGGCCTCGTGATTAAACTACTGTAATTCTGTGACCATTGGTAGCCATGCCTTCAGCTGCCTATGCCTCTAGCTTTGGGGGAGGCGATGGCCTAGTGGTATTATCACTGGACTGTTAATCCAGAGACCCAGATAGCATTCAGGAGGCCCAGGTTCCAATCCCGCCATGGCAGATGGTGGAATTTGAATTCAGTAAAAATCTGGAATTAAAAATCTAATGATGACCATGAATCCATTATCGATTGTCAGGAAAAGTCTATCTGACTCAGTAATGTCCTTGAGGGCAGGAAACAGCAATGTGGTTGACTCTGAACTGCCCTCTGGGCAATTAGGGATGGGCAATAAATGCTGCCTGGCCAGCGATGCCCTCATCCCATCAAGGATTAAAGGAATATTCTCTAGTAGACACAAGAATACAAAATTCAGGACATGCCAGCTAATCTCTCATTTCTGAAAGGAAAGCCCTCTTGTTGAGTTCAGAGTGAAACACATTTGCTCTTTTGAAGGGGTGATTGACTAAACAACCCAAAATTGCACTTCTATCACCAAGACTTGCAAGAGACAACAGTGCATGATTTGTGATGACCACACGTGCCAGGACATCACAGCAACAGACATCAAAACAGTCTACACCTTTCTCCTTTGCTTTCAAGAGTAACTCATTGGCTAATGCTTTCATTCAGTAAACTGATCTCTGCAGAGAAATGTGCTTTGCTTTTACCTTTTCTGAAGTGAGGGAAAGAGTGTGTGTGTACGTGTGTTTGCGGGTGTGCATGTGGATATTTACAGGGTTAAACATTTACACTGCTACATTACTGACTGCGTATATTAACTAGTTATTGCTTCCTTAGTGATTAAGTTTTGTTTAGATAATAAACCCATTTTGTGTTTGTTAAGTATGACAAGATTCATCAGCCAAGTTTCTTAACTGCTCATCTTGGTAACTGGAGCAAGTATTTTTATTTTATTTCAGTGAGTCTAGAACAACGATACACTCCTCCAGCCTCAGTTATAAAACTTTCCAGCATTCTTTGGAATCTAATAAATCTGCTTTAAATCTAATTGACTTCTTGAATAAACCATGGATGGTAGTTCTTACTGAAATTTTGTTTTTCAATGGAATTCATGTTTGGTGGATATTTTGAAATTGTTCCTGAAGTTACTCTCACTGTTTATTTATGACTTTATCTTTTACTCTATTTATGTAATAACTGTGGCCAGTTCTCCACACTCCTTACCCATAGCTGGCTTTGTTTAAGATTTTTGTTTATGATTGGAGCACGCCATTTTCAAAATTAACCTGGAATTCAACTACATAATGATTACCAGTACCCGACAACTTTTACTATGACATTACCTATTAACACTGCCTCATTACAAAATGTTTGACATAAAATAGCTTTATCCCTTGTTAGTTACACAACACAGCACTCTAGGAAACTGTCACAAAAATATTCTACAAATTCATCATTTGGACTACCCTTGCCAATTTGATTAGTCCAGGCTATAATACAACTGGAGTCCCTCACAATTATTACACATGCCAACTTCTTTTTGTTTAATGCTCTGTATCTGGAAATTTCTGCCTCTTTTTCCAACTTTAAGAAATACCTTCAAAACTACTCATTGACAAGGCTTTTGGTCATCAGCCCGAATATGAGGCTTGCTGTTATATTTTGTTTTATTGCAAGTTTTATAACTATTAAGTACCTTGGTATGTTTCATTACATTAAAGACCAACAGCAGCAGATGCATTGGAGCACCAGCACTTTCAACTTCTCCACCAAGCCACTGATCATGTTGACTTGGAACTATATTGCCATTCCTTCTCATAGAATCACAGAATCCCTATAGCGTGGAAGGAGGTCATTCGGCTCATCAAGTACACACCAACCCTCTGAAGAGCAACCCACCCAGACTAACCCATCTACCCTATCCCTGTAACCCTGCATTTCCTGTGGCTAATCCACTGATCCTGTACGTCCCTGGATGTTATGGGCAATTTAGCATGGCCAACCCACCTAACCTGCACATCTTTGGACTGTGGGAGGAAACCAGAGCACCTAGAAAAAAAGCCATGCAGACAAGGGGAGAATGTGCAAACTTCACACTAACAGTCACCTGAAAGTGGAATCGAACCTGGGTCTCTGACGCTGTGAGGCAGCGGTGCTAACCATTGAGCCATTGTGCCACCCTTATTTAACCTATTTTCTAATCAACCTGTTCAGCGATGTTCTTACACAACTCTGGAGCAGATGGGACTTCAACTCGAGCCTCCTGGTCTGAGGGTAGGGATACTATCACTGCACTACAAGAGGGCTTCCTTCACTGTTGCTGGGTCCAAATCCTAGAACTCTCATCCTAACAGCACCATGAGTGTAACCACATGTGGTTTGCAGTGCTTCAAGTAGGCAGCACACCGCCAGAATTTTCAGGAGAAAATAGGAACAGGCACTAAATGTCAATTTGAGTTGATGTGACGCACTAACTTAGGCAAAGGTCTTCCCAAGATTCAATCATTCCATCTCAGCTGAGAGTTTCTACCTTAACCGAGCAAACTTCCTTCAGATTTCACAGAAGTCCTGTTTATGATTTAACATGGTAAGATTGTAAAAAATGAGGCTGACAATGAGCTTTAATGCTATCTGGCACCGGATATCAATGTACTTGTAGAAAAAGCAATGTAGCTCTGCCGTACTTCTCAGAATAAATGACAGGAAATCTGGACTGGTTAATTTTTGTTTTCTTCTTTAAACGATGGACAAGCAGAAATTACAACAGATGTGTCAAGTAGTAAATCAATGATGATCTGATGAAGCTCAAATCAAATCAGAATGATGGACAGGTTATCATCATTCAGGAATTTGGATTTTTTTTTTAAGGCAAAGGCAGATGGATTTTGGTTTCAATTCTGTGATGATAATGACATTACTTAAAAATGTCAGAAGATCATTTGGAACAGTGACCTAAAAGCATCATTTCCAAGAGGGTACGTGATTCAGTCAAGAACTTTGCAAGGTAACTGTGGCATTTACTGATAGAGAATGTTTACACTGCGAGTCTATTACAGTCAGAGTAAACAGAGGCCACTAGTTTAGATTTGACTTCAATACAGAAGAAACAGAAGCTTCAAATCAGGGGAACAATTTCCATTTTAGCAGAAGGGCTTTAGTTTGTGAAATCTCCAGGTTGCATGATTTTGTATAGAAATTTTCAATTTGTCAGAACTGGAGAGACGTTCGGACCATCAGAACTGCAAGGTGGATCAGCAGAATTCAGAAGAAGTCATAAAGTTGTCTCAGCAGGCTAAGGAGAAGAACTGGAAAAAGTCAGTTAAGCACGAAAACAGTTAAAACAGTTGAGATAGGAGTGATATTTCTCTGGGATTGAGGATCTGTTAAAAGACATTGCTGGGAAATAAACAGTAAAACAAAATTTCAACCTATGTTAAGTTCTTTCTAAACTATGTATGCAGTTTTGCTTGTTTGTTTTCTTTGGTGTAATACAACTGTGTAATTTTGTTAAGCAACATTCTGAGTTTTGTCTGAATATTTTGAACCACCATGGCAACTAATTGCAACAATTAAACTTACATTCTAGCAAGCCAGGTTTCATTTTGGGATCTCATTTGTCCAGTATTACCATCAGCTGGTATCATAATATCAGCAAAAAATATAGGTTGCTTGGGAATTTGTGACCCAGGCTGAATGTCAAGCAGCCTTTCATTCTGAGTGAAGTGTTTACTTTTTTTAAATGCTTAGTGGGTGAAATATTTAGTGCTTGTTTAATCAATTGTGTTAGTGTTCTATTTGGTTGATCAGGAAAGGAAATATTTACATTCATCAGTGCACCAAGATAAAGGGCACCATGTGAAATGCTCTGGACGGTTTCTGTTTTTAGTAGGGACAAATGTTTACCTTGATCAATTGTACCTCCAAATAACATTGGTCACTCAGAGCCAAATTCATAGGCTCAGCTCAGTCTACACTCCAAATTGAAAACAAGGTACTCCTGGATGACAACTACCCTTTAATTCTTGAAGTAAACTGACCTGACCCAACTTTACAAACATTTTATTTAGTCTTTTGTATGTTCACTTCCATGTTTCCATTTTTTCTAAACCATTCTATAATCCTGGTATTCTGGTTACTTTTGTTGCTAACAATGAAATGAGCATGAAGCAGTGTTTTTTTCAGGCTGTTGGGATGTCCAAAATGCTTCATCTGCAATGGTACATTTGTGAAATGAATTAATCATAGCTGGAATGCTAGAAATACAGAAGCCAATTTGTACATAGCAAACTCCCACAAACAGCAAAGTGAGAATGACAAGATTGCCTTTTTCATTGTAGTTGGCTGAGGTATAAATTCCCAGAACAGTGGAAGCTCCAATGTCGTTGTTTAAAGTTCCATTAGATCTGGACAACCTGTGGGCCTGGACAACATCAAGGCTTGGGCTGCAAGGTAGAAACTACCATTCATGACATACAAATGCCAGATGATTCAGTGCAGACTCAATGGGCCGAAGGGCTTTTTTCTTCCTCAAAAGTAATAAATGCTAAGATCCCAAGACTTACTTAAATAAATACTGATAATATTTACACCTCAACCAACAGAGTTAAAATAAGTTATCACCTCATTCTCTCAATGCTGGCTGTGGACAAATTAGCTACTTAATTCTCCAAATTCCAACAATACTACCCTTTAAAAAACACAATGTATGTCCTGGGATTATGAAAAGTGCCATTCAAATGCAAGTCCCTTTCTTTCAATATGAAATAGTAGGAACTGCAGATGCTGGAGAATCTGAGATAACAAGGCGTAGAGCTGGATGAACACAGCAGGCCAAGCAGCATCAGAGGAGCAGGAAAGCTTGACGTTTCGGGCCTAGACCCTTCTTCAGAAATGGGGGAGCGGAGGGGGGTTCTGAAATAAATAGGGAGAGAGGGGGAGGCGGATAGAAGATGGACAGAGGAGAAGATAGGTGGAGAGGAGACAGACAGGTCAAAGACGCAGGGATGGAGCCAGTAAAGGTGAGTGTAGGTGGGGAGGTAGGGAGGAGATAGGTCAGTCCAGGGAGGACGGACAGGTCAAGGGGTGGGATGAGGTTAGTAGGTAGGAGACGGGGGTGGGGCTTGAGGTGGGAGGAGGGGATAGGTGGGAGGAAGGACAGGTTAGGGAGGCGGGGACAAGCGGGGCTGGTTTTGGGATGCTGAAGGGGGAGGGGAGATTTTGAAGCTTGTGAAGTCCACATTGACACCCTTGGGCTGTAGGGTTCCCAAGCGGAATATGAGTTGCTGTTCCTGCAACCTTCGGGTAGCATTGTTGTGGCACTGCAGGAGGCCCAGGATGGACATGTCGTCTGAGGAATGGGAGGGGGAGTTGAAATGGTTCATGACTGGGAGGTGCAGTTGTTTAGTGCGAACCAAGCGTAGGTGTTCTGCAAAGCACTCCTCAAGCCTCCGCTTGGTTTCCCCAATGTAGAGGAGGCCACAACGGGAACAGCAGATGCAGTATACCGCATTAGCAGCTGTGCAGGTGAACATCTACTTGATGTGGAAAGTCTTCTTGGGGCCTGGGATGGGGGCGAGGGGGGTGAGGGGGGAGGTGTAGGGGCAGGTGTAGCACTTCCTGCGGTTGCAGGGAAAAGTGCCGGGTGTGGTGGGGCTGGAGGGAAGTGTGGAGCAGACAAGGGAGTCACGGAGAGAGTGGTCCCTCCGGAAGGCAGATAAGGGTGGGGAGGGAAAAATGTCTTTACTGGTGGGGTCGGATTGCAGATGGCGGAAGTGTCAGAGGATGATGCGTTGGATCGGAGGTTGGTGGGGTGGTACGTGAGGACGAGGGGGATTCTGTTTTGGTTGTTATTGCAGGGAGGGGGTTTGAGGGATGACTTGCGGGGAATGCGGGAGACACGGTCAAGGGCTTTCTCGACCACTGAGGGGGGGAAGTTGCGGTCCTTGAAAAACAAGGACATCTGAGGTGTACGGGAGTGGAATGCCTCATCCTGGGAGCAGATGCGGAGGAGGCGAAGGAATTGGGAATAGGGGATGGCATTTTTGCAGGAAGATGGGTGGGAGGAGGTGTATTCTAGGTAGCTGTGGGAGTCGGTGGGCTTGAAATGAATATCGGTTTCTAGGTAGTTGCCCAAGATGGAGACACAGAGGTCCAGGAAGGAGAGAGAGGTATTGGAGATGGTCCAGGTGAACTTAAGGTTGGGGTGGAAGATGTTGGTGAAGTGGATGAACTGTTCGAGCTCCTTGTGGGAGCACGAGGCAGCATCGATACAGTCATCAATGTAACTGAGGAAGAGGTGGGGTTTAGGGCCAGTGTAGGTACGGAAGAGGGATTGTTCCACGTAACCTACAAAGAGGCAGGCACACCTTGGGCCCACGCGGGTACCCATGGCCACCCCCTTTGTCTGTAGGAAGTGGGAGGAATTGAAAGAGAAGTTGTTGAGGGTGAGGATGAGTTCGGCTAAGCGGATGAGGGTGTCAGTGGAGGGGGACTGGTTGGGCCTGTGGGACAGGAAGAAGCAGAGGGCCTTTAGGCCATCTGTATGGGGAATAGTTGAGTTACAGCAAGTTGAACTTAACTGTTCTCGTACAATGATTGTTTTTGTGGACAATGTCAGAACAAAGGACCAAAACTAAAGTTAGTTAATTTTAAATGCATCAAGGAACCCGGGGAGGTAATGGCCTGGTGGTATTATCGGTAGACTATTAATCCAGAGAGTCAGCTAATGCTCTGGGGACACAGATTCAAATCCCTCCATGGCAGATGGTAGAATTTGAATTCAATAAAGAATGTGAAATTAAGGGTCTAATAATGACCATGAAAGTACTGTCGATTGTCAGAAAAGCCTACATGGTTCACTAATGTCCTTTAGGGATGGAAATCTGTCATCCTCACCTGGCCTGGCCTACCTGTGACTGCAGACTCCACAGCAATATGGTTGACTCTCACCTGGCCTCTGGGCCATTAGGGCAATAAATGCTGGCCTAGCCAGAGACACCCACATCCCATGAATGAATAAAGTTCTTTTAACGAGAAACATCTATACCTAGAGACTGGTTGCAATGTGGAGTTCACCACAAAGTGGGGTGGTTGAGGCAACTAACAGATACATTTAAGGGAATCTAGATAAACAACAGGAAGAAAGGAATGAAAGGATATTTTGATTGGTTTAGAGCATAAAGCTATTTCTTCTATAAGTGTGGAGCTGGAGGAACACAGCAGGCCAGGCAGCATCAGAGGAGCAGGAAAGTTGACGTTTTGGGTTGGAACCCTTCTTCAGAAAAAAAGGGTCCCACCCCAAAACGTCAATTTTCTCGTTTCTCTGATGCTGCCTGGCCTGCTGCGTTCCCCCAGCTCCACACTGTATTATCTCTGACTCCAGCATCGGCAGTTCTTACTATCTCAAAGCTACTTTCTCTTTGGTTCTTTGCCTGGAGGCAAGTCCAACCCATAGCGCCATGATTCCCAACACAGGTAAGGGAAGGTGGCAGCTTCTGAATCTTCCCCAGCCGGAACAGTGACTGAAGCCCATACTTCTGGAGGCAATCTGACCTGCACCAGCCCACTACCCAAGTAAACCAACTGGCTCCTGAAGTCTGGGCTGTTGTGGCAATTTGCTACTTCACTGAAGGATCAACCTGAAAACAAATTGATTTGCATCTCACCAATTTCTAGTGCAAATTATGTTCAGTTAAAGAATGATAACGTAATTTTCAGATTTTACCAAAAAGTATTGCAGAGTTACCTGAAAATACCCTGAGCATTGTCTTCAATAACTGCTGCCTCATCATGTACAGCACATGGATAGTGATAGGATCTTCTACATATTTTCACTTCACATCCAACAGTGGCGCCTTTCTTCCTACATGAGGAGCACTTCTAAAATAAGAACAGGAATCAAACAGAAATTGGTGGTTGGTGTGCGAACTTCAAAGCGCAAGACAAAAGAATTTGATTTTTCATAATGTCCAGGATATAGGTGTCAGTCAACACGTTGACTGTTTATGCTAAATTGCCTGTTTCTATTCTACATATTCTAAGTCACCCATAATTTTTTTGCAGAGATTTATTTAGATACTTTCTAATTGACCTATTCGGAGATGTTGCTGGAGCAAGTGGCACTTGAACCCAGGTCTCCTGGTCTAGAGGGAGGAATACTACTACTGTACCATCTTTCATGGCTTCAGATCATTCCAAAATGTTTTCCAACCAATAAGTACTTTTAAAGTATAAATAGTTGAAATGCAGGAAACACTGAAACCAATTTATATGTAACAAGAGCAAAAAGATAATAACAGATTATATAAAAACCAAAAGAACCGCAGATGCTGTAAATCAGAAACAAAAATCTAAAGTTCCTGGAAAAGCTCAGCAGGTCTGGCAGCATCTGTGAAGAGAAATCAGAGTTAATACTTCAGGTCATAAGTTCTTAGGATGGGTCACCAGACCCGAAACATTAATTCTGATTTCTCTTCACAGTTGCTGCCAGACCTGCTGAGCTTTTCCAGCAACTTCAGTTTCATAACAACTTATTTGTTCTTTTTCAAAGTTGACTGAGTTGTATTTTTAAGCAGGTAAAGAAATTTGGGCAAAGAGCTGTAAAATAATCGCAATTCTTTCTTCCTTCTTTCACAGTAGAATACCTCTGGGTGTCTCTTGTTGCTGTACATCTATTCCATCAAGGACTGCTGCACTGTCGGACGTACCATTTTTCTAAGGAGACAATAAACCAAAACACTCTCTGTTCTCTTGGGTGAATGTCAAGATCTGATAGAAGTATTCTGAAGAATAACGCTGGAGTTCTCCCTATCCTGGACAGAGTTTATTCTTCATTAGTTTGATCATTATCACATAGCTGTCTGTTGAAACTTGCTACAAGCAAACTGGCTGCTGCTTTAACTATATGATAACAAACTGAGATGAAATGTCCTCCAGCAACCACAACTATCTTCCTACGTGCCAGGTATGACTCCAACAGTGAACAGTTTGCTCCTGATTCCCATTTATTCCAGTTTTTCTAGAGCTCCTTGATACAACACTCAGTCCAACATAGCCTTGATATCAAGGACTATCATTTTCACCTCACTTCTTGAATTGAGTTCTTTTGTCCATGTCTGAATCAAGGCTGCAATGAGGTCCAGAGCTGAGTAACCCTGGTGGAATGCAAATTTAATATCAATAAGGGAGGTAACTGTAAAGAAAATGCTGCTCAATGGCACTGTTGATTACACCTTCCATCACTTTACTGATAATCGAGAGTAGACTGATGGGGTGATAGGTGGCTAGGTTAGATTTGTCCTCCTTTTTCTGTACAGGATATATTTGGACAATTTTTGACATTGCTGAGTAGATGCCTATGTTGTAGCTGGACTGGAACAGCTCGGTCAGGCTAGTGGCAAGTTCTGGAGGACTCCTTCAGGACTCTTGCTGGAATGCTGTCAGGGTCCACAGTCTTTGCAGTATACAGGCCTTCAACCATTTCTTGATATCATGTGGAATGAATTGAATTGGCTGAAGATTGGCATCTGTGATGCTGGGAACCACTGGACTATATTTGGCACTTTTATTGTTGCAAATACTTCAGCCTTGTCTTTTGCACTTGTGCTGGGCTCTTCCATAAATAAGGATGAAGATACCTGTACAGTCTCCTCCTCCTCCAGTGAATTAGTGAATTGTCCACCACCCTTCACATCTAGATGTGGCAGGACTGCAGAGCTTAGATCAGATCCACTATTTGTTGGGTCCCTTAGCTCTGTCCATCATTTGCTGCTTATAATGCTTGGCATGCAAGTGTTACTGCGTAGTAGCTTCACCAGCTTGACGCCTCATTTTTAGATGTGTCTGGTGCACACCCTTCTGCGTGTGTCATTGAACTAGGGCAGTTCCTGGTTTGATGGTAATGGTAGAGTGGAGGATATGCCAGGCCATGAAGTTGCAGATTATGTTACAGTATGATTCTGCCGCTTTTGATGGCCCACGGCTCCTTGTGGATTGACCGTCTTGAGGGCTAGATCTGTTCAAATATGGAAATTTGCCCAGGCATAAACCGTAAACAAAAGGCAGTACAAATCCAATCCAGCTAATTACTGCCCCAACAATCTACTCTTGATCTTCAGTAAAGTGATGGAAGGTATCATCAACAGTGTTGTCAAGCAGCACCTTCTCAGTGAAAAACCTGCTCAATGACTCCCAGTTTGGGTTGCCCATGGCTACTCCTGACCTCATTACAGCCATGGTTCAAACATGGACAAACAGCTGAATTTCAGAGAGGACATGAGTGTGACTGCCCTTGATATCAATGCAGCATTTAATGGAGTATGGCATCAAGAAGCCCTAACAAAACTTGAATAAAGGGGTATTGGGGCAAACTCTCTGCTGGTTTGAGACGTACCTGGCATAGAGGAAAATGGTTGTGGTTGATGAAAGTCAGGCATCTCAGCTTTCGGAAATCTCTACAGGATTCGTCAGGGTAGTGTCCAAGACTGAAGCATCTTCAGCTGCTTCATCAAGTGGGAATGTTCATTGAAGATTGTACAAAGTTCAGCATCGTGCGTGACCTCTCAGATACTGTAACAGTCCATAACTAAATACAGCAAGATGTGGATAATATCCAAGCTGGGGCTGAAAATGACAGGAATATTTGCACCATGCCAATGCCCGGGAATGGCAATCTCCAATAAGAGATGATCTAACCATTCACCCACACTAGGCATTTCATAGCACTATCATCATTGAATTCTGCACTATCAACATCCTGTGGATTACCATTGACCAGAAATTAAATTGGAATTGCCACGCAGATACAGGCTACAAGGGGAGGTCAGACAGTAGGAAACCTGCAGAAAGTCACTCACCTCCTGACTCCCCAAACCATTTCCATCATCTACAAGGCAGAAATCATGAATGAGCTGGAATATTCCACATGTACCTCAAACAGTGCAGCTCCAACAAATCCAAAGTGCTTGACACCATCCAGGGCAAAGCAGCTCGCTTAGCTGGTGTCACATTCACACTACAACATTTAAAAGGCAACTGGATGTGTACAGAAATAGAAAGGGCTTAGAGGGATATGGGCCAAATGCTGGTAATGGGTCTAGGTCAGATTGGGATGTCTGGTCAGCGTGGATGTATTGGACCGAAAGGTCTGATTCCCTGCTGTATGACTCTATGACTTCATCAAGACAGCTCACCACCAGGGTCTCCAGACATCTAGGGACAGGCATAGGCAATGATTCACACATTACAAATGAACACTACTTGCCGCTCATCACACTCCAGATCTTGCTGAGTTATAGCAGGTTTGAAATATACAAGTGTATTTAGCACAGACGGTATTAGGGTTCAAAAATGTTAGTTTTATTTATAAATGCTTGCTTAGTTACTGAAATCTTACCAACTTGCTTCCTCTTTTAATTTCTTTTTTGATATCTTCAATAAGAAATCCACCAAAATCTTCAAAATCTGAATCATGACTGACTAGATTTGAAGAAAAAAGCTGACAAAAGAGAGAAATATAACGTAAATATATCACAGATACTCTAACATTTGTTTCTCTTCTCTCATTGCTTCAAAAGCTGGCTTGTAGATCCATGGGTGCAGATTGCTTTCTGCCACATCACTCCAGTGGCCATGTTTCATCGCTGAATAGAGGTGATGAAAACTTGCAGATGATGGAGTGCAATACAGTCCAGTCCCTTATACAAACAGCTATAATCAGTGCACTGCAACCAAAGGAAATATTTCACCTTCATCACTTGACTGAGGCCATTGCCGGAGGTGGTTGTCCCGGTTGAGAACTATTAACTAATATTATTAATGATCAAAAATAATTTCTATCCCCAAATAGAAGGCCTGAAAAATGAACAGCAGCAATCAGACAAAGTCACATTCCTTTTGAATGCAGAAATGTGTTTGAGATCACATTCATTTTCCCTTTTGAAACTATAAACTGAAATGGAAGTTGGACTGCAATAACTGAAAGGAAAATTTAACAGTTTGAAAATCAAGTATTGGACGTTGTTCAGCTGTAAAATATATTATTGCCTTTTGGAAGCAATAAGAGGGAGACTGAGAGTCTGAGTAGCATCAAGAATCTGTTGAGTTAAGGATTCTGCCTGACAACAGCCCTCTGATTGGTATAACTGCAATGTTGAAAAGCTGTAAATGCTAAGAGCTGCATCGAGGAGGAAATATGCAGAGCCTACACATAGAAAGCATCCATTTCTCTTCTTCCCCCTCCCCGACCCCCACACCCTCTCATGGGAAAAAGACTGTAAAACCAAAAAACCTTAAAAGCCATACAATAAAGCTATCTAAGTTCACCTGATCAGCCATCACCATACTGAGAACAGTATATCATTGCAAAAATCAAAAGGATGTGAGAAAAATAACTTCCCACCCAGTGGTTTGGACTTTTGATCTTTATTTACCCTGCCAAATATTCTTTTTCCACCCATAGTATATGCAGTAAACCACTTCTCTTTTGTTCGTCTTAGTGGTCATTGAGTACACGTATGTTTTGGGTTTTGAGGGAATACATTGTAAGTCACGTAAATGAGGAATCCTTTATTTTCATGTTCTTGTTGAAGTGTGTTACAATACATAGATTGTTTTTCTGTAACTGAAAGAATCTGATGGGGACTCCCTTTGTCCTGAGGAAAAGCTGGTCAGGTAAACTGGTCATTTTGGTGGTCTCACAGGGATTTATACATTTTGTCTTTGCTTGTCAAACAATCGGGCATGAGCACTGGCACACACTTTCTAGCTAAGTTGCACCAAATATACTTATGATAATACACAGCTCTGGTTATATTGCAATGAATGTAACATTTCCTTCTTACAGGGTGTTAAAGTTGGGCCAGTCCTGGATCTAGTCAGCTTCAGAAGTCCATCCTTCTATGCCAGGAATCAGAGTGATAAACCACGATTGATTGATTTAATGTTTGATTTAGTGTTGTCTCACATACCGAAATACAATGAAAAGTATTGTTTTGTATGACATACAAAGTGCATCATGTTACCAGAACAGAGAGCAGAATACAGTGTTGCAGCCGCAGAAAGAGAGATCAGAATGAACATTTGAGAGGTCCATTTAACAGCATGGAAGTAGCTGTTCTTGAATCTATTTGTACGTGTACACAAACTTTTTAAATCTTCTGCCCAATGCAAGCGGGTTGAAGAGAGTACAATTGCGGTGGGAGGGGCTTTTGATTATAAAGACTGAAAGAACCGTGGATACTATAAATCAGACACAAAAACTGAGAACTGCAAGAACTGAGCATTTTGGGAGTCACTTGACCCGAATCGTTAACTCTAATTTCTCTCCACAGATTGCCAGAGCCGCTGAGCTTTTCCAGCAATTTCTGTTTTTGGGTCTTGGATTACGTTGGTTGCTTTCCTGAGGTTGCAGTCCCTCCATTGCTGGTACATCCCTCCTCAGTGAAGGGAGACCGAAACAGAACACAGTACTCCATGTGTGGTTTTACCGAGGCCCTGCCCAATTGCAGCAAGACACTCCCGAATACTGAGTGAATTTTTTCCCTCCGCCAACTTTAACCAGACCGCTACCACTGCCTCAGATATTCCACGTTAAAAATCTGAATTACGCCCGTTTGATTCAAATGGAACGCAAATCCGGCGTTTGGATCCAAAGTTAAAATAAGAATATAACCAAAGGAATTGAAAGCAAAGAAAAATTAATTAGAAGACCGAAAAAAAATTTGGAGAATACACTGGAGACGGATTGGGGTATATTCATAAACAAAGCAAAATCCCTAAAGCAAACGAGAGGCTTCCAAGTCAGTTGTTATTCTTTACGTACCAGGCAGTTCTGATGCGCTGCGATTGGACCATCGGTAAATAGTTTTCCTGTTTCCCGGCTTTCTCCTGATCTCAGGCAAAGCCCACATTCGCTCATATTCGCCCAGCTGGTGTCGGTTCAGCACTGGATCTTGTAGCAAACGTTACCCGGCCCTGCGAAAAAAGAACTGACAAGAAACCAACCTCTCGTTATGAGAAATGTTGCTTACGGCCGAACAGGAAGTCGAGAGGCCTCCTCCAACCCATGGCCTTATCTTTCAAACTAAGTAGTTTCGATTTACCAGAAGGGAATCACAATCGAGAAAGTGAGACGACGGAAAATGTCCAAAACTCGATTGCGATTGGCACTGGGCGAACGGAATGAATCTTGCGTCACACTAATGTTCGGGGCAGAATATTTCCTGAAAGTTAGTAAGAACTGCAGATGCTGGAGTCAGAGAAAACATAGTGTGGAGCTGGAGAAACACAGCAGGCCAGGCAGTTTCAAAGGAGCCGGAAAGTCGACGTTTCGGGTCAGGATGCTACTGAAGGATATTTCCCGCTAGTTTTGCCTCGGTCACCACATCCTCTTGTTCTGAACGCTCGGTCTTTTAAAAAAGGGCATAATAAGTGCTCACAAGCCGAATGCATTCCCATTATCTTCGCGTAACTGGACTTTTTATTTTCTTAGGCAAGCAAAGAATTTGACAACTTTCAGTTTGATATTAAATTAGAAATTTTGCAGACCAATCCTGAGTCATAATAGTCCCCTATCTGTCTTAAGTCCACACACTTAAGGAATACGTGCACACAAAGGATGACAGAAATTTGGAACTATCTATTTTAAACTGTCCTTTCCTGCCACACATGATCTGATAGTTCATGGTGGTGACCTGTTAAAAATTGTAAGGAGCCCAAGTTAATGACATAAGATTCACTTCTATTTGCATATTGGAGTCTTCAACTATCATACAGGCTCCAACTTGCTTTTCAATTCAAATTACTAACTAGAAATCTCTCCCTTTCCTATCGACTGTAAGTCATGTATGGGAAGAATCTGAAGATCAAAGTCAGTGGTTGTGTTATGAACACATGTTCATTGGCCAGCAAGTGCTAGGGGTAAAACTCAAATTCAGGGCTTCTGTCAGAGGCAGAGGTGCTACCTACTGGATCACACAAAGCCGTCCTTAGGGGCAGTAAGGAGGCACTACCCAAGTCTACCTCGACCGTAGTTCCAAAGTTGTCATTGGACTTGAAAAGTTAGCTGTAGCTCACTCCGAATACGCTGGCAGATCTGAGTTTCTGCAGTATTTTCTGCTCTATTGGTACCTCAGCCAGAATGAAAATTGATCCCACGTTGTTGGCACTTACCACGCGTTACTGATAATCCAAGGTTAACACTGGTGAAAAGCAGTTTGGGCTTTGCATAACTGCCACTCCACTCACAAATATCAGAGCTGGATTCCAGATATGATTCCATTTAATACCACAATGCAGTGTCAGTTCACAGGGAGACAAACTACTCAGTATAGTCTCCATTACATCAGAGAAACTAAACACATATTGGATGATATTACATAAGCACTTCTAATTTAGTCCACAACTGTAACTCAAAGCTTCCAGATGCCTATTGTTTTAATTCTCCATTCCAATCTTGCTCCAAGTTTACAGTCCTTGCCAAGCTGCCAGTCCTTTCCTAGTAGGTAATAATGGGGACTGTTGGGGCTAACTGTTATTTAGCCTCAACAGTTCCCATTAATAGCTAGTCACCCTCCCAGCCTTTGTCCAACTATTTCTCTCTGTTTGGACTCTATGCCCACCTATTGTTTACTGCTTATCCCCACACAACCGATCTTAGACATATAAACCAACATTTTCCTAGCTACCATCACTTCTGAGGGAGGGTCACTCAACCCAAAAAGTTAACTCTGATTTCTCGCCACAGATGCTGCCAGACCTGCTGAGCTTTTCCAGCAATTTCTGTTTTTGTTTCTGATTTACAGTATCTGCAGTTCTTTCCATTTTTATTCCTTTCTCATTGCTAATTTCAAGTTTATTTTCCCATCATAATCTTACTTTCAGTCCTTGGTTTAATCTACCACTAAAGCGTGAAGTAAGCTTGAGGACCATCACCTCGCTTTGCAATTAAGCTTTTTAAGTTTGACACTGCATTCCCAATTTCAGTTCATGATGTCTGCCCAGTCTATATTTTTGGATTGCAGCAGTTTTTCATGATTGTGATTTTCCATAAGCACTTCCTCTTCCCGATACATGTTTTGTTTTTGTCCCATTACTAACACCTTTTACTGCAAACCATTGCAGAACACCTGCGCTCAGTTCGCAACAAACAACTGCACCTCCCAGTCGTAAACCATTTCAACTCCCCCTCCCATTCCTCAGACGACATGTCCATCCTGGGCCTCCTGCAATGCCACAGTGATGCCACCCGAAGGCTGCAGGAACAGCAAATCATATTCAGCCTGGGAACCCTGCAGCCCAATGGTATCAATGTGGATTTCACAAGCTTCAAAATCTCCCCTCCCCCAACCGCATCCCAAAACCAGCCCAGCTTGTCCCCGCCTCCCTAACCTGTTTTTCCTCTCACCTATCCCCTCCTCCCACCTCAAGCCCCACCCCCATCTCCTATCTACTCACCTCATCCCGCCCCCTTGACCTGTCCGTCCTCCCTGGACTGACCTATCTCCTCCCTACCCCCCCACCTACACTCACCTTTACTGGCTCCATCCCCGCCTCTTCGACCTGTCTGCCTCCTCTCCACCTATCCTCTCCTCTATCCATCTTCTATCCGCCTCCCCCTCTCTCCCTATTTATTTCAGAACCCTCTTTCCCTCCCCCATTTCTGATGAAGGGTCCAGGCCCGAAACGTCAAGCTTTCCTGCTCCTATGATGCTACTTGGCCTGCTGTGTTCATCCAGCCCCACACCTTGTTATCTTTTTGGTAATTTGCTTTCCAGCACAAAGACCTTCAAATTTTATCATTTTCCTCCCATTCACCTGATACCCACTGATCCAACTGACCATTCACCTACCTACCTGCCAACCCTATCCACATCCCTATTTACACTCACCTATTCAAAGACTGGACATTTAAATTTACCATACCACAACTTGTACCATAAAAAGGGCATGTGCCTCCTTTCCTCCTGACTCTAATCTGGTCTGACACAATTCCCCAGGGGATACTACACTGGTCTTTGACAGCCTGGCGGATGCAGAAGATTCCAGAAAAAATGTGTTGCAGCATCAGGTCGGATACATCTTGTACACAGTGGCAATCTGCTCAACATTGAATTGAATCGTCCCAGCAGAAGTGTTCAGTCAAGTTATGTTTAAACTCAACATATCCATCATATTCTCTTTTTAATTTTAAACCTCTATAAGTTGGTACATTCAGACTAACACTTTGGTTGCACCACATGCATAGTAAACATTCTACTGTACCTGCTTCTCCTATTCCTTATATCCTCATTCTATTCTCAAGAATCGTAAAACCATAGAGTGCAACCTCTTCCTCATGCCTTCTTCCTTTGATCATAAAGCTTCAAAAATCAAATTTGGTATCACTTTGTCACTCAGCACTCTCTTCCTCTGTTTTACAACACAAAAGGCATCAGGGAAGAGAAAAGCAGACACAGGCTACTGAAAGTCATCGCCCTAGTCTATTTACTTCCCTGTGTGCACTGGAGTGCACATTTAATGTTACATGATGCCTTCCCAGTTGGCAAGTGTCATTGTGCTCTTAAAAAAAAACACCAAAACACAATACCATTGAGTTTTTTTTTAAATGCTATATTACAAATTGACACTTAATTTGGACACCAAAACACAAGAATTAAAGGTCAATTTTGGAAATAGAAAATTACACCTATAACCCTAATATTTTGTATTTCATTAAAAAAAACACACACACACAAAGAGCCAGCTCCAAAGTAATCCTTTTGACAGTCATCTTAACATTATGCAGAAATAACAAACAAAATGCAACTGTACATTTTATAACTAGTACTCAATAATCTGATTGAGTGAAAACCAGCAACAGAAAATGAACATTCTATTACTTTCACAAAAACATATTTACATTTTTAATTGGATGAGATCTTCATTGAAGGTTTTCCATCTCGAACATTCAAACATTGCCATTAAATAGATATACATTTCAACTCATGTTTAGAGTAATCACAAACCTTTGACCTGCACACAGTCAATACTAAAGCAATCAGTCTGCATAACATGACAATCATTATCAGGTGCATTTGCTACATTAGGGGATGCTTTACAAGCTTTTCTTCTTTCAGTTACATGCTGTTGACTTAAATCCACAATAAATGGAAAATAGAGCAGCATCATATATTCTCAAAATGCTCCTTTGCAAGTAGATGGGAAAGGTTCATACCCCACCAAAGCAACTGCAAAAGACATGAATTAATGTCAGACAGAATATTAACAGTGTTGATCTGAAACCTGCATCCTCAATTGCATTACAGCTTTCTGTCAACAGTGCGGGGACAAGGAATTTGGATCTGATTCAATGCTCTCGATTTTATCACAGAATTTCTTTATCAAGCATCTTCTTTCTTTTCCTGAGTGACAAGAGTCTCTGAAGAGATAGTAGGAACTGCGGATGCTGGAGAATCTGAGATAACAAGGTATAGAGATGGATGAACACAGCAGGCCAAGCAGCATCAGAGGAGCAGGAAGGCTGACGTTTCGGGCCTAGACCCTTCTTCACAAAATGAAGAATGGTCTCGACCCGAAATGTCAGCTGTGTTCATCCAGCTCTACACCTTTTTAATTGCAGTTTTCTAATGGCTTTACCCATGACACGGTCAGTCAATGGAATAGAGAATTATAGAGTTCCTAGTCTGTGCTGGTTTTTTGTAGATTCCACTCAGCGAGAAGCTTCAACTAGCCTCAACGTCATTGAGTGTTGGATTGCTTCCATAATTGTGATCAATATCTGGTCGTTTCAAAAGTACGTGTGTGGATTTTGTGTTAGGAAGCTGTCCATTCACAACCTCTTCCAACAGCCAGCATCATGCATCACTTTTCAGAGGAAGGTAGAAACACGAATAATTTGGATGAACAATACAAAGAGGCAGTGGGTCAAGCACGTTTCCATGTTTGCAACCTCCACGCTGAATTTATGACTGACTTCATGTGCATTGAGAGTTAATGTTTCTAGTTGAAATGCATTAAAAAGCATTTTTATTTCTAACATAAAAAATATTGGTATAACAATCAGCACATGACGGATCCAATTCCATTTCTGACAGCAACCATAAACCATGTAATCAGTTCATCACTCATGAGCAATCTATCAGCTCTTCCTCATAGTGACAGTTATCATAAAGTATAGCATTTCTAACACATAATTATTTCACATATGACATATTAACTTCAAAGTTTTTTCGATTGCACCCCTCTGCAAGATTTTGGAGTTAAGATGACATAATTACTGTACTGCCAATTTACTGAAAGACGTGGCAGAACCTGCTTTAACACAAGACCTCAGGGGAGATTAAATAAACACACATTATTTGCACTTGCTATGTTGAAACTTTGCCATGCATTGCAACTGTACATTATGTTATATCTGTTCAGCAATGAGTACTTGACAGAACTTAATTTCAGAATGCAAGCTGTAGCCATAAGTTGATCAACTATCACTGGCAAGAGCGTCACCTGGATGCCCTATTATAGCTACTATTGACATTTTTTATTCTCATTCTGCAGACTTCACCGAGCATCTCCATTTTATTGAGGAGAGGAGAGAAAAACGGAATAAAACTGGTTCACTTGGAAGTGGCAGTGAACCTGTTCGCTTCCACATTAATAAAGCTGCAAACGAGCGTCAGGATCCATTTACATTTGAAAATTATGCAGTTCATACAGGGTCAACTGACAATAGCAATTAGAGCTGCTCGAGAATCATACAGTAAAGAACATCAGAACACATTACAAATCCTGTCCAAATCAAACATCTGCAGCAAAGTAAATATGCTGACTATGATGGTTTTCAAAACTTGATAAGCAAGTCTGAATTTGATGGCATAGAAAGAAATGTAGAGTGTCCGATATCAATAGACCTACAGGACAGAGAAAAGAATAACAATGACAATGTTGAGTTAGCACATATATTTAAGCTGGTTAAAAATGCTGCAAAGCAATTTATGCTGATC
>JAHRHZ010000031.1:21056539-21084975 GCA_024137785.1 Ginglymostoma cirratum
TTTCCTCTACAGATTTTGAGAGGGAGATCAATTGTGATGCCCTAAAACTCAAGATCATATCATGCTGCAAATCTGGGATCTTCTGGTGTGTGTGGCTAAGTGCACACAAAAATTTTACCTGACTGTGCGCTGCCCATAAATTCATGGTAATCAATTTTATCATTTATATTACAAGAAATGATTGTAGTACCAGATAAAAAGCTTATAGTTTTCAAAATTATTTGTCCAACCCAAAATAAGAAGCTCAAAAAATGGGAATTGGAGGACCGTATTAATTTAGACCTAATGTATAAGCTTTTATTGTCATTTTGGTTCCCAATGGATGGTAATATCTTTACTGATAAGTGGTACAGACTCACATCTGCATTTTTCAACCATCCAACAACAAATTTTGGAACTTGATACAAGTATCACACTATACTTTCTTTGCAATTGGCAGATCCACAAAGACATGGAATTTCTTCTTCAGGCATGCTTCCTGTTGAGTATCTGTAGTCCCATGTCAACTCTGATCCTGCTTTGATATACCTAATATAAAAACACATATATGAGACGGAACATTAAAGAATACCTTGGACCTCCTTATTAAAGTAGGCTTCAATCTATTATGAATTTCCATAATACATAATGCTGAGGGAGAACACATGGTTAAATATAGTACAACAATTAATCTTTTCACAATATCATTATTAGGAATGTTAAATATCAATGTCAAGAAGGCATCTTAGTGAATAAATTAGATCTATATTCAACAACCACTTTATGCAAAGAATCAACGCATTTGAAATCACAGACTGGTTAGAGTGCTGAAAGAAGCCATTCAGCCAATTGTGTCCATGTCACCTCTCTGCAAGACAGTCTCACACTTTACCTACATTCTCTCTTCAAGCAGTTATCAAAGTCTATTTTGAAAGTCATGACAGAACTGGCCTCCATCACACTAGCAGCTAGTGCATTTCAGATCCAAACCACTAACTGTGTATAAAGATCTTCTCTAACGTCAGCATTGGTTCTTGTGTCAATTCCTTTAAATTGGTGTCCTCTGGTTCTCAGTATGAACAGTTTCTCCAAACACTCCATCTAGATCATGCATGATTTTTGAATGCTTCCATCAAATGAATACCGTCTCAACTTTCTCTTTCTGTAAAGAGCACAATCTGTACCCAACCCCACCCTTGAATCTATCTATGTGACTAAATTTCTCAATCCTCTGAGCCATTCTCATAAAAGTTGAATAAAAGCAAAATACTGTTGACCTTTGAAATCTTAAGTAAAAACAGGAAATGCTGGAGAAACCTAGGTCTAGCAGCATCTGTGAAAAAAGAAACAGAGTAAACACTTGGAGATCGGTATTACTCCTGTTTTGAACAAGAGGAGATTTTGCACTTGAAAGGTTAACTCCGTTTTTTCAAAGTTAGATGTGGTTCTCTCTTAGTCTGTGACGAGTAATGTGTGTGGGTTTGGGTGTGTGTGTGGAGGGTAGGTTGTGTAAAATATATTGCAATATCATACACAGAACATAGGCTACCAATGGGCCAAATTGGGAGTTTCACTTATAATTTCATTTATGAGGAAATCAATAAATTCTAATATTTACCAGATTTTCTTCTGTAGACTTTTTTAAGGAGATTTATCTGTTGTGTATTGGTATGACGATGGATTAAGTTATTTCTCTTGAAATGAATTGAATAGGAATAGTTATGAGGATAGGTTGATTACTCCAGAGTCTTGAGAGCAGTTCTGGGCACCGCAGCTCAGGAAACTTGTCGTGGCATTGGATAAAGTGCAGTACACATTTGCCAGTATGATACTGAGGGTCCATGGGTTGGGAGGAGTGGTTAAACAAATTAAAGTTGTATTCTTTAGATTTTAGAAGCTACGGGGTGATTTGATCAAAGCTTTCAAGATGTCACAGGTGAGAAATCAGGGAGAAAGAGAGGAGCTGTTTCCAGTGGTTGGAATGTCCAAGAAGAGTAAAAAGTCTGAAAATTCTGGGAACAAAATTCAGAAACACATTACTCAAAAGGATGTAATTAATGTCCACTAAACAGTTCCATCAGCAAACCTGTTGATGACTGGTACTTGTATTACCTATTTTAACACAACTGAAAAGGTTAAAAATTGAAGGTTTAATATGCAATGTCATTTTAGAAATTGTTGCACACAGACAGCAACTCTCTCTCTCAGACAGACAGCCTCATTTGACCACTCCCAAGGCAAGCAGATAGTCAACCTTATTGATGCTTTTTTACAAAAAAGAATTATCCAAATGCATAATACTGTAGCTTCATTCAGAAATAAAGTGAGACACGCAACCATCACCTCAAATTCTGATCTCTTCCTTTCGTTCCATTATTGGCAGCCCAACTTCCAGCTGCCAAATCCCTAAACTAGGCTTCCTACACTAAGAAATGGGACCCCAAATGGGATCATAGGCTGAAAATTTTGAGCTGCAATGGTTGCCAAGGAGCTCCAGCACGCTCCCTTGGCTCTTACAGTCTTCTCCCCCAACCCTCAGTTCTCAGGGGAATTGCAACAATTTTGAAGCCTTGAAATGTAGTTACGGTGGGAAAACTTTGAAAAGCTCTGGAGTTTCCTTCCTAGATCCCTCCACTCCTCTCTCCCCCCATTTAAGACATCCTTAAAATCTGTTTGACAAAACATTTGGTCATCTGTTTTGATATCTCTGTGACTCAGTGTCAATTTTGGTTTGATTGTGCTCTTGTGAAGCATCTGGTGATTTTTTCTTTACAGTGCCAAAAGCACTACGTAAAATCAAGTTGACATTATAAATTCAGTATCCTAAGTTGAGACTAACACTGTCTTCAGACTGCCTCAAATTAATTTGATTGACCAAAGATACAGCACTAAACGACTGAACTGGTGTTGCAATGATCACTTGTTAAAAAAAGTTTAGTAATTGTATATTATGTAAATATATGCTATAAAATGGAACCTATGATTAAACTTTACTTGAAATACTATCAACAACATTCATTGAACAAATATTTCAATTTTATCTGTTAATACTCACTTACCTGTTAGTGAAAAAAGCAACCCACGGCAAATTCTTGTCATGTGTATCTACAAAAACACTTTGTACCATAAGGTTTGGATCACAGCTATGCTGTAAACAAACAAATAAGGGAAGAATCAAATCATTATGCAATAGCCAAGGAAAAGAAATGTACAGGGAGCAGGAGAAGTACTTGCAATGATAGTTACTTTGAATCATTTCTGTCTCGAGAAAACCAAAATACACTAGCCTAGAAATTGCATGGGGTGGGGTGGGATGGGGTTGGGTTGTGGAGAATGCGAGAAACAATTGATGGCTTTGAACAGTGAGGTCTGAGGTGCACCTGCCATAGGTCTAGATTGCAACTTTGCAGCAACAGCCAAGTGAAAAAGGGTGGTGGCAGCAGCATTTGTTGGAGTGATAGTTAAGTGGCTACTATGTGCCCAAGGATCACACACCAAACTTTTAGACCATTACACTTTTTTTTTTAAGAACTTCACATTTGATGAGTGCATTTTTGCCTCAACTGGAAGCTTATCGCTCAATAAGGCCCCCAATTTGCACCTCCATAAATTTGCCAGAATCTACCCATGTCTTAGTTCATCTGCAGCTGAAACCTTCAACCATACCTTTATTATCTTCAGAGATGACTATTTCAACGCACTCCTGAATGGTCTTTCATTTTCTTCTCTCCATAAACATAAGAAAATACAAACTTCTGCTGCCTATATCCTTAGTCATAAAAAGTTATCAGCACCTATCATCCATGTATTCCAAGTCCTAAACTGACATCAGTTAAACAATACTTTAATTTAAAAATTTTCTTCTTTGTTTTCAAAGTCTTAGATTGTCGTGCCTCTCCCTATCCTGGAGTCTCTTCTGGTTCAGCAACCCTCGGAGACATTTGTGCTCTATTCTGGCACTTCTGATTATTCCTGATTTAAAATGACTCCACCATTAGTTGCCGTGTCTGCAGCAATTTGACTCATAGAATCTCTAAAATGCAGAAAGAGGCCACTTGGTCCACTAATTCTGCAGTGACCCTCCGAACAGCATCCCACCCAGATCCAGTCCCCCACCCTATCACTGTAACCCTGCATTTACCGTGACTAATCTGCCTAGCCTGTACATCCTTGGGCACTACGGGGAAACTCAGCATGGCCAATCCACCTAACCTGGTTAGGACTGTGAGTGGAAAACGGAGGACCCAGAGGAAATCCACACACACGGAGAACGTGCAAACTCCACATAGTCACCCAAGGCTGGAATCAAACAAGGGACCTTGGGTCTGTGTGGCAGCAGTACTAACCACTGTACTACCATACCACCCATTGCTAAGTTCTCAAATCCCTTTCTAAATCTCTCCACAAATCTACCTCACTTTTGTCTTTAAAGACATTCTTTAAAACCAACCTCTTTGACCAAGCTTTTGGTTATCTGCCTGAATATCTCTATAATTGGTTAAGTGTCAAATTTTGCTTTATGATGTTCTTGTGAAGAACATTGGGCCATTTCATTCAATTAAAGGTGCTACGTAAGTACAAGCTGGTGTTGTTTAGTCACAATGCCTTAATCTGATTTTGGCAGCCAACTGAAATTCAAGTAATTGCATACAAAAATATATAGCTGATATTAGTGTGGAACTGTTTTTTAATTCATGAAAATCTCTCAGGTCAGTTAGTTTACTTACATTAATAAATCGGCCTATGTTTCCTTCTTTTGTAGCATCCAAAAAATAACAGGAATCCCCTTGTTCATTAACATTACATATTCTTTGTAATTCTGAAGCCTGTTCTTCATGATGGTTATTCTGAATCAACTTGTCTTGTACATTTGCCTTTTTGTTGTTTGTTTCATTTTCCCATTCATCTGATATCTTAGATGCTGGACTCTCAAAAATATTTTCACCCAAAGAAACAGAATAGTTTATTCCATAACCGACACAGCTTCTATTGTCCGAGACTCCTACAAAATTACCAAAGACAATGAAGAAGTCACACATTCATATACTAATGTTATCCTCACGTTAAATAAAGCATTACTCAGGAAATGATCAGAAGGTCTGGCAGCATCTGTGAAGGAAAAAAGAGTTTAACGTTTTGGGTCCGGTGACCCTTCCTCAGAACTTTGTTTTTGTTCCTGATTTACAGCATCCGCAGTTCTTTCGTTTTTTATTACTCAGGAAATGTCCAATTGTGATGAGTGTGCATTGGTTAACGTTGGGAAGCATTGACCTAGGTCAAAGCAGAACAGTCTAGTTTGTTCTTATTAACCTTCTTTCTAACCATTTGATACAACTGAGTGGCTTGCTAGTTAAATTCAGAAAGCAGTTCAGTAAATCACATACGCAGTAAATCATACTCTGAAATTACAGGCAAGGATAGCAGTTTACTTCCCTAAAACTGTATCAGTAAACCAATTAGGTTTTTACAACAATTTGATATCTTCATGGTCACAACTGATACTAGCTTTTTATTCAAGGTTTATTTGATTTTTTTTCACAAATTCAAAATCATAAGTCTCATGGTTATTAGTCTAAATCTCTAGATTACCAATCACTGATAAACCGTCACATTCATTGTCACAGTAAGAAACTGGATATTTTGTGAAAGGTTCATCAAAACCTTGTGGAAGTTCCTGTATATGCTGTACGGAATAGCTTACTTTCAGAAAGCTTAGAACACAGAGTTCCAAATATTCTTCCTCAGTTGAGGAGATGTGGTTAAAGATTACCGTCAACAAGAATGCAAGACAAGACAGTAAGTGTAGGAACACAGGAACAGTAGTATGGTTTGCAATCCCTTGGGCCTGTACCATGTATCATATAACTCCACATACCCGCCTTTGGCCCATCACTTAATACCTTTGATTCAGCATCCACTGCTGCTTGTTACAGAGTCATACAGCACGGAAACAGACACTTCAGTCAAACGCATCCATGCTGACCAAGTTTTCCAAACTAAACTAGTCCCCATTAGCTTGCGTTTGACTGTTTTGCCTATATCATTCTTGTCTGACATTGGTACAACTGCTACTGTCAATAAGCTGCAGCAGTGAGTCTCCGCATTCTTGTTGATTGTAATCCTTAACCACATCCCCTCAACTAACAACTAATTCTTGGCACTCTGCATTTTATCCTTGTAAATCTTTTCTGAACTCTCTCCAATTTAATAACACATATAGCAGGTGGACCAGAAGTGTACACAGTACTCCAAAATGGCTTCAGCAATGTCCAGTACAACCATAACATGACATCTCAACTACTATACTCAGTGGTCTGAGCAATGAAGGCAAGCATGCTAAACGCCTTCTTAACCACCCTGTTGACAGTTCCAAATATCCACCACCCTTGTGTGCGTAGATGTGCTTCCTAACATCTCTCCTCAATGGTCTGGCCCTAATTGTCAGACTATATGCCCTAATTCTAAAATCCCAACCAGTAGGATTAGTTTACCTTTACCCACCCTGTCTTTTCCTCTTAATATCTTGAAGACTTCGATCAGATCACTCCTTCGCCTTCTAAATGCTAGAGGAAACAGGACTAATTTGTATAGTCTCTCCTCATAATTTAGACCCCATGAAGATCAGGTATCATTCTTATAAACCTACACTGTACTCCCTCCCAAGGCCAACATATCCTTCCTATGGTATGGTGCCCAGATTTGCTCACAGTACTCCAAATGGCATTTAACCAGGGATTTTTAACTTCTGTAACCTTGTACCCCAGCCAGCATTCCATGAGCCGTCTTAGTTATTTTCTGCATGTGTTTGTGGCATTTTAAAGATCTAAGCACCTGAACACCCAAGCCTCTTTGGACAGTCACTGTATTCAACTTCATACCATTTCGAAAGTAGCCTCCTCTATGCCTTTTTCAGACCAAAATGGATAACTGCCCACTCGCTTTACACTGAACTGCATCTGCCATAGTTTTGCCCAATCACTTAGTCTAATCAAAATCCCTTTGTAATTTTTTACTATCATCTACACTGTCGACAATGCTGCCTAACTTTATGTCCATGATGTAGACATGCCGCTGTCGGACTTGGGTGGACTAGGTCAGTGTGATTTCTAACTTTGTGTTATCAGCAAATTTGGATACATGACGTTCTATGCTATTATCCAAGTTGTTAATAAATAATGGGAATAATTGAGGCCGTAACAAAGACTATTGTATGACACTACTGGCCACATCCTGCCAATATGAGTACCTTTGAGAGATAATATGCTCTTCCAGGTTGACACCTAATTTTTGTTATGTATGCTTGGTGCTGCTCCAGGCATGTTCTCTTCTGTGATTAATCGAACAAGGGTTGATACCCCAGTTTGATGGGAATGAATGGCAGTGTGGAGGATATACTGGGCCATGAGCTTACATATCATGGTTGAATACAATACTGCTCCTGATGGTGATCCACAGCACCTCATAGGTGCCCAGTTTCAAGTGGCTAGGTGTATTTGAAATCCTTCCCATTTAACACGTGAATCAAAAGTTAAGGGAAAAGGGCATGAAAGTGCAAGTGAGGAGTGTCAGATCAGCCTCAATCCTATTGAATGGTGCAGCAGTTTCAAGGGTCTGAACAGCCTTCTCCTGTTTCTATTTCTTACCATTTAACACAGTAGTAGTGTCTCAGAACATGTTGGAGGGTATTCCCAGTCAAAGACAGGACTTCCTCCCCACAAGGACTGCATAATGGTCATTCCTATCAGTAGTATAATGGACAGACGCATCTGTGACAGGTCAAAGATGAGGTCAAGTATGGTTTTCCCTCTGATGGTTTCCACACCATCTGTCACAGACTCAATCTAGCAGTTACGTCTCATAGGACTTAACTAACTCAGTCAGTAGTGATGTTACTGAACAATCCTTGACAACAGATTTTGAAATCTCCAGAATAAATCATGCTTTGCCCACACTCAGTGATATTTCCAACTGATGTTCTACATGGAAGAACACTAATCTATCAGCTGGAGGGATGATAATCAGGAGGGGGTTTTCTTACTCATTTTTGACCCGAGATCATGAGATCTCTTGGGTTTGGAGTTAGTGTTGAGGACTCCCAGGACAACTCTTTCCAAACCGTATATCTGCACCTCTGGTGGGTCTGTCCAACTAGGTGGACAAGAAATGGCTCAGGATGGTGCTAGTGATGTCTGATACCTTGACTGTAAGATACGTTTCTCTGAGTATGGCAGGATAAGGTTGTTGTTTGACGAATCTGTGAAACATCTCTTTCCATTTTAGGGCAAGCCCCAGAAGTTACTAAGGAGGGCTTTTCAGGGTCAACAGGGCTGAGTACGGCATTGTTGTTTCTGCAGCCTTGGTCAATGCCAGGAGCTCCACCGGATTTCATTCTATTCTTTACATTTTCTAGCAGTTTGAACTAAGTGGCTTGCTATGCTATTTCAGAGGGCAGTTAATAGTCAACCACATTGTAGTTGGTCTGAATTCACATGTTGCCACACTAGGTAAAGACAGCAAATATCCTGCCCTAAAAACATTACTGAACTCGATGAGCTTTTTTTTATGACAATCAACAATAGCTTTGTGACCATCAGATTAGCTTTTAATTCCTTGATTCATTAATTCACTTAAATTTCCATAAAGTGCATGGTGGGATTTGAACTCATAACCACACAGTATTCGCTAAACTCCTAAACTACTTCTTCAAAGACATTACTACTATGCCACCACCTCCCAACCCTACCCCTCCCAAAGAACACATTAATAATCTGAGTACGTTTTTGACAATAGGTTCATCATCACTGACACCAATCACACTCTGTGATGCAGAAAATAAGCCATGAGGTCTGTGACAAAGTGTATATTGGATATTGAAGTTGAGGTAAAATAACCATGTAGTTTCAGTTGCGAAAGGGTCAATGCTTTTCAAAAGAACGGGGCCAGAACTTCATTTAGGACAGTGAACTAACTACAAAGTTTACAAGAAGACCTGCAATGTAAGTTAAATGCCTAACAGAATACCTGTAGTACTACTGATAAAGTGGCAACGAAGTTGAACATTTTTAATGAAAAAAATTAGAAGAAAACAGACTGGGGCCACTTGAGTTTGAGTTCAGATCAGAATCAAGCTTTAGTTCAGGAGAATTAGGTGTTCAGTTCAGGAGTACAGTTTCACCTGAGCAGAAAAGCAAGTTAGTTTTGTGAAGTCTCTAAGCTGGGAGTCAGGCTGTCAGATCTGAAGAAAAGCTTTGGCTATCAGAATTTTGAAGCAATAAGAAATCTAAGGATCATCAAAACTGGAAATATTAAAGAATTAAGATAAGAGTAACATTTCTCTACCATTGACTATCTGTAAGGGATCTTGTTCAGACAAAATGCAACTTGGTATTGCTGTTCATGCTAACTTTCTGAACGATCATATATGTAGCTTATTTTTTTAAAATTTGTCATAACTGCTCACCTTTTTATTGGAGAACATTGACAGACTCGTCGTAGTATGTTCAGTGACTAACCAAACTGTGAAAATTAAACTTATGACCTATCAAGCCAAGTTTCACTCTGGGATCTGACTTGTTCAGGATTACCATTGTATGGAATCATAAAGTGCAGGCTTGTAAAGGAAAGCAATTCATTGAATTTAAGAGGGATCGAAGAATCTATATTTAAAAAAATTGGAGGATATGGAAATTCTGGACATAAAACATGAGAGTGGTTGTGAAGTTTATTTTACAGATTGCTTTTGAATAATGTGAAGACTTTGCTGGGAGTGGAAGGCATTCCCATGGATTTTTTGAAATATTTGTCTGTAGCTAAATGGAGAGCATTAGCAGGTAACTTCAAGGAAGACATGAAGTTGGGATTTTCGAAGGACGTTAAAAGGGATTATCCAACATTTAGAATTAAAAGGAAAGAGCCCTGAAGCTGATAGGTCACCTCAATAATTAACTAAATTTTACTTACACATGCAAAAGACTTACAATATAGAAAGAAAAATGCAAAAATAATTGGAAGAAAAGGAGATGGAAATTAAAGAGAATGAAATTTTAAAAATGCATTGGAAATGAAATTTTAGAAGTTTTCATTTTGGGGAGGGGGATGGGTAAGTTAGATAACAAGGAAGCAAGAAAGAAAAGTCAGCGGCTCCAAAGATGATTCTGATTCCAGCAAACGATTTGAGTTAACTGAAAATCCATGCTTAGTAGCTAAATTTACAGTAGATGCAGTGGAAATAAATCTCACCTCATTTGAAAAGGTTGCTGGGAAAATGAAGTGGCCAAAACACGTTTGGACGTTAATGTTATAGAGTGTTTTAATAGAAAAAGTTATGAAGTGTGTACACCAGTTTATCAGAAGACCAATCTAAGACTATCAAACTGTTAACAAAAGCAAGATTCATTACTTGTGGACTTGTCCCTGAAACTCATCAATTAAAATGTAGGACTATAACAAAGAAACCTAATAAAAATTTGTAAGAGAAGAAAATGTTATGGGATCAATGGTTTCAATCACTTAACTTAGAAACAAAACTTTCAGAATGTAAGGGAAATCATAATTATGAAAGAATTCCACAACCTCAAACTAGAAAACCTCAAACATTATTTAGATGAGTGTCAAGCGTCAAACATCTAAAAGGCGGCAGTTCTGGCAGATTCACATGATATCTCACACAGAGAATCAAATGTCAGGAAATAGTCATGTTGAAAATTTTCAGATCCAAGCTTTAGAAAATATACAAAAGGACAAAATAATAAAAAACACTAAAACTTAAAAGTGATATTAAAAATGCTTCTATTGCAACAGGACTGAATGCACTAAAACTAATTGTTTGATGTCAAATGGGAAATCATTTGCAATTGGTAACGCCTAAGGTATCCTCATAACAGTGCATCAGGAAAGTACATGGGTATTAAAATTGTAGCTGTTATTCCCTCTGAACCTTCAAAGAGACAGATGACTTAGAACAGTCAAGACAATTCTTAACAGTTGACAAAGACAGTCAGACTATTGAAGGTTCTGAATATTTCAGAACAAAGGGAGAAGTATTTCCTTCTTCAATCCACAGAGTTAAACCTAAAGGTACTGAGACAAACTGGAGCAAGTCAGTTGCTGATGCTGGATGATACAATTTCTCTTCCAGATGGGTCTATGAAGGAGAAATGATTATTTGGAGGTCTGCATGGTGGTTATAAACCGGTTCCATTATAAGCATTGTATTAAAGAGTGATTTAATAAATACAGATTTTGTGGTCAGAGTAGTGTAACAGATCCCCTTAGAAGGAATAGACTTTATCTTGTCAAATAACCTGGCTAATTCAAAAATATTGGCCTCACTGAGGTGGTGGACCAAGGAACAACTAGTGGAGATCAAAGAAACAGAGAATCGTTAGGAGAAAAATATTGTATTGTTTCTTGCCTGTATTGTGACTAGATCTCAGGTCCATTGACTCCTGTTCTTCCTGTGTAATTCTATGATATGGGGAGATGATGTGGAATTGTAGGTAACTGACTCAATTTAAGAAAACTTAAATGAAAAGGATAAAGGAAAAGAGAATGAGGCAGACATGTTTAGCCCACCTTATTTAGAAGGAAAGCAACAAGCTAATCCTGAATTGAGAGTTATACCACAAGGCCTGCTCAAAAAGTGAACCACAACCAATACACGAATAAAATTTGCAAGAATACCAAGTCAGGGAGAAAACCAACATTTACACTACATGAGAGGAGAACTCCCTTTATTCGATGTCCTAATTGAGAAATTGGTCAGTGGGGTACTCGACCACTATTCACTGCAAACCTACCTTCACCGATGATTATACATGTTGAAATTCTCACAGTTCCACACATTGTAAGATTGGTCTGATCTGTGCTCTCATTATTCAGGCCTGAGCCATTTGTTCATGGTGCAAACTTGATGCTGAAACAGGCAGCATCAAAGCCATTCTATACGATAATGGCTACCCTAATCAGAACATTTCTCACACTGTATGCCGCGCAAACTCATGGAGGACCCAAAGGTGGTCACTCTTAGTCCTGAAAAAAGTGTCCAGACTACCCCAGGTTTCTCCAGAAAATTCTCAGAAGTTTGAGTTACAGGTAAAGCCAACCGTTACCCACCACTACTACACAGAGGGAACAGAAGTAACGTTCAACACAAACAAGATGCTGTCATCATGCTGTTGCCTGAAAAGGAGTACTCAAACCTTTTGACCAGGCATTCTCTTGTGTGGCAGACAAAAGGCAGGGAATTGACTCAGAACTTAATTAAACAAACCCTTTTTTATTTTAACTCCTTAAGTACTAATACTTAATATAAAACATACATTTATTGCAACATTTACTTCTTTTTTCATCTAACTTAACTTCAGCTTTAGCTCACTTCATTTAACTTGGCTTTACCTTGCTTTATTTGATTCACATTTAACCCTAACTCTTGCTTTAAGTTTGGCTTGAATCAAATACTACCCCAATTCAAGTCAGGTGATCAACTTTGTCTCAGTGCAGGTCTCGCCTCATGGTTCATGGTCTTCTGTGAAATTAACTTCAGCACACGTGCTTTTCTGATGTGATCAGGGAGGCTTCTGAAAAAATCTTTCGTTAAGTTATTTGAAATTTGCTCCATTTCAGAAAGATCTCTGGCACTCAGCCAATGAATTAATCAAAGCCTTATCACATTGTTCAATCCCAGCCAATGGAATTTACTCATAAACTACTCCTAAATATTTACATTAAGTCAAAAAAAGTGATATTCCATATCCCATATCAGGTAGCAGTGGTGACATAGTGGGGACTACCATGACCACTTGCCTTATTTGGTCAACACAGGAAACTACAGGTCACAGCAGCTTGTGGCTGTAGTTTTAACTGAGGTCAGAATTTAAACTAGTTTGACCAAAATTCCTAGCATGCTTCACTGTAGACCTTAAACAGTCTCGAGACATTTCTGCTGCTGGCCACCTGACCACAATGCCAGTGTGTCATACCTAAACTCTTCTGGCAAACAGAAATTAATTGTAATGAATAATGAAAATGCTGAAAGGCATTTAGAAAAATGTCAAAATATAAAGAACAATGGAATACTTTTTTTGCTCACCTAGGATAAGTCAGCCCAGTAACCTAACCTATATGCTGCTCTCTCATTACAGGCAGATCACTGGTGGTGGTTTAACCCGAGAATCACCATGCCTCAGATGAGAGTGAGGTTGAGAAGGACAACCTTTATGACAACCACAGCCGGTGCAGGAATTGAACCTACATACATCACTCTGCAGCACAAACCAGCCATTTAACCAATTGAGCTTATGGAACTGAAATATCAAACAGAAAGCAGTATTACGTCAATCACTTCATATTGCCTATGGTACAGTTCCTACTGCGCACTGTGGATGCAACAGCCTTGCATCACCACTCAATTTCTGCAAGGTAACTGTACTTTAACCAGGTACAAATAACTGACTGACTATTCAACACTGCCTCAAATGTACAGAGCTTTTCAAAATTAAGCATGTTGCAAGTATTTATACGAACTGTCCATAACACTGTGGTGAATACTTTTAACTACCACCAATGCAGCTGACTCCTACTACAACGTGAAATGGTTAGTGCTGCTTCTCTGATTCAGGCAGCTGCTTGTGGTATGCAAAGTGGCAGAAACTATCATTGAACAAAACTGCTCAAATGCCAGTTTCAGCAAGATTAAGAACCCGCCATCATCCAGATATCTGGCCCTGAAACTATAAATTACTCTGTACTAAAATACCTTTGTCACTGTTAATAAGTTGATTATCTGACAGAGTAGTGTGTCGCTTTAGTGAAAATGGCTCAAGTGTTCTTGGGATTTTTTTGGATCGCTGCCCTGATGATTCACTGTTGTCTTCCTCTGAACTGCTGTACGTAATTGAAATCTGCCCCTGAAATACAAAAACAAAACCAGAATTTTACAGCCAGAGCAGGCCTCAACGGTGATAACCAGCTGTGCACTTGATGCCAAGCACAAAAATCAAAATTTTAAAAAATGCACTGTTAAAACATTTGGGAGGACATAATAATAATGGATTGCACTTTGCTGAAAATTATTTTAGAAATACTTGACTGAAGTAATTAAAATGGGATACAGATCTTCGGTATGAGTCTCAAACTTTCTGGATTTTTGCACGCACAAGATAAATATATGACGTATTATTACAATGTCTGGAGTGAACTAAGGAACTAAAACAAGTGTTAAACTGATGACCTTTCGCAGTCTACTAGCTAATCTCAATTTAATGACGTGTTATATTCTTGTAACAAAGTCCAGACTAATATAATCTCCATCTTTTTAGGCCAGAAATTATATTCCAGGACTAAATTAGATTAAGAGTGATGTCATTTCTTTTGATGGTTAATATAACAGAATGGCATTATATTTATTAATGACACTGTTTTGAAGCAATGAGAATCTCACTGTTTACAAAGCTTTCCGATCACAAGTACAATGTGTGTATTTCCCGCAGGCAAATAGCCTTAAACTGAACTTTATATCAATTCTCTTTCTCTAGTTAACAACAATGCTCCTGCCTTGAGATCTTCCCCAAAAGGCAGCAGAGTTTAATACTATCTCAACATCAGACAATTGTGAAAAACAATTTCTACCACAAAAGCTAGTGGGAGAATCAATTTCTACGCAATTTGCATCCATCCACTAACTTTCTTTGTAACATGATAAAATAAATTGAAATTGTTCTACTGGACAAGTAATTACTTCTTAGCCAAAATTTTGAAGAAGCTGATTTGGTCATTATCTCATTGTGTAACCTTACATGTAAAATGGCTGCTATATTTGCTTCTATCAATCCCAACAGAAGTTCTCACAACTCTTCAGATCTAGAAGCAATCTATGTCCATAAGCAGCAAGAACTGGAATAATGAGGCATGGGCTGATAAGCGGGAAGAAACATTTGCAACAAACAAAAAACATCTTCAACAAAAGAAATACTAAACAATTCCCTTGACCTCCACAACATTAACATTGTTGAATGACAGGGAAGGCAATGGCCCAGTGGTATTATTGCTAGATTATCTTAGTTTCTGGATTGATAATGTTCTGGTTCAAGTCCCACTGTGGTAGATGGTGAAATTTGAATTCAATAATAACTTAAAAATCTGGAATTAAGAATCCACTGATTCTTAAATGAAACCACTGAACCAATGAAACCATTGTTGATTGTTGGAAAAACCCATCTTGGCAATAATGTCCTTTAGGGAAGGAAATCTGCCATATGACCCCAGAACCACAGCAATGTGGTTGACTTTCAACCGCCCTCTGAAATGGCTGAGCAAGCCATTCAGTTATGTCAATTGCTACAGTGGCAAGTAACATTCACACAACACAAATGCCAGGCTATGACCATCACCAATAAGAGACAATCTAATCACCGCCCCTTGACATTCAATAGTGTTATCAGCACTGAATTCCCCCACTATCAACATCCTGGGTTTATCACTGACCAGAAACAACTGGACTCATTGCATTAACACAGTGGCTACAAGAACAGGTCAGAGGATCAGAATACTGCAGCCAGGAACTTATCTCCTGACTCCTCAGAACCTGTCCACCACCTAAAAGACACAAATCAGGACTGCGATGGAATACTCTCTATTTGCCTGGATGCGTGCAGCTCCAACAAGACTCAAGCAGCTTAACACCATCAAGGACAATGCAGCCCACTTATATGGCACTACATCCTCAGGCATTCACTCCCTCCACCACCAATGCTCAGTAGTAGCAGTATGTACTATATACAAGGTACACTGCAAACGTTCACCAAAGATCCTTAGACAACACCTTCAACACACAACCACTTCCACCTAGTAGGACAAGGGCAGCAGAGACACAGGAACAGCACCACCTTCAAGTTCTCCTTCAAGCCATTTACCACTTAACTTGGAAATATTTCGCTGTTCCTTCACTGTCACTGGGACAAAAACCTGGAATTCCCTTCCTAATGGATTTTTGGGTCAACCCACAGCAGATGGACTGCAGTGGTGCAAGAGGGCAGCACTAAGGGCAACCAGGGACAGGAAACAAATGTTGGCCTTGAGCGACAAACAAATGAGCGACACTAACATCCCTCAAATGAGCATTAAAAAAGACTCGCTGTCAACATCCTGGGGGTCACCATAGGCAGAAACTTAACTGGATCAACCATGTAAATACTGTGACTGCAACAGAATCCTGTGGCAATTAACTAGCTTCCTGGATCACCAAAGCCTGACCAACAACAGCAACGCACAAGTAAGGAATGTGATGGAATACTCTCCAGTTGCCTAGATGAGTGCAGCTTCAACAATATTCAAGAAACTTGAAACCACACAGGATAAAGTCCTTTGTCCTCATTCACCACCTTAAAGATGAATTTCATCTACCATTACCATACAATGGCAACAGCATGTACTATTTATAAGATTCATGGCAGTACCTCACCAAGCTTGCTTTAACCACAGCTTCCAAATCTTTATCATCTGGAAGGATGAGGGCAATATATGCATGGGAACACCAGTATCTACAAGTTCCTCTTCGAACTGTACAGCATCCTGACTTAGAACTATATCCTTACATTTTTCACTGACACTGGGTCAAAATGCAAGAATTCCCTTTCTAACATCACACACAGTTTGTGTCCTTACACTTCATGGACTGCAGCAGTGCACCTCATTATCAAGGGAAATTTGGAATGGACAACAAATACTGCCCTCACCAGCAACGCTCAAATACTATAAACAAATAATAGAAGTCTAACTGAAGAATGTGTGCCTGTTCAAATGGTTGTAAAAGACTCATGATACTAATCTAAATCAGAAGATTGGCCTTTCAGTATCCCAACCAGCATTCACTCCACAACAACTATTGCAACAGACCAACTAGAAGCAATTTGTTCATTATTCCTCTCACCTTCACTTCCCACAAGTTAGTTAGTTGAGAAAACATGTAAGGCGCTAATGTGTGCACCAGTATTATTAGTCTTTTCAATCATCCTTTACCTGCTCCAGAAGCCGCCTTCGTCGAGCCTGCAGAAGGGCTGTCCTTGTTTTAGGCCTTTTATTTGTTGACTTTCCAGAACTATGAAAACATGACTTTTCACATTCAGGCTTCTCCCTGCTATTCAAAGAGTTTTAAGGAAAGTGCAGCATAAGAGAATTCAAAATCACAACAGTGTTAACACAGTACGACCATATCATCTGTGTATCTTTTAAATCTTAAACTTTTGGGGGACAAAATTGCTTGAAAAATATTATGTTAACACGCTCACTGATCCTCTCATTTAACTACAGGTAGGTTATCAAAGACATACTAAAGGATAAGGAGGTTTTTAAAATTTTCTCTTCCAACTACTGACTAGAAATCTAGATTGTATCGTTTCATCCCTTTCTCACATTCATGCAGCTTTATTCTTGCTCTCAAAATACATTTCCCATCCCTCTTTTTCATTGTATATCTTTTGCTTTTCCCCATTATCCTCATTCCCTCTTTCATTTTGTCTCCAATTCTTTTCTTTGATACCACATTTTCTCTTTCTCATTCCTCAAAACTCTCAAGGTTACTAGCACATTTTCTGGAAGCAGTACATTCCTTGTTTTTTGTTGCAGAATGAAGACTTTTGTTTATGTAGTAGCCATTAGTTCTGACATTGCCTACTGACAGTATCTCAGTTCATACGGACACTGTCCTTCATCCTCCTCCTCCACAAAGCACGTGATCTTCTTAGATAACAAGATGTAGAGCTGGATGAACACAGCAGGCCAAGAAGCATCAGAGGAGCAGGAAAACTGACATTTCGGGCCTCGACCCTTCTTCAGAAAAAAAATGAGAAAAAAGATCACATGATCTTCTTGCCCTGTTCAAAGAAACATTCTGTGTCTTTGTCACTTTTTCCCTATCAGTGTTGTAAATGCATTTGGAAATGGTGGTGGTTCATAAAAGCCCCTTCCAACTCTGTCGTGATTTAGCCCCCTTCCCATCTCCCTGCCTCTTCCTCACTTTTAGTGGTCTGCATTGCCTTAATGGTTTTTGTACATAAATTAGTCAATTGGAAAACACAGGTGATTTATTGGCAGTGGCTATTATTACTTGAAAACAAAACTACGGGTGACTTGGTGATGGAAAGAACATTCAGTTGTGTGAAAGAGCACTTCTGGAATATAGAAGAGAAAGAAAATTAACAAGGTGTGGTTTCCACCTGCACCCTTGAAGCCTTCAGTGAGGACGGCAGCGCAGGGGCTGGAGTGCATTATCTCCCTTTCCAGCTCCACTTTGATTGGGTTCTCTCTCTTTATTTCCCCACACTGCATTCATTTTCAGTTATGATATTGCCCCTAATGGACAATGTTTATTAACTGTTTTTTTAAGTAGTCAACCAGGTGATTTGATTGTGCATTATTTTAAAAAAAACCCAGATAGGCCCTCTTGCGGTACAGTGGTAGTGTCCCTAACCCCAGACTAGAAGGCTTGGGTTTAAATCCCAACTGCTCCAGAGATGTGTAATAACAACTCTGAACAGGTGGATCAGAAGAATAGGTTAAATACTTCTTTTTCAAATTAAAAGAACTCAATTCCTAGTGCCGTGTGATATTATCCCTACCTCTGGCCCAGAAGGTTCAGGTTCAAGTGTCATTTGTCCCAGACATATATCTTAGCACATCTGAACAGATTGATTTAAAACAAAAAGAGCTGAGTTCATCCCCGGTGGGATATTTGTCACTTGTTATTCAGGTGATTTGATGATGGGGTCATAAAATTTATAAAGAGTTTAAGTAATCCAGTTGTGCAATGGGAGTATCCCTCCCTATGAGTCAGGAGGCCTGGGTTCAAGTCCCACCTGCTTCAGAGGTATATACTATGAACTGGTTGATCAGAGAATCTAAAAATAAATCTGGGTGATTGGATAACTTTGCAGTGAGTTTCGTTTTTCAAAAAAAAATGCTGAGTCCTTCCCCAGTTGAGTGATGACTTCTAGCCAGAGAAGGACAGAGAAAGGGTTCAGAAGGAAAGATGGAAAGTGATATTTGTACTATAGTGCAGATTTGTAATAAAACCTTAATAAATCTATGAAAGTCTTTTGCTGCCTAATCCAACATATGGATACTGGAGCATGAAACATCCCCTTCCCATCGATGTCACCGCTTTACCATCCCCTCCATTTTCCTTCCATTTTCTCATATCTCTCAGTCCCATTTCCACCTATTTCCCATCTAACTGGTATCATTAAGACCAGTATCTCAACCTCAATGTCCAAATTAGAATTAGAATTAGACTTAATTCTAATTAACTCGAGTACAAAGTACAGGAGAGTACAGTGTAATGTGTACAATGTCATCACACAAGGGGCATCTTCGGTACAAAGTACCAAGGTACAAATTATGCCACTAATGAAATGGATCCTGTACCTGCAGAATGCAGAAGCGAAGCACCGGTGTTCATGTGTTCTAAAATACAAATTCTTATGTTTGTGTATTAATATGCATGTATTCACCTTCACAGGCAGAGGAACAGGGCATTGAGCCTCTCTCACTTAATCTAACATAAGAATTAGGGGCAGGAGTAATCAATTCGGCCCTCAAGCCCATACCACATCTTACACAGTCATGGCTGATCTTATCTCAACCTTAACTTCAATTTGCTGCCCTCTCTCCATAACCAGTTAACCCGTTACTAATTAAAAATCTGTCCATCTCCCCATATTTATTCAGTGTCCTGGCGTCCACCACACTTGGGGGTCGTGAATTCCATAGATTTAATGATCCGTTCAGGCAAGTAATTCCTTTTCATCTAGTTTTAAATCTGTCACCCTTTAGTCTAAAAACTGCATATACTGCATCTACAGGACCCCCATTACCCACTTTGCTTGTTACATCTTCAAAGAACCCTAGCTATTTGTCAAACATGATTTACCCTTCATAAAACAGTGCAGGCTCTTGATGGATACATTTTGATGTTAAAAATGTCAATCTTTCAATCATTTACTAACCTGCATCTCAATTCAATTTACCTGTTTTTTGGTAACCTTTCACACCTTGAGTAAATATTTTGATAAGCAATCTAAGGAATTGAAATTTCAATTTATCTAGTTTCAACAGCTCTTCTGATGTCTGACCTGAAGCTTACCCTTTTTGAGTTAAGGCTGAAGTTCTATGTAAAGGAGTTGCTTCTTCTACTTTCATATTGGTCTTTCTGTCTTCCGTTGCATCCATCAGTTCACCATCTGATTCCAAATGTGATCCGTTTTTCTCTACCTTGCTGGAAGGCTTTACTATGTTGCTACGTCCCACATCAATATCATAATTAATAATTTCATCATTTCTCTGGTTCTCCACTGCATTTACAATGTTTAGTACTCTCCCTGAGACAAAAACATATTACAGTCATCAATTTAATTTGTTCTAACAAGGCTTCCATTCACAAGTATAATTTATGCACACAAGAGCATGAAAATCAAAAACAAATTCAACAGTTAAAGAAACTCCGGAGTTAGTCATGTGCTACAATAGTCTTTTTGCACAAACCAGATGCCATATTTCTTACATTAAAACATGACTACACTTCAAAAATATGTAATTAGCGGAAATACTTTTCTACAAGGTTACGTACAGCACAAGCCCAACTTTTTAATGGGATATGACTAAGCTTTAAGTGCATGTTTATTTTTATCATAAGAAGATAAGATCACCAAGTATCCAACCAAGCTCTTCTTTTAAATCAACGACGTTATTACACACCTCTGGAGTTGAATCTGGGTCTCTTGGTCCAGGGGTAGGGACACTGCCACTGCACCACAAGAGGGCCCCTTTCCAACCAAGCTAACCAGCTTGTCTGTGGTTGGATCACCTGAAGTAAAGTTTCAATCAATCAGTGATTAAATGCTTAATTTTTTTTCTGAATGAAACTCAAATTAAGAATGTTTAAAGTGTCGATAATGCTGTCAGGGTAGCATATATTTTGCTCAATAACTACTATCACACTAGGCAGGCTTCTTGGACATTTTTTTGAGCATCAATACCATATTTTTGAATAAAAACCATCACACACAACGCTGAAGAAAATCAGCAGGCCTGGCAGCATCAGTGGAGAGAAAAACAGAGTTAATGTGTCAAGTCCCCCACACTAACTCCTTGTCAGAACTTGTTGAATAAAGTCACACTTAGGTGGTAGAGGTTGTGGATTTGAAAGGCTCTATTGCAAGAGCTTCAGTTAATTTCAATAGGATCAGAAAAGGAAAATTTGGGATAACAAAAAGTATAATTGCAGGAGCTTTGGTGAGTTGCTGCATCTTGCAGATGGTTTATATAGCTGCCACTGTACATTGGAGGTGAAGGGGTGAATGTTGAAGGATGTGGTGCCAATCAAACAGATTGCTTTGTCCTGGACAGTATTCAGGTTCTTGGACATTATTCAAGCTGCACTCATTCAGGCGAGCAAAGAATATTACAGCACACTCCCGATTGTGCTTTGAATTGGTTTTGGGGTGTCAGAAGGTGAAGTTACTTGCTGTTAGTCTCTGAGCTGTTCTTCTAGCCACAGTATTTATATGGTTCAACCCAATAAAGTTTCTGGCCAATGGTAACCCGAAGGTTGTTGACGATGGGAGATGGCTAGTACTCCTACATGCTGCACTCAACCAAAATCAAGACAGTCATTTCACTGTAACCACAGCTGTTGCGCCCATGTTTGGACCAAAACAGTAATGAAGTCAGGAGTGCTCCAGGCAAAATTCAAACTGAACACCAGTGGCCAGGCTACTGCTGGCCAGGCACAGCTACTGTGCCATTTGATAGCACTATCAAGGGCCCTTTTGATCATTTTGCTGATGGTCAAAGTGTACACTGTTGAGGCGGTAATTGACCAGGTTGGATTTGTGCTGCTGTTTGAACACAGGGCAAACCTGTTTAAATTTCAGGATTACTGGGTAGATGGCATTCTTGTAGCTGCAATGAAACAGATTGTCTGAAGATGTCACCAGATATGTGATGCTGGAACCTCAGGAGGAGATGGATCATCAACTTGGCACTTCTGGCTAAAGCTGGTTGCAAATGCTTCAGCCTTGTCTTTTGCAAGGAATTGCTGTGCTTTTCGATCATTGAAGATGGGGATATTTATGGACCTTCTCCTCCTTTTAGCTGCTTAATTGTCCACTGGCATTTACATCTAGATGTAGGAGGACTGTGAGATCACTTAGTTCTGTCTATTGTCAGGTTCATGCTGTTGTTTCCCCGAGTTTGATGCTAATAAACTCAGAACGTGTCTGATCAGGGCAAGCAACAGTGGGTCTCATGAAACAGATTGATGGTCCTTTCTGAACCACAGGTGTGACCTGCGATTTGGGAATAGGATCAGGATTCAACTTTGTCCCCCGCCCCCTGCCAAGCAGTCACTATTTAAGATTTTGACTAGGGTATTAATTACCAAGGAATCCTTATCCAATTAAATGTAGTAATCAGCTCTCAAAGTTGGACAGCCAGAGCCACATGGTATAGTACTGAGTAAGTAACTGAGAGGGCACTGAAGATAAATGGGGTGGGAGGATGAGACGAAGAGAGGTTTGGAGCTGTGTAGACTTGTAATTCCCTCTTCAAGGCAACCCGTGGCTGCATCTGTTCCAAAGCCTGTAGCTGTGCCTGGAAGGTTGGACCTTCAGCTTGATAACGGGTGATGGTCTCCAGGCAGTTGAACTACCTGTCAAGGAGCATAATTGGCTTAGAGAGAGTGGATAACGTTCCTGGGCTCCTAACCTGCCTCCCCTAAAATGACCATTGGGAACACAGAGTCAAAAAACGAGGAATTCAGTCAATGCTCGTATTTTTAGGCTCAGAATGCCTCCATTCCTAACCTTGATGGAGTCCAAGAGTTCTGTCCGTAGAACATAAATTAGGCAATATAAATTAAAACATTTACTTCAGTGCAAAATTGGAAACAAAAACAAAAAGGAATAAGAAGGGGCAAACAATACGAAATTAGACTTAAAACAGAGATGGAAATAAAGATACGGGATGGTTTAAACTAGATTGACAGGGGGCGGGGAACCAGATTTGTAATTCAGAGGATGAGGTATTCAACTTTCCAACAAACACAACAGAGGTTGTTAATAAAGAAATGTGGTTGATGGAGCGTAATTGTGGACACAGGGATGGTTTGAAGTGTGTATACGTCAATGCAAGAAGTATCAGAAATAAGGCATATGAACTTAGAGCATGGGTCAGTATTTGGAACTATGATGCTGTGGCCATTACAGAAACTTGGGTAACTCAGGGACAGGAATGGTTGTTGGAAGTTCGGCAATTTAGATGCTTTGAAAGAAATAGGGAGGGTGGTAAAAGAGGTGGGGGAGTGACATTGTTAGTCAGGGCTGGTATAGCAGCTTCTGAAAGGCAGTTCGAGCATGACATGTCTACAGAGTCAAGTTTGGGTAGAGGTCAGGAACAAGAAAGGAGGAGTCACTTTGTTGGGGGCTTTTTACAGACCCCCTAATAGTTGCAGAGAAGTGGAGGAGCGGATTGGGAGGCAGATACTGGAAAGGTGCAGAAGTCACAGGGTTGTAGTCATGGGTGACGTCAACTTTCCAAATATTGATCGGAAACTTTTTAGTTGTAATAGTTTAGATGGAATGGATTTTGTTCAGTGCATTCAAGAAGGATTCCTGACACAGTATGTAGATAGACCAACACGAGGAGAGGCCACTTTGGATTTGGTGCTTGGCAATGAACCATGCCAAGTGTCAGACCTGTTGGTAGGACAGCATTTTGGCGGTAGCGATCATAACTCTGTTACTTTTACAATAGTAATGGAAAAGGATAGGTACATACAGCAGGGTAAGGTTTATAATTGGGGGAAGGGTAATTACAATTCTGTTAGGCAAGAACTGGGTAACATAAAATGGGAACAGATGCTGTCAGGGAAGAGCACTATTGAAATGTGGAGATTGTTTAAGGAATGCATACTGCATGCGCTCGATATGTTTATCCCTAGCAGGCAGATGGTCGAGTGAGGGAGCCTTGGTTCTTGAGAGAGGTCGAACAACTAGTTACGAGGAAGAAGGATGTTTATAAAAGGTTTAGGAAACAAGGATCAGAAAAGGCTCCAGAGGGAGACAGGTTAGCCAGGAAGGAGCTGAAGGGCTTAGGAGAGCTATAAGGGGGCATGAGAAAACCTTGGCAGATAGGATCAAGGAAAACCCCAAGGCTTTTTACACGTACGTGAGGATTAAGAGAATGACCAGAGAAAGGGTCGGGCTGATCAAGGATTGTAAAGGGAATTTGTGTACGGAGCCTAAAGAGAAAGGAGAGGTTCTTAATGAATACTTTTCTTTGGTATTCACAACTGAGAGGGACCTAGTTGTAGGGGAGGACAGTGTGAAACAGGCTGGTAGGCTAGAGGAGGTGGATGTTAGTAAGGAAGATGTACTAGGAATTTTGAGGAACTTGAAGATAGATAAGTGCCCCGGGCCTGTTGGGATTTATCCAAAGATTCTATGGGAACTGAGGGAAGAGATCGCAGGGCCTTTGGCGATGATCTTTTCATCCTCGCTGTCCACGGGTATAAAGCCGGAAGATTGGAGAGTGGCAAACATCATTCCCTTGTTGAAAAAGGGAATAGGGATAACCCCGGAAATTACAGGCCAGTTAGTCTTATGTCAGTGGTGGGCAAATTATTGGAAAGGGCTCAGAGATAGGATTTACGATCACTTGGATAGGCACAGTTTGATTCATGATAATCATCATGGATTTGTGAGGGGTTGATCATGCCTCACAAACCTTATTGAATTCTGTGAAGAGGTGACCAAACACAAGGATGAAAGTAGAGCAGTGGATGTGGAATACATGGATTTTAGTAAGGTTTGATAAGGTTCCCCATGGTACGCTCATGCAGAAAGTAAGGAGGCATGGGATAAGGGGAAATGTGGCAGACTGGATTCACAATTGGCTGACCCTTAGAAGACAAAGGGTGGTATTGGACGGAAAATATTCAACATGGCGCTCAGTTACGAGTAGTGCACCACAAAGATCTGTTCTGGGTCCTCTTCTATTTGTGATTTTTGTAAATGATTTGCATGTAGGAGTGGAAGGGTGGATTAGTAAGTTTGCGGATGATATGAAGGTGGGTCGAGTTGTGGATAGTGCAGAGGGCTGTTCTAGGTTACAAAGGGACATTGATAGGATGCAGAGCTGGGCTGAGAAGTGGCAGATGGAGTTTAACCCTGAAAAGTGTGAGGTGATTCATTGTGGAAGGACAAACTTGAAATCAGAATACAGGGTTAAGGGAAAGATTCTTGGCAGTGTGGAGGAGCAGAAGGATCTCGGGGTTCATGTCCACAGTTCCCTGAAAGCTGCCACCCGGGTATATACAGTTATTAAGAAGGCGTATGGTGTGTTAGCTTTCATTAATACAGGGATTGAGTTCAAGAGCCGTGAAGTTATGCTCCAGCTATACAAAACCCTGGTTCGGCCACATCTGGAGTATTGTGTCCAGTTCTGGTCGCCTCATTACAGGAAAGATGTGGAAGCGTTGGAAAAGGTGCAGAGGAGATTTACCAGGATGTTGCCTGGGATGGAGGCAAGGTCTTACGAGGAAAGGTTGAGAGAGGCTTTTCTCTTTAGAACAATGAAAGATGAGAGGTGACTTGATAGAGGAGTACAAAATGACCAGAGGTATAGATAGAGTGGATAGCCAGAGACTTTTTCCTAGGGTGGAGGTAGCTATTACGAGGGGGCATAGTTTTAAAGTGAGTGGAGGTAGATACAGGGGAGACGTCAGAGGTAGGTTCTTTACTCAGAGAGTGGTAGGAGCATGGAATGCATTGCCGGAGAGGGCAGTGGAGTTGGTCTCATTAGGAGCATTTAAGCGGCTATCAGATAGGCATATAAGGTAGGGGTGGAGGTTAGATAGACCTTAGGTTTAGGGTAATAGTTCGGCACAACATCGTGGGCTGAAGGGCCTGTAATGTGCTGTACAGTTCTATGTTCTATGTTCTAAAGATGAGAGACAATAGAAAAATGAAGAAGGTATTCCAAGTTCTTAAAAATCTCTAACAATTATTAAAATCTGAGACTCCACAAACTTAAAAAATAATTTTCCGTGGCTGCAAGAAGTTGTTTGGCAGTAAACAAGTTCCAATTTTTCTGTCATGTTAAGTGAGCAAATATTGCTACTTCAGGCCTTTCATTGTTTGAATGTGGAGTTTAAGCTGAATAAATCTGACAATGGCTTCCTAAAATCCTCACTTCATTCCAGATATAACACCCAGCTAACTGATTTAGTCCACACTAACAGTGAGCACTGACAGCTTCATTAAAAAATCCAGGCTATTAATTAGGTAGATACTTTAGTGCAGAACCTGAAGGAATGTTACACTTTTGCAGATTCCAGCTTTCAGGTGAGCTGTTAAACCACGGCTCTCTGCTCTTTAAAGTGGACATAAAAGACCTCCACCATGCACTATTTCAAGTAAAGGTAAGGGAGTTCTCAACCAACATGACTAAAACAGAGTAGAGTCATTCATCTCAGACTTTAATTGCCATAAATCCCGACAGTACAGCAGTGGTTCCATTTCAGGGTGTGTGAAGCTCTTTGAGTCATCATAAGCTTTTAAAGAAAATTATGTGAAGTAAGCTAATGCTTTTACCCTCAAATTCATCATGGACGCAGAATATATACAATCCAAATACTTGAAATAATTTCAGTAATTTACATTTGTCACCCTTTGTAATTCGAAAAGAATTACGCATAAAACTGTGACAAAAATAAATTCCAATCACAGATTATTTTAATTAAACCTTCAACCTTTTCATAGAGTTTACGTATCTTCCATAACCAGCATACATAAAGATGATTAATAATGGCATTTATATTATTTTGGCAACACCCTTAAACTTAAATTTACGGACAAGTTTCACAACTCATCAGTTGCAATGCCAAAGTATTAGAAATTTTATGCTGTTACATGACAGGAGCGATGTCTCAAAAGGTTTGGAATAAAGGACTTTGTAAAATGTTACAACTATGGAGTGTTTACAAATGACCCATCTGGCAGTAACTTGAAATGATTTTGTAAATTTTCTGATATTAAGGTATATTCTCAAAATTATCATCATATTCAGATGAGTCAGAATTTGCTCTAGGCTTACCCGCATAACAACACACAAAGGTTCCTTTGTCAATATCATCTCTGCAACGAACTCCCCAGCCTTTCTTCTTAGTTTTAAATAACTGCAGTCGGGTTTTAAGGCCATGCTGTACAACTCTGTTTTCACATAATCTTTCATTGCATTTGCACCATCTGTTACATTCATATAATCTGGAAGATAATAATGGATTATACTACTTAGCCTATTTCATTTTACAATAACTTGCAGTTAGTAGGTAATATTTTCCATCAGGCAATTCAATCATTGCAAACATCAACTGAGAGTACTAGGAATCAGAAATCAATTTGCATTTCCCCAAAATATAAAGACTACATTTTACTTAAAATCACTGACCAAAATATGTCAAGTATAAGCTGTCCAACTAATCCTCTCTAGGGTTACTTGTACTATCAGAAAAAAGTCAGAAATTTGTTTGAGGGTCTAATTTCTGATAAGCACTATAAATCTGAATATTAGAGCAAAGTGAGAACTTCTTCACTGTTACATTGATGTTTTAATCTAAACATGCTTAGAGGCAGGTGGATGCTATTAGAATTTTGCACTAATTCTTATACACCCAGGAATTTCACAAAACAGTCCAAAGTAGATCTGGCTTCAATGCTGGAGGAAGTGGATAAGAAGATTAAATAGCTTTTGTAAACATGTCACAAAAAGACCAATTCTGTCACTGATTAACTTACCCAGAAGGCGCACTTTGGAGAAGTCGTTTATATTCGTACCCAGTTGCCCCTTTAAATCTTTTGTTAACATTTGCTGTCTGTTGTTGGCAGGCACACCTAGATCTTGCAAACACACCATATTTTAATATCTGTACACCAAACTTAAATACCCATCTTATCAGTGACAGCTGAAATCTTTTCTGCTTTTCATTTTTCGAGTACAATAATTTCCACAGATGATACAATACAGAATAATTTCAATTACAGATAGTAGAAGAACAGGTAACATAATTACAGACAAAGCTACAATGGTGCTGTGATGGGAGCAAGTCAGGTGTTAGTAAAGCCCAAGTCAGAAAAATGGAGGGGTTAATAATGTTAGAAGCAATTATAATTCTAAGATGACATCCTTTCTTTCATCTTGAATCTTGCTAAAGTAGCAGAATTTAGTTTGGCAAATATATCCTGGGATGGGGGGAGGGCAGGGTGAAGGAGCGTACATTAGATCATGGTCTCCATGAAACTGGGGAACTCAGAATTAAGTATACTACACTTGAGACTGGAGACTTTCAGTTATAAGGAGATAACAAGGTGTAGAGCTGGATGAACACAGCAGGCCAAGCAGCATCA